>ML797941.1:475067-498246 GCA_009831015.1 Picea engelmannii | reverse complement strand
CTATGATGCTTTCATGATGACTGGGGCTTGTTTGCCATTGGGGCACCACTTTGATGATGAGTTGGGGTCTTTGATGATGTGACACGACCTTTTGATGAGGTGTGACTTTCACCTTGCTTCTCACCATTAGATGATGAGACGTGGCCTTTGGAGGCCCTTGTACCCTCTTGAAGCTTGATGTCACCTTCCTTGGAGCTCCTTTGTAGCCACACATGTGATCTTGGAGGAGATGTTTTGGTATATTAGCATGTATTATTGTTATGAGAGGCTATTTTAGTGGTCGACCTTGACCTATCTCACTTGTATCATGGGTATTTTTATATCTTGGGGGGATTTGTGGGTTTACAGTGCTAGGTTTGCCTCATATAAAGAGGGTAGCGCTACCTCAAGGCTAAATCATGACTCACCACTTTTGAGAATAACTTATATTGCTCTCTTCTCTTCTTTTCTACTATGGAGAACACATGCGCACCCTTTGGAGGATGATCTTGTGAATGCTTTCTTTGTTTTGATGGATGATCTATGAAACTAGGGTTTCCACATGCATATCGATTTGGTTTAGTAAGTGTTCTTTCCTAATTTAAGTGTTTTTCTTGGTGAAATATTCTATTAGATGGTTAATTGTTGCATGTAAGCTTGTATCCTTGATTCATTTTGTTAAGAAACACTGAGGAACAATTAAGATTTTTTATCCCCTTCCTTTATTTTGTTTATCAAAATTTTGTTAAAGCATTTAGGGCCAAATAGGGATTAAGATTGTTTACCCCCCTAGCCTTGTCTCTTCTCTTGGTTAAAGTCTAGGGTTTATAATTGTATAAACTTTAGGGTTTAACCTTGCTCACTTGATCTCGCTGCTAGACACTTTATAAGTAGGGTGACACCTACTGTTTATGATGGTATAAACCTTAGGGTTGTCCTCTCTAGAATTTCATTCATAGGCCTATAATGGTATAGCCCTAGGGTTCGATTTTCACATCTTCTTATGCTCCTAGCTTCCATAGAAGGTTGTTTCATAGACTCCATTTGCCCAAGGAAAGAAATTGACACTAGTCTTCTCTTGATTGCAAGTGATACAAACCCTAATTTAACTCTCTCTCAGAACGACTTGTGTTAGCTTAGGATATTGTGTTGCATCTTCATACGATTGTCATTTTAGCTCAATGCCTTGCATTCGTAGTCTAATTTAGTTGCTGCTGTCATAATTACTTTTACTGCCATTAGGGCTTGGTATTTTGCATCCGATTAGCATAGTTTCATGATCTTTCATTCATAGATTTTCTACTTGCTATTTAGTGCACATTCCTTCATTCTTTTGCTAATTCTAAAGCTATTTACTTACTGTTGTTGTAAAACTGTTATATGCTGAAGTATTTCATCTCTTATGCTAGTTCTTCTACAACCATAAGTTTTTCTTTGATAATTAGTGTTTCGTGGCCTTTAGGTGACCCCTTGATTGTGGTAGATCTCCTATTTTGCTTTAGAAACACCTCTCATACACACACTATTAACTTGCTTCATCTGATTCACCTTAACCCTACCTTTGATTTGGCTAATCAAGCAAGCAATATAGGGGGCTGTAGACTTGCCCTTAGCTTGCTGTGGGATCCCTTGAGTTTGCAAGTCAAACCTTTCTTGTGTTTGATCCCTATCCATCACTAAAACGAGGGAAGTACTTGCCTAGGTGACAGTGGCAGTTGCTTCCATATGTTACACCGGTTTAACATCTTGTGAAGGCTTTGCACAAGTGCTAGATTTTGTGAAAACATGCCCGAAGAGTCAAAGACCTTGCATGGATCCGTTGTAATGTTGTTGATAATAAGATGTATTACAAATATTGCAAGAAACACATAAAGGGGGGAGGGATTCATAAAATGAAACAACACTTGGCTGTTATAAGATGCCTGTTATCCCCGATTTATAGGGATAACTAGGAGATCATGTCTCGAGGCCCACAGGTCCTAGACATGGAGTATCAAGAGTAGGATTGACCTGAGCATGGCCCTGGAGGGCCCATCCTTCTCTTCTTTCATCAGATTCCTCTTGTCAGCAGCAACAACATCCATCGCCATCGACCTGGTCTTGTATCAGAGAAGGCTCTTGCTCCATGAGGTAATTGGTCCAGGTATCATGGTATGTGTCACTTTTGATCATTATAACCTTTAGATATATGCATATTACTCCTTTTATCTCTAACGAATGCTTGGGTCTTACATTAACCCACTTGACCATGATTGGGGGGATTGACAGGGTGTCCTAGCAAGCCTGTACCCATAGGTTTTGGTTTGCCACTGGGGGATTTCTGAAGAGCCATCGTGTGCTCCCATCATATCATCACTTTTTCATCTTATCTCCCGCTCATCTGTCCCATTCCCCTAGTCCGGGCATTAGGATGATCTGTTTGTGGGGTTGCACCTTATCTCGTGGGAAGAAGGGGCTAAAGGCCCATAAGGTAAAAGTAGCTGGTAAAAGATAAAAGCCTAAAAATGAAACCTCGAGATGCCTCGCCCAGGGATCCCCGAGAAGGCAATAAAAAGCCTCTTAGCAAGAAACAAGAGGGACCCGAAGAAAAATAACAAAACAAGACCTAGCCAAGAGGATAGGGGGTCTCATCATGAGCTAGCCTATTATGTTCATGGGTACCTAACAGCATGACATTGTCACTATTTGGTTACCACGCCAGGGTAGTGACCTTTGGTTGCATGGCCAAGGGAGAGGGGGTCTCATCACGAGCCAGCCTTATCATCTCTGTGAAAGTGCTTGTGGGTAACACTGTCAGCTCTGGTCACCACGCCAAGGCAGTGTCCTCTAGTTAGTCCTTGAAATTAAAAGAAAAAACAAATAAAGAAAAGAAAAGAATAAAGGCAAGAAAGGGCTTGGAAAAAATTGCATCCATGATGGGTACAACTTGCCTTCTACAAAGGCACCCACAGGTAATATCATGCATCCCTGGCTCTCACTCTACCCATATGTCTGGACATCCCTTATCCGCACCACCTCATTTTACATGGCTTGGATGAAACCCCTTGGAGACTTTCCTTTCTTTATGGATACTAGCCCAATAGGGTGTCTTGTCCTTTTCTTCAAACTTGTATTGTAGGTCTTTGTAACGTCTTTGAGCTATTGGATGATATATCGGGGTTTTAATGCATGTGTTTGATAATATTAACGATGAAACGTGATTAACATTGCTATGATCCCTGTGACTAATGAGCCCATGGAGGGCGAAGTTTTTGATGTGCAGGACCATGACCGACGGACATGTACCATTTGGACCGGTACACATGGGGAGATGATTAGCTCGGACCTCCATGGGGTTGAAGAGCCCATCAGATGGTTGCTTAGACCCGTCAGAGGGGTAGAGACAGGACAATGCTTGATTGAGCTTTTGCCCCTGAGAAGAAGAAGGACGTCTCACCAGAGGGACTTTGGCAGAGCCCGACCTAGGGGGAATGACCCCTTTTCAGTGGAACGTTGGCCTTGGAAGGCTCAGTGCGCCCCCATTCTTACCATGACGTCATGGTCATTCTTGGAGGCAGACTAGGCAGCAGTGGCATGTGTGGCATGTTGGAGAGGCCCCTGGAAGGTCAACGTTTTGCTCCTGGATGCCTCATTTGCCCTAATAGGAGCTAGCGCCTCCCTTGAAGGGGCTTTTACCTTTATTACAACTCAATTATGGTTTTAATTTGACATTTTAATGAAAAAACAGTATGATTTTGGTTTAAAGACTTGTCGGCTAATTTTTATGACCTAAATTTAATTAAAGGTCACTGATATAGTTTATATTGAGGAGTTTTATCCTCATTTTGACATAACACACAACTCACTCTCCTAGTGAGATCTGATTTTTGTGCCCTTGTTGGGTATTTGTTCTCTTTTAAGTGAGGCGCACTGGTTGAAGGCAGGCTTTTCTTGGCATTTTTGGCATTTCTCTTGAAGGAAGGTTTACAACTAGGGTTTGCAATGCTATTTCATCACGATATGTAAGTGTTTTTTCTGCAAAACTTCTTGCTTGAATGGTTGTAGTCTTATATTCTTGCATTTATTATAAATTTTGCTGATTTTAAAACCCTAGGGGACAAACACACAAGTAGGTCGTTGTCTCATGTCCCCTAAAAGAGAAATTCTCAGCCATTGAAGAAGGAAGGAAGAGCCTAGCTATTGCTACACTCTTGTTACTTCTTCCCCTGTGCTAGCCGTACCTTTTAAAGGTCAAGAAGGAGGAGACGTCCCAAGCCTAGGTTATTTACACTTAGGGCCGTCCTGCTTCTAGGGTTTGGTGATAGGGCCCTGCCTTTGCAACACTCTCCGTCACCTCACTCTCGTGTCTTGATGCTAGCCGTTTTGCCAAGATAAACCTAAGGAAGGAGGAAGGAGCATGAGGCCTTGCTTAAGCAACACCGGAGTGAGCCTCTTTCCCCTAGGGTTTTGATTCTGGGGCCCTACCATTGTAGCACTTCAGAACCCTTCCCTCTAGTCCTTAGCCTTTTCCCTTTAACCTTGCGACCTCTCTTGAATTGACTCCATTTACCCTGAGGCACTGATCTTAGGTCTCGAACGCTGAAGTGATAGTGGTCAAACAAACTCTTAAAACTCTTATAATTTGAAACCCTAACTAACTACTAACCTACACAAGGCTGATGTCATTCTTGGTTATTCCATCTTGACGCAACATTTTGTCTTTATAAGCAATTAGATGGTGTTTTGAAGCATTTATTGAGTAAGGGATTGATTGGATACACTGTTTGCTACATCATCTCGATATTTATTGATGAATTGATATTGTACCATTGCTATTATTGATAAACATTGATCTCGTCAATATCTATTGTCATAATTGCTAATTTATTGATATCAGATAGTTGTATGAAGTACTAACCCATTGAATCATAGCCTGCATGTACTGTTTTGTTGTTGCTTTGTTCCGGGCAGGTGTTCTCATTTGGGCCTACTGTTCATTATTGGCTATTTAGCCGGACTATCTGCTCTTGGTGGTAACCTATGAGGAGGGAATTTTACTTTGACCTTTATACCTTAGCCTCTTCAAAACCCCAGGTTACCGGGGACGTCTACCCTGGGCCTAACCTCCCTAAAGAGAAAGAACCTCCCCATTGTTGTGACATTGGGTGGGGTAGGTTCCTGTTACGCCAATTTGGCCTCTATCTTATAGCTTCTTGACCTAGCTACAAACTGTGCGATAACAATGCCAAGTTAAACCATGCATGTTACCATTGGAGGATATTGGATAGATTAGATTGAAATTGCAAAGTCAGTTTGAAATATTTGAGGAAGACAAGGCTAGACAAAAGGAGATAAATGATGAAATAGAGAGGAAGAGGCAGCTTGTTGCAATGAGAGCAAATGATGGTTTTGAATTTTAACTTGAAGGGTCTTCCTCTATCCCCTCTACCATTGTTATTGATTGCTTTCGTTATGTTCCTCTCCCTCCTAGTAGGCAACTTAAAAAGAAGAACATTCAAAGTTATTTAACACCTTCCCCCAGTGCTGTTAGTGCCTCTCAACCAAATCAAACTCAACCCACCTTAGATAGTCATTGGAAGAAGCAAAATGAAGATACCGCTTTTGAATACATAGCTAGATGCTGGTATGATGTAGTTGTCCCCTTCAATGCTGCCCGCTCTCCTTATTACGAGCCCATATGGTATTTTGTTGTTGCTGTAGGAAAGGGCTTCAAAGGATCTAGTTTGCATGACTTGAGGGGATCTCTTTTACAAAAAGAGGTTTCATCCATACAGGAATACTTGAAGGATTTTAGAGACTCATGGGCCAAAACAGGTTGTACCATTATGTTAGATGGATGGATTGATGGAAAGAGCTGTACAATGATAAATTTCCTTGTCTCCTGCGCTGAAGAAACCATGTTTTTAAAATCTGTTGATGCATCTGATAAGGTGAAAGATGCAAACTTGTTATTTCAGCTTTTGGATGAGATTGTTATATCAGTGGGGGAGGCAAATGTTGTTTAGATCATCACTAATAATGCCTCTAACTATGTTCTTGCTGGTAAAATGTTAAAAGTTCAACTACATGACCATATTTTGGACCCCATGTGGTGCACATTACATCGATCTCATGATTTAGGACATAGGAAACTAGGAATGGATCAAGAACACTGTAGAGCATGCCAAATGCAACATGCCAAATGCATCACAAATTACATTTACAACCACTCATGGGTATTGAACCTAATGAGGAAAGACACTGAGGGAAAGGAACTTGTTAGGTCTGCCATCACGAGATTTGCAACTCACTTCCTCTCATTGCAATCTCTCCTTTCCCAAGTACAGAACTTGAAAAAAATGTTTTCAAGTGATGAATGGAATGAATCTTGGTGGGTTTGCAAACAAGATGGGAAAGACTCCGAAAGAATGTTTGTGATAACACTTTTTGGAAAAAAGCAATAGAGGTTGTGAAAATTGGCGAGCCCCTTGTTAAGGTGTTGCGGTTGGTCGATGGGGAAAAATTGGCCATGGGTTACATCTATGAGGCTATGGATCAAGCAAAGGAGTAGATAAGGGCAACCTACAAAGATAGAGTAGCTAAGTATGGGCCTATCTGGGAGATCATTGATGATAGATGGAACAATCAACTTCATCACCCTATACATGCAACTGGGTATTTCTTGAACCCAAGGTATCATTACAGAACTTAGTTAGGAGAAGATCAAATTTGGGAGGTCAAAGATTGGATTGTACGAGTGCTTGAAGTGCATGGTCCCTGATGAGGCAGAGCAACTCGAAGTACATCGATAGATCGATTCTTTTACTAGAGCTACAAGTACCTTTGCCAAAAACCTAGCAAAGACTATAAGAGACGTTGACCAACTGGGTAAGCAATTCCAGAGCTTTTTTAAGATCAATTGTTTAAACTTTAAATACTTTATTTTTTAGCCAAAGTCACGATCTAATCCTTAATGAAGTAGCTTTTCCTTTGTAGCACATTGGTGGGAGTCGTTTGGTAGGTAGTGTCCTCAATTGCAAAAGTTTGCAGTTCAAGTCTTGAGCCAAAGTTGCAGTGGTTCTGAGTGTGAGCACAATTGGTCTGTGTTTGAGCAGTTTCACACGAAGAAGATAAACCATTTGGAACAAAAGAAATTAAATTATCTCATCTATGTGCAATACAACCTTCGACTAAGGCGGAACCAGTTGTTGAACAAAAGGTGTGATATAAATCTCATTGTGTTGGATGATATTGATCCAACCTTAGAATGGGTGGAGGAGTCTCACCCAACAGAGTTTGATCTTGTTTTTGATATTGATGACTTGGAGTTGGGGGGGGGATTGGTTTGGATCTGGATCCACCAGGCCTGGCACATGCAAGCATTAGTTGTGCAACTTGGCCAACTCGTGCTTCTGCTATTACTACTACAACTATTGCAATTGCAAATGTCCCGGAGGAGTCTAAAGAGTCCGAAGACTATGAGTTAGAGGATTATTTTGTAACTTCTGTTGAGGAGCCCATTTCTAGTAGTGGTGATGAGTTTGATGATTGATCATGTTGATCAATGATATTTACTATGCATACTATTACGTAGTAGGCTAGTAGCTTGTAACATGTTTTCTGGAATCTAGGGGCCATTTAGAGCCTCAGTGATTATATTTAGAGCCTCAGTGATTATGTATTTTTTTGCTGATACGTTTTGCACTCAGTACCATTTTTATATATTCACCCTTACATGGTATATACATGAATAGACTTTGCATATTTTGTCTCAAATGGTTTGTAATCTTTAAAATATATATTTTCATTAAAATTTAAATATTTTATGTATTTGTTAGTAAAACCGAGTCATTGAAATCAGATCAATCCGAGTCCGAGTCCGAGTTGACCCTCGATCGATTCTGAGGCTGAGTCCGAGTTTTAAAACATTGCATAGAACCAAAGCGTCACAACTTACTCCTCTCAACATATGTGAGGAGAGCTAACATGTCAACTTTGTATCTGATTTGAAGAGAATCTCTAACCTTCCTAAAGATGACAATACTAAAAGCAAGATCCAAGAGGAATTGACGAGTTGTCCAATTAAAGGTTGCATGGCCTCATCTCTGGATGATGTCCCAAACTCTTTTCTGTGTCTGCCAGACTTTCCATTTGTTGCCAAAGACGATCCCTTTTCTTCTCAGTCAAGCTCTCTATAATCTTTACTTTTTATTTTGAAATATCGGTTCTGTCATTGTGTAATGCCAATGTCTAATACTAATGTTTCCATATGGAATTCTGTGGGCCTGGATGTATATTGCTCACATCATTTTAATCTCTCTTTAACCTGGCTCATTCATGAGAGTATTTATGTAGAAATTATTGATAGTAATGCCTGTCCCATAAGTATGCAGCATTTAGTTCTATTATTACATGGAGTGTTTTGAAGAGTAGTATTAGTTTGTATGGAGCAGCGGAATTATGGATATTTGACATCATTTATTGCTTCTTTTAAAAAGCGAAAGAAAAATTCATTCCATAGATGATGAGCTGATATTTTTTTGTTGTTGCATTCTCTGCAACTCTTTTTTGGATGTGAAGTGACGACTTTGACAATTTTGCTTTTCAGAGCAGATCCGTGAATACTTTGCTAGCCGGCAGATTTCTGTAGACACCCTTCAGAGAAATGGGGTTATGCAGACGAGAAGAAATAACAAGGTTTAGTTGAAACCTGGCTAGTTTCTTGTTTAAACAATTTTGTTTCTGTTAGTTTCCAAGTACTCACAGTACATGATAGTTACACTTACCCTATTTGTACAGGCTGTAATTGCATTTACATATCGAAGGAATGGAAAGATTGTCAATTGCAAATACCGTAATTTACAGAAACTATATTGGCAGGTTATTTGTGAGCTTGTGAAACTGTGTCATAGTTTTGAAGCAAATCATTTTTGAGAAAGCTAGTACTCGGATTCTTATGTTTTCTTTTTGTCGTCTTGCTATTAAACTTCATGACTTTGTCTCAAATCTAGTGTTTTCATTATGGTCAATGAAATTCCCATTTGAAAGTCATGAAATGCCAAAAGAATCAATTAACAGATGCCATTGTGTGTTCCGAAAACAGGAAAAAAATGCGGAAAAGGTTCCTTATGGGCTGGATGATATCAAAGAAGCAAGAGCAATTATAATTGTACTGGTTCATCTTCTTTTGCATTTATTTCTTGTTTTTACTACCCTCTTTTGTCAAAATTAAGTGGATTTGTCTGTAGGTTGAAGGGGAAATTGATAAACTTTCCATGGAAGAAGCTGGCTACAAAAATTGCATTAGTGTACCTGATGGTGCTCCCATAAAGGTTTCGACAAAAGATTTACCACCTATAGAAAAGGTCATTGCATTCTTTAACCCTTATAAAGTCAATATTAAGATCTGAGAGGAAGTTTATGAACTGCAGCTTCTATTAAGTATCAAGAAAGAGCTATATTTAATAGGCACTAGAATGTGTGACATTACATGGAAATCACACATATGGAATTGGAGTCAGCAAATTTACTTTTATTGCTCATTTTTAATTCTTCAGCGTCTTAGACAAAATTGTGACACAAAGTTTCTCACTGATCTCGAGTTTCTAATTTCATAAAGTTTATTGCTGTTTTACTTTGTAGCATATTTGTATAAAGTTGTTTATGGAAAAGGCAACAACTTGTTAAGGTTCGAAGCTATTATTAGGTTTCTTTTCATTTCACTAGATAACCATAGCATAGATAGGATCACTGAGAAATACACAAACACAAGAGACACATCATTTATCTTGGGAAACCCTCATGGGGGAGAAAACCCAGCGAAAACTTCCTTAATATAGATAGCCAATACAATGTCAAGAGAATAAACCAAACAAGACAGAAAGTCCTCTCCCAAGTAGTGCACCTCTCTCTCTCTCTCTCTCTCTCTCTCTCTCTCTCTCTTCTTCTCCAACTGCAGCTCCAGACTTGCGCTCCGATGAACAAGTGAGTGAGTGAACAAATGAGGCTCTAGCCTCTCTTATTTATACAATCTGGCAGGCGCTGGAGTAAGGTGTCTTTTCATTGGCAGGGCCGATTTCTCATTCTGGTTGGTTATAACCACTTTAATATATTCTGGGGCCGACTTTTCATTTAGCCCATTACAATTAGGGTTTGACCAATCCACAAAAGGGGATTTGGTCATTTACAATACCCGACATGATCAATCCGCAAAAGGGGATTTGGTCATTTACAATACCCGACATGATCAATCCGCAAAAGGGGATTGATCTAATGAATAATACATCAATAATAAATAGAATACTCTTTGTAGTTACAGTAATTCAACACAATTTACATTGATCATAAAGTACTTGTCATTGTTATGGAATTTACCTTGTCCATATCAAATTTATCCCATTCAAGATTGCCAATGTCCTTTATCCATTGCTTTTTGTTTTATTTCTTCAGTGTCACACATCAATTTTCTCCCTGATCTCGAGTTTCTAATTTCAGAAAGTTTATTGCTGTTTTACTTTGTAGTATATTTGTACAAGGTTGTGTAAAGAAAAGGCAAAAAATTACATTGATTGGAAAGTACTTGTCGTTGTTATGGATTTTACCTTGTCCATATCAAGTTTAGCCCATTAAGGATTGCCAATGACTTTTACCCATTGCTTTTTGCTTTATTTTTTTTTAGGTTCTTGTTAGCACACTTTTTAGCTCCTAAATCAGATTTGAAATACAGTAAAATCAGTGATAAAAAAGTGGCTAATTCTAGGAGAAAATGCCCTAAGTGTCACCGGCAAACCTCCTCTCCATTTGGGCTGGTGCGTGCCAACCTTAGGGGGGATTCCCTAAGTGCTTTCTTGCTTTCATAAACCTGTAAAATCTCCAATTAAATGCCAAAAAACAACAGCAAGAAAGTTTGTGTTTGGATAGCGTTTAGGCCATCGAAGGGTAAGTAACACAGTTTAAAATTTTATTGGACAGAAAACGTTGCAGCATGAGTATTTTAATGGAAGAAAAGAAGAGAAAGAGGCGATATTATCAGGCTGAAAACACCACAACAGTACACTAAAAAAAACTAATCAATGTATACAACTCAATACAATACTGACAAGATTCAACAACTTGATACCAGCACATCAAATCTTTATTATTGCTCTTGCCAAAGGGCTGTTTGCACCACTAAACACAAGTACATAACTGGCCAAAGTATTGCTCTTTAATCACATAATAGAAGCTAGAGTAATTAGAAGATACAAGAGAGAGAGAGAGAGAGAGAGAGAGAGAGAGAGAGAGAAACATTGTTGTTGCTCAGAGAAAGTCGACCCTGAATAATGAGGAGGAGCCTCAATATATAGAGAGTGAGGGCGCATCACCAAGGAAAAAATAGGAGGGTGGACATCTGAATAAAGAGGCGTGCATGGGATAGGATGCATGAAGGAGACACATGAGTGGATAAAGGGAAAATAAAGGCACATACGTGTGGGGAATAAGTGGAGATAAGAGTAGTGCGCATGAGAGAAATAATGCGTGAGTATGATGAGAGGAGGCACATGTGAGGGAGTATTGTGCATGGAAAGAAGGATAAGAATAAGGGTGCACACATGTGAGTGCGAGGAGGAGTTTAACATGTGTGAATGAGGAAGAGAGGGAAAGGGAGGTGCATTAAACTTAATGCATACACTAAAAGGTTAGGGAGATGAGGGAATGTGCATGAGATGAAAAGTGAGAGATGGGATGAAGAGGAGTAAATAAGAGTGCACATGAGGTGAGAGGAGCATGCACACATGTGAGGATTCGTGGGGAAGTGCGCCCATGTGGAGATAAAAAGGATAAGGCACATGAGAAGATATGAGAGTGGGATAAAATGAGTTAAGTGAGAGAAGAATGAGTGGAGCGTGTGTTGAGCACGAGTTAAGTGAAACACGTCACGTTACACAATAGTCTTACTCTTTGACAATATAACAAGGGGTCTCATACACATACTCTAGTGCTCTGCCACTAGGGACAAGTCCACATGTGCTCAACCGCAAGGGACGTCACTCTCAACATATCAACTCAACTAAATCCATAGGAGTACGAACTGGAGAGCCATCTCAAGTCAACTCAACTAAGTCCATAGGAGTATGACATAGATGCTCTCAAGTCATCTCAACTCAGTCTAGAGGAGCACGACAGGAGACCAACACAAGTCATCTCAACTTGGTCCAGAGGAGTACGACTCACCTATCACATAGGTGTTCTCACATATCATCTTAACTCAGTCAAGAGGAGCACGACAGGAGACCAACGCAAGTCATCTCAACTCAGTCCAGAGGAGTACGACTCACCTATCACATAGGTGTTCTCACAGATCATCTCAACTCAGTCGAGAGGAGTACGATCTGGAGAATGTCTCATGAAGCTGCAATCATCGACATAGGGAATATACCAAAAAAGACATCTCTCCCTACCGATGAAATGCTGTGAAATTTTTTGTCTCTGAAATAAAGAACCCTACTTGACCAATTTTGTAACAACCCTGGCTCAAAAACACAGTTGCCTCTAGGAAAATATCTGAATGCCAACCAAAACAAACCATATTGGCACGTGTGGATAGAGGTGTTTTTTCACTGGCAGGGCCGACTTCTTCTTCTGAGTGGTTATAACCACCTTTAATATATTCTGGGGCTGATTTCTTATTCTGCCTATTACAATTATGTTTTGACCAATCTGCAAAAGGGGATTTGGTCATTTACAATAGCTGACATGATCAATCCACAATAGGGGATTGATCTAATGAATAATACATCAATAATAATTAGAATACTCTTTGCAGTTACATTATTTCAACAGTTTGGACCTTTGGGAACTCCGCTTTTGGGAGAGCGAGATACCCGTACCTAGCGCTATGCTCCTCATAAGCCCTTGCCTCTGATTGCCCGATAAGTCGTGCATGAGGTTGGTACTGAGAGATCTCGGCTTCTCCAGTTGATGATCATCTCCCCAAAATGTCTATCCCTTTTCACATGCTCTCTTGCCACCTTGTCATGTGTCCACCATGAGCATCACTATATAATTCCATGTTGCCTCGTCAGACCAGAGCAAAAAGTGATTGATAGAACTTCAAAGTATTTTAGATCCTAGAGCGGTGAGACCTAGGGTCTTTCCTCGACCTACCCCCTTGTTGGTCAATTGACCTCTTTGAGGGTGTTTTGGAATTTCTTTCCTTCAACCTTGGCTGTAGGAGAGCGTCGTCCCTCTTATGCCGCCCCCTTGGATCATATTGTTAGATTTTTTCATGGTGCCTAAGAACCCCTTATAGTCCTTGAGAACTTTGACAGTGAGCTGGTACCACGATCCGATCCCTTGCCCTTAATCATTAGGATCCATACATCTTGATATCATCTCTATCTCAATCTCTCTGGTTGGCTCACCACTGAGATCTCTAGATTTCTAGTCTTGGACTCGTCCATTGTATTGCAACACTTATACCATTGTTATACCACTGCGATGATTATCTTTTGGTTAGAGTTAGACTTAGTGATTTGCTTAGCTAGATACTTATTTATTTTTGACTCTTTTTCCTTTTGTTCTCTTCTTTTGCAACATTATCTAGGAATTGCTATGGCACTCCCACTTTGTAATTCACACTGGACATATCTTTTAGTCCCATTGACCTACTTTTGTGGTCATTTGTTGCACATTGATAAAATTACTTTATCTTATCTTATAATTTTTCTTTTTGTTTTCTATATTCACCTTCACTATTTCCCTTTCGACAAATGGGGGTTTCATCTTTATTCATACACTTATTTTTTGAAGTTTTTGTTGAGTGGATTCATACTTTTTTTATGGATTTATTAAAAATACAAGTTATGTTGTGTTCGTTTAGTGTAGATTTCTTGAGGTTTCAAGTTTATAGAATGAGAATGAAACTAACTAAAAGCAAAGTATGCTTGTGTGCATGACTTAAATAACATGGGATTAAATAGCAATAACGATAAGAACACAATGGGATTATGATTTTTTTTCAGGACAATAGTGTACACACAATAACACAAACATATGAGAATCACAAAATGAAGGTATAAAACACATTACACAACGATTCCCTCACTCACTATGATAAACATATTTGAAAAAGGCAACTTGCGATACAAATTCAGATTGTGCATCGATAATAGTTGGATTGGGTTTTCTTGATCAAAACATCATAATTATGACCTCTTAACTTTATGACCCCTTTATACAACTCAAAAAGTAATTACACTTTCAAACATGTCGTAATTTCACTAACATGTGCTTACATTACAGTTCCAAATAAGACAAACTGGACTAATAGAGATTGTGGGAAGACTCATTAATTTTGGTGAGCTAATCAACTTGCTGGTTTGGTGACTTATGTTGAAACATTTGGTCAAACTCTATGTCTTTAACCAAACTTGTCAGTTTAAACAAAAATCAGACTTCATTCAACTCAGTGAACCATATAGTTCGAGCTACGAAGAAAAGGATAGGAAAAAAGGTGCACCTTACCTAATCATCCAAGGGATGAGGTCAAGAGGAAGAAAGAAAGGGCATGAAAAGTACAGAGGTATGATAAGAGATTTCCTCGAGTTGATTAAAACACCATTGGGGATTTTTTGAGAAGAATCATGTCGAAGATCTTTCACAAACTCCTAAGAAAAGAAAGAGATTCTGACACAACATACAAGTTTTGACAAACTCAACGTGTCCATACTCTGGGGTCTATCGATGAATATATTTAAATTTACATTTAACTGTAGATTTCAATGTCATTGTTACACCTTCACTTCTAGGGGTAACTAGAAGAGATTTTTGTTAGAATATTGTGCTCGTTTACCATAGACAATGCTACACCATTGTCACCCAACCATACGCACAAAGCCACCCCCAAGCACCTTAACCTTTGCTAGATAGAATGATTATGGGAAGGCACACTAGAACCAACAAATAAACCAAGAGAGCGCACTTTCTCCAAGGTAGCGCACAAGTAAGAGTACCAAAAAGGCTGAACAAGAGTGTGCTGCACCACTGCAGCTGCTGTTGCTCCTCTTCCAGACTTGTGCACTACTTTTGCACTGCACTTCTAAGATATGCGCACCCATTGAGTGAGTGTGTTTTTCCAAATGAGCTAAAGCGCCTTCTATTTATACTAATCTGGCTAGGTGAACATGTGTCTCTTCAAGCAGGGCCGACCTGTCCTTTTTTGCATATAATACTTCAATATTACTTATTCTGCTGAGCCGACTTGTTTTCCAGGGTTTTCACACATCTGTTTAGGTTTTCTCTTGCTTCCAGAATATTCTATTCTAGTCAAAGGTTTATCCATGGAGGTTAATACCTCCCAAAACTACGGAAACATCAACAATTTTTTCTCCATGATCCACATTCTAGATAATAGTTCCGATGATGACATTCCAGACTTCCCCACAGACAATTGCCCATAGATGCCTTATATTACATGCTCAAATCACTCACATCAGATGACTTGGTGCATTATGTTGATGATTGCAGCTATGTGAGACATTCTCCAGCTTACAAATCTGAGAGATGTTGATGATTGCAGCTATGTGAGCCATTCTCCAGCTTACAAACCTGAGAGAAATCCCCTGAGAGGGGTGTGTGGTTCCTATCTGAGACAGAGATGGAATGTAGAGATGGCCTCCTCCTTACAGAGAGTCGAGAAGAACTCCAGATGATTCTCCTGTGTAATGTAGTGAGAAAGGAGATTTGCTGAGTTGGACATGCCTGTGGGTGAGCACAAGGTGAACATGTGAAATCCCGAAGTGCTGGGTGTATTGTCATGAGAACAAAAATGAAGATGATGTATTAGCCTCCTCTGAGCAGAAGAGTTGATGAGAAAATCCAGATGACTCTCCTCTGTAATGCAGTGGAAATAAGATCTGTTGAGTGGACATGCCTGTGGACGAGCATAGGTGAATGTGATCCTAGTGGTTGAGCACCAGTGAAGAAGTGGTTCTTCTGTGTAATGCAATGAGCTAGAGATATGAACATCCCTATGGGTTTGCCCCTAGTGGATGAGCACTAATGGGTGTACAAGATCCCTTTCTATATTGTTCAAGAGTCAGACTTGCCTGTAACCCTAACTGTAATGTAAAGGGTACAGGGCGACCCCACCTTAATGTGATTAATAATTAATGTAAAAGATAATTAATCTAGTCAATATTAATTATATTGTGAGCTAGTGAGGTTGGCCCTGTTGTGCCAATAGACACTTTTGTTGACAGGTCTAGTCTAGTATAAGTAAAGGTAAATTACCCATTGAGGAATCATATCTTTCGCATGAGTTTGGAAATTTCAGCAAGTACACCTTCTTGGGAAAAGTGCGCACCTCTCTTGGGTGCTAGTCTTCTAGGGTTTGAGCACCCTCTTGTGTGCTAGGTCTTATTGGTGGTGAAGGTCTTTCTCTTGAAGAATATAGCAAAGGATTTGGCTGGGTTTTCTTCCCTTGTTGAGAAGGGTTTCCCAGGATACTTCTTGTGTTCTTGTGCATGGTGTTTCTTCTTGTGATCTTATTTGCGACAACATTATTGTTCATGGTTAAGTGAAATGCTAAAAATGGAATGAACTTCATGCTTAACCTAGCGTATTGATAAATCAACACATTACACATTGAGGTATATTGTTTTGACACTTCATATGGAATGATAATGTCAATGTTTGGGGCATAAAAATGGTGATCATGGGTTGAATTAGATAATGCATCACAATGCTTTGAATTTATACTTTTTGACCTTGTTTCATCTTGGTGTTCATCATCATCTCTTAGTCAAGTGTTGTCACTTTTGCGCAAAGTTGTACTACTGGGGGGCTTTAATGGGGGTAACATGTCCATATCCCTTGCCATACGTGACATATTCCATTTGTCCTTTCTGTGTTGTCCTTTCTTTTGGGTTGGTTGTTACATGTATCCCAAAAAGCTCCATGCTTCATAATCCCATGAGAATAAGGGGCTTGAATGCCCAAAATTGATGCAAATTTATAAAAAATGTTATAGAAAGAGCTAAAGCCCTAATTCAAAATGCAAGGCAAAGAAACAAACAATAAAAGCAAAGTATCAAAAACCAAGAAAGAAGTGAAGCATGAGCTCAACCCCCTAGCTAAGAGGCCATGGCCCCAAGTCTTATGTAATGAAAGCATACCTAAGAAGAGGACTTAGCAAATCATATGTCAAAAGCCACAAAAGGTTGAAGCAATGAAGAAAAAGGAAGATGGGGGTTTGGAAAGACACAATGTCTAGGAAAGGGTACATCATTGCCTAAGTGCTCCCTCTACTTTTCTTCCTAGATGACCTTTCTTAGACGAGAAGAAGATTTCAGAAGCAAGAGAACCATTGAATAGATGTGGAAATACCCTAGAAGAGAAGTCGACCTAGAAGAATGAAGAACAAAGAAGTGACACCTTCCCAGAAGAGAAGTCGATCCAATAAAGAGGACATGAAGACTATAAATAGGAGGCACCTTAGCTCGTTTGGACACACTCACTCTCACTCTCTCATCTACACAGAAGTAAGGCGCAAGTCCGAGGAAGGGTGACGCAACAACTATAGCGACAAAGATTCTTCTTGTTCAGTCTTTTTGGTATTTCTCTCTTGTGCGCTACTCTTGAAAAAGATGCGCTACCTTGGTATTGTGTTGCTGCTGCAGATGGGGTGGTATTTCTGGTTGTACCTTGAGCTAGCCTTTGTGCTAGGGTTTATCTATTGGTTCATGATTGGATTTGCTTTCTGAACAAGATTTGTCTAAGAAAGGTTGCTGGGGTTTTCCCATGATAAATCTCTTGTGTTCTTTTGTCTCTTGTTTATGCTACTATTGCTTAGTTCATGATATATATATATATATATATAAGTTAAATAAAGAAAATCTAACAAATAGTATGGGCTCATAGCCTCGGGGCTTCCTGTATGCATATGGCTAAGCATCGTTGATCAGGATACTTTGGAGAAGTTGTTCTTGTGGATGCTTTGCTACTTCATGGATATTCATTGCTAAGGATTTGATGGATGAAAGGTTTTTTGAGTAAGTGGTCTCTTGTTATCTTGTGGTTTTGTTTATGAATGCATTTAAGTGTAATGTTTCTTTTCTAGTGTTGGTTGAGCATTCTTTTGGATTTTTCTTGAACAAGCCCTTCTAATTAAAGCTCTTGGAAGGTTACTAGATAAGAACCTTCCCTTGAATTGTCCTTAATATATTAGGAGGATCTTCTAGGTGTTGAAAACCTCTTACTCCAACACCTAGGTATCTTGTTATCTAGTGATTTCCTTACTGCAAATCGGATTAGCAACTCACAAAACAAAAATGCACTGCTGAAATATTCAACTCAATAAATCTAGCGAAAGCAAAAAAATTGGAAACCAAATCATGCACACATAAACACCAATATTTTTTGGGTAGATACCCCTAGAAAAACCCTAGAGGGAAAACTAGTACTGGGATGATTTTATTATGATAAAATCAGGGCTTTCGTAAAAGGGATAATGGCCCACTGAGAGAAATACAACTGTAGACAAACCTGGCTGGTTGATTTGCTGCAGAACCTGCTATACGATCCTGTACGACCTCTACGTGACTGTTACACAGATAACCCTGCAATCTGTGCGATCTGTGTGACTATAACTCTAAAACCTGCGCAATCTGCGCGCCGTATTCTAGAACACTTGTACTGTTTGCGACGGATGATCCTTCTGCTGTACGATTCTTTTCTCTCTCCATTTGACCTAGATCTCTAGATGGAAGTCCTTTTCCACCTATCAAAGTTCTCCTTGAATCATAATTCTTCGAGATCCAATCCTCTTTGTGTCAGTTCCCTCAACACACGTGTCTTCTCCTTCACCCTAGCCTTGCTATTATAATCGTGAGTTATAATCTATTTCTAATCTCCAAAGTGATTGATGGTTGAGATTACTTCTTGTTAATGTTTAAGCCATTATTATAGATGTTTGCATTTCATTAGATAACAATAGCATAATCCAAGATCACTGAGAAATACACAATCACACGAGACACAACATTTATCCTGGGAAACCCTCTAGGGGAAGAAAACCCAGCAAAACTTCCTTAATATAGATAGCCAATACAATGCCAAGAGATCTCTTAAACAAATATAGAAAGTCCTCTCCCAGATATGCGCCACTCTCTCTCTCCTTCTTCTCCAGCGGCAAATCTAAATTTGTCTCTCAAAATGAGCAAGTGAGTTGTATCTAAGTGAGGCGCTAGCCTCCGTTATTTATACAAGTCTGGTACGTGTGAAGTGTCTCTTCACTGGCAGGGCCGACTTCTCAAACTAGGTGGGTAAACCCAGCTTTATTATATTTCTGGGTCTCTTTAATAACTGCTGGGGGCCGACTTCTTATTCCGCCTATTACAATTGTCTATTGACCAATCTGCAAAAGGGGATTTGGTCCTATTACAATAACTGACATGATCAATCCACAATGGGGATTGATCCTATGAATAATATATCAATAATAATAAGAATACTCTTTGCAGTTACATTATTTCAACACTCCCCCTTAACAAGATGGGTATTCTTCAACAACATCATGCGAGAGAGAGAGGATAAGATCATCAACAACATCAAGTGGGAGGACAACATCATCAATATCATCTTGGCTGGTGTATCTATAAATCATCGGAAGTTTTCTTCATCGGCAGCGTCATCATTCTCAAAGGAATGCCATCATCATCTGCATCAATATGTATTAGTATAAAAACTGATACATCATCATCATCACAGCACAAGGCTAACTCATCATAATACAAGATTGGCTTTACGTCACAACTGTCAAGTTGGAAGCTCAGTACTTGTCTCATCTCATCGTCTTGCTTTACGTCACAACACTCAACCTGGAAGCAAGATACTAGACTGGCTTTACGTCATAGCTATCAAGCTGGAAGCACAGTACCAGTCTCATCTCTTCGTCTTTCTTTACGTCACAACACTCAAGCTGGAAGAAAGATACGAGACTGGCTTTACGTCACAGCTATCAAGCTGGAAGCACAGTACTAGTCTCATCTGATCGTCTTGCTTTATGTCACAACACTCAAGCTGGAAGCAAGATACTCATCTTGCTTTACGTCACAACCATCCGGTCGGAAGCAGGATACTAGACTGGCTTTACGTCACATCTATCCAGCCGGAAACTTAGTGCTAGTCTCATCATATCATCTTGCTTTACGTCACAACCATCAGGTCGGATGCAAGGTACACATCCTGCTTTACGTCATGACCATCAGGTTGGAAGTAGGGAACTAGACTTGCTTTACGTCACAGCTATACAGCCGGAAGCATAGTACTAGTCACGCATCATCTTGCTTTACGTCGCAACCATTAGGTCGAAAGCAAAGAACATGTCATCTTGCTTTATGTCTGACAACTAGGTCAGAAGCAAGGAACATCTCATCTTGCTTTACGTCTGACAACTTGGTCAGAAGAAAGGAACACATCTCATCTTGCTTTACATCTGACAACTTGGTCAGAAGCAAGGAACACATCTCATCTTGCTTTACGTCTGACAAATCGGTCAGAAGCAAGGAACACATCTCATCTTGCTTTACGTCTGACAACTGGGTCAGAAGCAAGGTACACGTTCTACTTTATGTCACAACCACAAGGTTGGAAGCAGGGAATATCTCATCACAACAACTACTCCCCCTTTCGAGGAAGGTCCTTTCGGACTATGCCAAGCTTATCTTGGAAGTACTCAAACTTCACACGCGATAGGGGCTTGGTCAACACGTCAACAACCTGTTCGTCCATGCTAATGTACTGGAGCTTCAATGCTCCTCTCTGTACCATGTCGTGGATGTAATGATAGCGGATCTCTATGTGCTTCGACCTGTCGTGGAATATAGGATTCTCTGTCATCTTTATGCAGCTTTGGTTGTCACATAGAATCAAGGTTGCTCTCATCTCTAAGTCAAATAGGCCGGTCAACAACTTTCGAAGCCATATAGCTTCGCAGCTAGCAGAACATGCGGCAATGTATTCTGCTTCCACTGTGCTGAGAGCAATGCTAGATTGCTTCCTACTCATCTACGAGATCATGGATGATCCCAAACTGAAACAACATCCTGAAGTGCTTTTCCTGTTAGAAACACTTCTTGCCCAATCTGCATCAGTATATCCACTCAATGTGAAATCATGATCTGCATTATAGCTGAGACCATAATCTATTGTACCTTTAAGGTACCTCATCACATGTTTTGCAACCACTAGGTGAACACTTCTGTGTTCTACCAGAAACTGACTCAAGGTGTTCATGCCAAAACAAATGTCTGGTCTGGTGTTAGTCAGGTACATCAGCGATCCAATAATCTGTCTGTACAGTGTGGCATCAATCAAATCTGACGAAGTATCAACCAACAGCTTCAACTTCGCTTCCATGGGTGTATTCATGGGTTTGCATTCTAGCATGTCTAATCTTTTTAAGATTTCGACCGTGTACTTCCCTTGGTTAAGGAAGATCCTCTCAGGACTCTGCCATACCTCAAGACCTAAGAAATAATGCATTAGGCCAAGGTCTTTCATTTCAAATTCCGAGGCAAGTCTCCTTTTGCATTCAACGATGAGATTTTCTTCTCCAGTTTAAAAATAAGTCATCCACATATAGCAGTAAGATTACTGGCTCATTATTCATAATTCTGAAGTAGAGATTTGAGTTTGCTTTACTCTTGGTAAAGCCTAAGCTCGTCAAGAAACTGTCTATATGGCCATACCAAGCTCTAGGAGCTTGCTTCAATTCGTACAAGGCTTTCTTCAATCTGCAGACATGAGACTTCCTGTCTTCAACCTCAAATCCTTGGGGTTGGTCTATATACACTTTCTCTTCGATGACACCGTTTAGGAAAGCTGTCTTCACGTCCATCTGGTGCAGCTTCCACTTCATCTTAGCTGCAAGAGCTATGATGGTCCTGATCGAAGTATATCTGGCCACAGGAGCGAATGTCTCTTCATAGTCAATGCCTTCCTTCCGGGAAAAGCCACGAGCGACAAATCTTGCTTTATACTTCTCAATACTTCCATCAGCAGCATGTTTTATTTTGAAGAGCCATCTGGAGGATAGGACATCTTTATTCTTTGGTCTGGGAACTATTTCCCATACTTCTTTATTTATTATGGATTGGTATTCCTCTGTCATGGCATTTGCCCATTCTTTCCTTTGAATGGCTTCTTCAAAATAGGTAGGCTCCTCTTTTAGGAGATCACACATCAAAGCCGTATAATTGGAGAATGGATTTGGTCTTTTCACCTGTCTCGTGGTTCCTTGGGGAACACTGTACTTCTCTCCATCTTGAATAAGATCTCTAGCCCAAGCTGGCGTTCTTTTATGGAGGATCGTCATTTGAGGAGGTTCTTGCACTTCTACTATATCATGGTCTTCTAGAAGTTCCTCATCAGGGGAAGTTACAACTTCCCTCACTGGTTCTGCAGCTCTGGGAACCTCCCTCATTGCAATATTGGGGATTACTGGTTCCTCTTCATATACCTCTTCAAGCTGGCACAGTTTATATTTCTTGAGCACTGCATCTTCATCAAAGGTCACATCCCTACTGATCTCAATGTGATTGTGACCTGGTATATAGATTCTGAAAGCCTTGGAGATCTCACAGTATCCCACAAATATTCCCTTTTTTCCTAAAGGGTCCAGCTTGTTTCTCTTTTCTTTAGGTATATGAATAAACACTGGACAACCAAATATTTTGAGATGGCTTACCTCTGGCTTCTTTCCGGTGAACATCTCTTCCGGTGTCTTGAGCCCAAGTGCACTATGGGATAATCGGTTCTGCACATAAACAACTGCCATTGCTGCTTCTGCCCATAAGCACATAGGAAGATCTTGATCATGGATCATAGTCTTCACAGATTCCAGTATGGTTTTGTTCTTTCGTTCAACTACACCGTTTTGTTGAGGATTATAGGGAGTAGTGAGTTCCCTCTTGATTCCAACATCTTTGCAGAAGTTCACAAACTCTTTTGAGGTATATTCTTCTTCGTTATCTGACCTGAGTATCTTGATCTTTCTTTCTGAAATGTTCTCTATCAAGGCTTTGAATTCCTTGAATTTACTGAACACTTCATCTTTAGTCTTCAAGAAATATATCCAGGTTTTACGAGAGTAATCATCAATGAATGATACATAGTATACATACCCGCTAATGGAGGATGATGGCATTGGGCCACACACATCTGAATGGATGAGTTCTAG
>ML797941.1:441237-463047 GCA_009831015.1 Picea engelmannii | reverse complement strand
TAATTTTGACATTGCATTAATGATATGATACAAAGCTTAAATTGTGAACATTAAATGCTATCTAGTTTTTCATGCTTTATTGAGAAGTGATATAAGTCTTTGCTTTATTAGCCATCATTGACTTCGTCAATAATAGCATTGATTCATTGCTCATATATTGATTGAAAGATAGTCTTGAATGCATTTGAAGTACTAACCCACTGCAAGCATATATTCTAGTTGTCTTTGTTCTGTCTCGCAAACAGGTGCATCAACAGTGGTTATATCTTTGTGACTATCTTTCCTTGGGCAGCAATCTGTGAAAGGGGTATCCCTGACTTATCCTTTTATCCTTAGCCTTTCATTTACCCAGATTGCCTTAGGGACGTCTCCCTTGGACCTGCCCTCCTAAATAGAAAGAGCCCCCCATCGAGGTGACAGTGGGTGGGGAAGCTCCTGTTACGCCGGTTTCGAGCCTTGACTCAAGCCCTTGGAACTATCCTACAAACCGTGCGATAACAGTGCCCTCATGAATGAGCTCTAGCCAGCCACACGTGTGGTTGATAGAGAGAAAATGCACCCTCCATGTGTTCTAATGACTCATATGTGTGGCTCCAAGAAGTGGACATCGAGTGGTCAAAATGAAACAATAATTTTCCCACGATTGATTTCAACAATATCATAACTAGGTCAAATTTTGCTCGATTTTCTATTATACCCCATTTTAGAGATCCTGCAGCCATTTTGCAATTAATGGCATTGACATGGTAGAATTATGGGCACTCTGCCAAAAGATAATTGCCCCCAAAGTCGGTCACCCTCAAAATATGTCCTAAAATCACCTCATAACCACTTGTAACCACCCATATGTTTGAGAATATTCTTGTCATAAGACAAGTGTTTCCTCGTGAGGTGGTCTAGGTGGCATGCATGATGACGTGGAGTCCCTATCATTGTCCAATTCACTGTCATAGATCCTGTTGCTGTCCTAATACACACTTGCAAATGTGAGCTAAGTTCGACTCACTTAATGTGTCATTGGAGGCACAATGCCTAGGTTCACAGCCCACGCTGTCACTTTGATCGGAACCTCTTCCGTCTAGGCTTACTCCTAGGGAAGCCAAGGGGGGTAGACCCTAGTTTCTAGATGAGATTTAATGTTTAAGTTCTAGGAGTTGATTTTAATTTGTTAAAGTTTGGGGGGAGTCTAACCTATGATGCTAAGGCAGCGATGCAAGATGCAAGGTTTAGTATGTTAAGCAAGCTCTTTCCCTAAGTCAACTAAGACTAGTGCCTAAAGGTTGGGCTAGGGGTCAACTAAGTTAAAGGGTTTTTCGTTACAAAAGAATTACAAAATTACTTACAAAGGTACAAATGAATAGTTATATCCACAAGAGGGTTAGATATTTTCAATCAATAAAGAATGCTAGATTTACAAAATTATACAAGAAACAAGCTAACCATGTGTGTTTTATGTGTAGGAGTTCAAAGCATTCAAGACAGGGACATCATCAACATATCAAAGCCAAGCATGCCCCAATAGCACTTACTCTATTGGGCTACCCCTCAATGGCAATATCAACACTCAAAAATCACAAGGACACTTAGAAGATTTAGAAGCTTTAAATGCAAGTGTTCCACAATAGTCAAGACACTTAATTAATTACTCTCAAAGTATAACTTATAGATTAGATTGGAAGATTATGCTTAGAAGTCTTAAACCTTAAGAGATGTCAATTTGAACCAAGGTTATTAGATATTTAGTGAGTTAAGGGTTTTAAGGATTTGAAAGATTTTTATTACCCTAGCTAAGTGCTTGACCCGAAAACTTCCTACCCCAGTTGCCAAATGGCTGCTGGATGCTCAAGAAGTAAGGCAATGAGGCCTACCCTAGCTTCACAGGTCAACCCTAATATTTGAGTTTTTACGGAAAGGCTGCTGCCCGTCGTGAGACCGTCCCCGGCCTAGCACCTTTCGTTGCCCTCCTCAATCCCCGTTTTAGATGGTGAAGATGGTGGTTTAAGGTATCCTATAATATATTAAGTATGTTAAGTATATATGTCAATTGGTTAGACTTTTAGGTGTTTTAGAGAGTGTTTTAATGAGTTTTAGTTGTCTTAAAATGGTGATTTTAGACCAAAACCGAAGCATTTATGAGCTTAAAAAGTGTATTATTCAAGCATGAGAATGAAGAGCATTAACACATGTATAGCAAGAGAGAGCAAGCCGAATAACAATTTAGTTTGTCACCATTGAGTAAACATTAACATGAAAGCTTGATATTAAAGAGTACTAATGCACAAGGGCAAGAACAACTTGCCAAAGAATGAGAGAAGAACTCAAGCTTATTACTACTTATCTTATGTTTGTTTAAAGCATTAAGTGTGAAAGCGAAGCTTGAGAGATTAGATGTGTGCCTACCCTATCAACTTATCTAACAATCAATAACTTGAGTGTGATGGCAAATGGCCTTAGAGATGTGATAACATGAAAAGAAAAACCATTTACTAAACCATTAAAGCATTAACCATTTAGCGTGTTGGATTTGAGCATGTAAAACAAGATAGAACTTTAAAGAACTTAGAGCATGGAAGTAGATTAAACAATTAGATTATGTCCCAATGGCTTAAACTAAGATTAATGTGTGAATGAGATCTAGATCTAGAATATTTTAACCTTTAAAGTATGAATAGATCATTAGCACATTAAAACCCTAGCCTAACGATTTTGGGGGTTTCTCTCCCAAGGTGTAGGGAATTATTAAACTTAGAAAAACTTGAAAGAGAAGGAGAGAGAGGCAAGCAAGCAAGGCAAGCAAGCAACCCTACAAGAAGCTCACTAACCCCACGTCCTAGCCTAGGAAAACGATTTTGAGATGAAAACTTGAAATTAAACCTAACCCTAGGCTCACACGTGGGAGGTAGGCTGTACCAATTCTCCTCCCAAGCTATGAGCTACTAAAAATCAGTAAAAATGAATGGATCTATGCACAAGAAGCTAGAAAAAATTGAAGAGAAAGGTTGAGAATGTTACCCACTTGAAGAGAAGGGTCTTGGAGTGTTGTGTGGATGTTTTTGGGTAGCATAACCCCCTCAACCAGATCTGAAACCTGCAAAAACCAGCAAGCTATGCTTGCTGGAAAAGCTACACACAACAATACAAGTGAAGAAAAATCTTTGCCTTTTGGGCAAAATTTTTTCTCATAATTTTTTTATGAAAAATTGATATTTTGATGACTAATCTACTATGTTAAGCTAGCTGAAATATGACATGAAATGTACAGCAAGAAAGCATGAGTAAGGAAAAAGGAAGTAAAGAGTTTGAGTGAGCTTTGAGGGAGGATTCTTCCTTGAGGCAAACCCTACCAAAACCCTTGAAGCAAACCTACAAAACTTGACAAGATATGATGCATACAAGAAGATAATATGGCTGAAAATGCTAACAAAATAAAATACTTGTATTCTATTAGCAAACTCACATATATAAATCAACAAGAATACTCGTTGCTAATCTACTCAAATAAATTACTTTACCCAAGATTTACTCCATGCAACACATAATATCAAATTCACAACATTACCTCATGTGCAAACAAGAACAAGAATACAATTTGCTCTTCCAATATTCTCCAAAGTTTCTCTTTATTACTCAACAATGGATCTTGGAGAAACACTTTCTCTAAAACCCCCAATAACAAAATAATGGATGCAAATATGGAATGGAGAGAGAGAGATGAGGTGAAAATCAAGTAGCATAACAATAATTCAAGATATGGTAAAGAAATGAGGGTGAGAGGGGTTCTATTTATACTTGGAGAGGCAAACTCACCCCTCTTGGATGGGTAGGCTTAGGTTAGGAATCATCTCTTTACCCTTTTTCCAATTTTACATCCAATCCCTAGCTCAAAGATACAAAAATTACATTTTTTGACTTTATCAAGACTAGCAATTAAAATTGCTATTTTTGACTAACTGACACTCCTAGTGAACAAACACCTAGCAAAAGTTGTCCAACTGAGCTGAAACTTGGTCTAGGGGTGTAGGGGGTGTCTTTCCATTTATTTTGAGCACAAATACCCCTATCAAAAAATCCAAGAACTAGTTTTTACAATTTTTGCTCAAAAATAATTAATTAATTAAATAATTAAACCTCCAAACTTAGGGAAATTTAATTAAAAATTAATTATTTAAAAAAAACTAATCTAGACTTGACGAAATTCCGCGAAACTTTCTAAGATGTCTTGCATGGTCATTTACATCATTCTTAAACAATAGTTACCAGAGGATAAGCCCATTAGAACGCCCTTCACCACTTTGGAGGAATTATTGCAAGTGTGAGGGAAAAACTCAAGGGAAATCAATAAGGCTGAAAATCCCAATTGATAACCTGAGGATAAAAAACCCTCTGTGAAAGTAACTCTCCCAATGAACCAATCCCAAGGTAACTGACCTAACTATGAGCCATCTAGACCTATTACATTATTGACCCATGTAGGGGTGCGGAAATTCCACTTAGAAAAAGAAGTGCTGGGGCCAAAAATGCCTTGTAAAACCAAATAGTCTTCGACAAATGAGCATCTGATGATGCATCTGTTCATGGCACATGGAGTTGATCCCCTAGTTAGATAGGTGGTCAACAGATCCCAAGAAAACTGGGTCATATCCCAAGGTAGGTGTATATGTCTATATTTTGGTACACGGATCCCAAGGAAGTATCGTAGATTCCAAGGCAATCTCACGAATCTCATAACAAGTACATGGGTCTCGAGGCATAGTACATGGATCCCAATGCATAGATGCCACCCTCAATACATGTACACATATGTCAATGCAAGATGCCCACTTATAGTGTAGGGTCTAAGCCCTTTACAAGTTATAAGGTGATGTACACCAAGAGATTTCTTCGAGCAATATTCTAACATAAGTTAATTTTAGAATTTGCTGTAGTTTTACCATGGAAGGACAACCTTAGCTCTTATTACATGTGACAAATCCTAAGTTAAGGATAGATAATTTGATGAGTAGTGTGCAAAAGGGGAAGCTTCATGTGTTGATGCTCAGTCTTTTATCTTATCCCACTAGCTTTTAAGAGCTAGGAGTCTTCATTATATGCAAGCTTTTAAGAGGGAGATTTTTCTTAGATTTACAACCTTGACACTTTGTTTTACTACCCAATTTTGTATTTTTTTCTTTGATTTCTTATTCCTTTCTTTGTATATGCATTATCTAGCATAGGACTTATGGGTAAGGGCCTTTTAATGAAGTGGCATAGCTCTAGGTTTATTATTTTTTAGCCTTTAACTTTCATGCTCTTCGCCTTTAGCATTTTTGGCTTTATTTGACTTAGGCTTACTTTGGTCTTCATTTTGCTTCACTAGACTTTGTTGAATGATGTATAATAGGTAAAACATGAGTGGGAACAACTTTTTTTATGAATGGAATGGAAGTGAAAGGGGAAGATGTAAAGTGTTAAGTAGGGATAAGGATATGATATACACTCCATCAATCGGATCTCTAGTAGTATGATTTGATCCAAGACCTGACGACACTTCTAATGGATAATTGTGTGCCCCCATGGTATGACAAGGAAAATAGTAAAATTGTTAATGTTATGAAATATTATTAGGTCATAGTTTAGTGTTTATCACATTCACAACTGGCTTAGAAGTTACAATACCGTGTCTAAGTATCAAACCCATACATGAGAACATAGCACAACAACTGAAGTAAACAATCTAAACCAAAGTACCATGATGATGTGTAGTGAAAGCATAGCATTGGGGGAATTTTTAGGTCTAAAATGGTGCTCCTAAGAAATATAATAAAAAATTATGAGTTAGTCATTTTGTGGGGAAGGTATATTTACAATTCACCTCTTGCACTACTATCTATGCAACTGTGGTTAAGTTAAATTGAAAAGATGTCTAGAAATAAAACTAATGAATTACTTTTAATAAGAAATGTCGTATTCATAAAGTAATATTCATATGATAAATATAATGTACTACTTTTTGAATATAACACTTGTGATGAATCATGCATTTATTTTTTAAATTGTGGGAATATAAAGTGTGACTGATTGAAAAAATAAATATATAAATTATATTCACAAACTCAAACTAATTATGAATACTTGCCTATGTTATAAACTACGTATTTATATATTAATTGAATTAATATATGAATATATGAGAATTATGAATACATGGTTTCACGTATCCATATAATTTGTTTTAACTAATATAAATACGTAGTTCCCATGTAACTAATATATATGGATATCTATATAACAATTAAACTAATATATAGATATCCATATATTAATTTAACTAATATATATAGTACATAATTGACATAACCATGTACTCCTTGTTAGAATATGAAGGATGTGTGCTCGTTTTACCATTGGCAATACCCTTGTCACCCAATCATAGGCCGAAGCCACCCTTCGAGCACCTTAACTTTGACTGAGAATTACTCCGGAAGCAAACCCTAGTCTAGATAGCCAAACAAGGTGTAGCGCATCTTTTTCCAAGGATAGCGCACCAACAATAGCTGATCAGATAGTCCAAACCCTAGCCAAGAGATAGTCCAAGCCAACACCGAAAACTGGCTGCTGCAGCAGCGGCACTTGCAGCTCTCCTCCACACGTGCGCACCAAACTGGGAACTGCAGTGCGCACTAGTTGCTGCTTTGCAATTCTGAGATGTGACAAATGAGAACTGGCGCCCTGTATTTATAGTGGTTTTGGCAGACTTACTGGGTCCGACTTCTCCTTCTGGGTACCTATCTGTTCAGTACATTATTATTATTTCTGGCCGACTTCTTCTCTGGGAGGCTAATAACCTAATATAAATTATCTTCTTGAGCCGATAAGACTTCTAGGGTTATTAGCCAACTCATTAGGGTTTTCTCTTGCTTTCTGGAGTCTTCTATTCTCGTCAGGTTTACACATGGAGGTAAATACCTCCCGCAACTACCATAATATCAACACTCCCTCCTAGCTAGGGAGGTATTACAGGTAATGGTCTTGAGCACAAAAACATACCATTCACCCAATAGCATCAACATAGTCGTCTAGACTATCTCATGACTAGATCATGAGCATCACCTTCACCATCAGCAACATCATCTCTCGAAACCATACTTCATCTGAGTAATTAGACATGATGCTGGATAAGTCACTCACACCATAGAGTGATACAAGAGCCATTCTTATAATCTAGGAGTAAATGCTCTGAACCATTTTCCGTTTGGAAAATCTCTGTTCAACATTCGTCTGGATGATGATTATCTCCAATAAACTGCTGATAGTATTCAAGGCAATTAGAACAAAAATAGAACACAACTGTGTCTATCCATAGTAGTACATAAATACAATCCAGTGGTACACTACCACACCAAGTAACACACAAGAACTTGATCAACAATGTATAGTCACGAACAGTGGAACATATCCACCACAGTAGTCTACATCTACTGTCATACAGTCTTCATAACAAAGATCTGATAGCAACCTGCACAGAAACAATGTTATGATATAAACTGAATCATCCGGGCCAATCTTTCACTCACATCTGTGAGCTCTGAAATAATATCTGCCCTCAGAGTAGAACAATGAGATATCTGGACTATTCTTCTCAAGCAAGGAAGAATAACTGTCTTGTCTTTTGAGCCTGGTCCATTCCCCACCCTAGGCCATTCTTCCTACACTAATCAAAGTGCACCCTGGAGAGAATGTATAACCCTAAGGAATGTTGAGCCTGGACCATTCCCCACCCTGGGCCATTCCTCCTACACTAATCAAAGTGCACCCTGGAGAGAATTTATAAACCCTAAGGAATGACTGTCCGGACCATTTCCTCTGTTAACCACAAGAGGAAAAGACTGTCCTGCATCAACCTCCAAAACGAATCATTCCTCATGTTAACCACAATGAGAAATCGTTGTTCGGTGAGGCGGGTTAGTCTTCTTGAGTAACCCTCAAGAAGAGAGACTGCCCTAGACCACTCCCCATGTTAACCACAATGGTAAGTCGTTGTCTATGATACATCAACAATCTGGACCATTTCTCATGTTAACCACAATGGGAAATCGCTGTCCGTCAAAAGTTTCAATCAACTTTCCGAACAGGAAAGTATCTGTCCAAGATGGACTATTTTTCGGTTTTGAAAATGAATGTCTTCAATAATATTTTCAGTGCTCCCTCCCAACCTGGGAGTCATCTCTTCCTTTTTCAATAAGGAAGTCGTTTCCACGAGCTCTAGCTTGAGTACGCAAACTCTTTCATCTTGGATAGAAGCTTTACTAAAAATGTTTGCTTATCTGCTCATTTGTGGAGATATGTATTGGAGAACCACTTTCTCGTTTCTGGACTTCATTACGGATAATGTAATGCTTGATTTCAAATGTACTTTAGTCTGGAACACTGTGAAGGCTTTATGGAGCTCTGAACAATAGAGTATATCATTGTTGGAAAAACTGGAACGTATACATGTGGCACTTCTTTTGTCATCATGAGATCTGATCTATTGAGTAGTCATCTTGATGTTATAGGGAATCTTCACCACGCTTCTGCTGTGCACTGGAGGTTCTCCACTAAGTTATCTTCTTCTATCTGGATAGAAGAGTCTCTTTCTGGTATGCCTCAAAGTCTTGAGATTGCTCTTCATACACTCTTTATTCAATTTTTTGGAGAACATTCTTTGCATTCATCTGATGTAGAACTCTAACTCATGGATGTTGCGGATGATATAATGACTCATGTAGAAATAAGTCTGGTTTACTGGAACAAGTAATCATCATAGTCTTCTCCCTCCATCTGGGAGAACCTCTAGTTCTAGATCTTCGCAATGCTATCATTCATAAGTCTTCTATACACTGTTCTTCATCACGACTTTCAGTTCCTCTGCTTGATTGCTTTTATTGAGTTTATATTAGGTTGACAATCTTATGATTCTTGATACAATGACTGGTTGTTCTGGCTTCTCTTTCTTTCTTGGAATCTTCATGTTCTTCCTCGTGTTTAGCTCTTGGGACCATGGAGTAGGTTCCATTCCCTAAAGATTCCATTTCTTTCTTTCATCATAGGATCACGGATGTGGATGGATAACCAGGAATACTTAGAGGCTGTTCTTCGAAGAAGTCTTCTTTTGCAGTTGAACTGAACACGTACTGTCTTTTATGGCTGCTATCATGGATATATACTTCATCATTTTCAATGGATCATAGGATTAGCTCCCTCCTAACTCTTGCTTCATGTATGAGTGCATATAATCATCTCCCTCCATCTAACAGAGTCCACGCTTCCATTTGCATCCTTATTGTGTTCTACAATATATAATTGGCTCTCTTGTCTAACAGAGTCCACGCTTCTGTCTTGTTGTCTTCTACAAAACGTCACAAGTCTTTTTCCAATTTCCTCTCGATTGCTGACTTCTTTCTGTCTTTGCTTCTTCTAAGTCTCTTCATGATTGATTCGGCTTATCTTGCAATAGCTTCCACATGATTTGTATTTCTTCCTTTCATGTGTATTATCTAATGATATCCATTTTCATCTTGTTTGTTCTTCCATAGGTCTAGTTCTTCTTGGAACACATTATCTTCCAAGAGATAGATATACAAGATATGTACAAAGACGATGCAAACAAGATATGTACAAGAGACAAGAAGAGTGTTGTTACCTTTTAGAAGAAGAAGTCTCTTTCATCCTGCTTAGTCTTCTTTGTAGGTTCCTTTTCTTCGGCAATTGATGCTTCATATTTCTCTTTCTTTTCTTTAGCTCGGGACAATGATTCTGGTAGTGACCATACTTTCAACAGTTGAAGCATTGTACTTCTGAAATGTCTTTCTCTTGATTTGGCTTCCTCCTTGAACCAAACTTCCTTTTGTTCTTGATGTTCTTGAATCTTGCCGTGAAGGCTTGATCATCGTACTTCTTTTGGGGTTTCTCTTTTGCATTGATCCTTGATTCTTCTTGAGCACAACAAGTCCAAAGTTCTTCAAATGTCGGATACTCCTTCCTTGTGTTCATGCTTGCGGCAAATGCATCCCACGTCTTGGGAAGACCATTGAGTACTATGTTTACCAATTCCTTCTTTGAAGTGATCTCTTCAATAGCTTGTAGTTGATCTCTTAATTGGGAGATCCTTACAAAGTATGATGTTATGCTGTCATCATCATTCATCTTCATGTCATGGAGCTCATTCTTCAGACCCATAACTTGTCCAATGTTTCTGACTGAGAAGAGATTTGTTAGGGCATCGTACATCTTCTTCGATGAGTCAAGATGGGAGATGTAGGGTATCAAGTGGTCTTTTATAGAATCCACTATGATACTCATGGCATTGATGTCAACATCTTTGAATTTCTCCATAGCTGCAACGTTTTGCGGTTCCTTCTCTTTTCCTTCTTCAAACTCTTGTTTCACGATATTTCCTTTCACGATATCCAACACTTTATTCTTGGCAAGGATGAGGTCAATCCTCATCTTCCACGCTCTAAAGTTAGAGGCTCCATCTAACTTGTTCTCAAACTTCATAGAGTTAGTCATGGCTGCTTGACTTGGTCAACCCTAGATTTGACTAGAAATTCAAACTTCACGTCTTGGCTCTCTGAGAGTATCAGGAGATGCGCTAGGCTAGAGTGCATTGATCTATCTGGGGATTAGGTCAATCCATTCACTTAAGGTGCCTAAGCAAGAGGTTTAGGGTTTCTGGAACTGCTCCTGCTAGTAACCCTAGTGGCAATGTCTTGGAAACTGCTTTTGCTAGTAACCCTAGCGACAATTCCTCAACGAGCTCAATATCCTAGCGGCTATGTTTCCTTCCAACGTTTAGACTAAATGAAGGAGGGGTGGGCCCATAACTTGTTAGAATATAAAGGATGTGTGCTCATTTTACCATTGACAATACCTTTGTCACCCAACCATAGGCTGAAGCCACCCTCCGAGCACCTTTACCTTGACTAAGAATTACTTCGGAAGCAAACCCTAGGCTAGATAGCCAAACAAGGTGTAGCGCATCTTCCTCTAAGGATAGCGTACCAACAATAGCTGATCAAATAGTCCAAACCCTAGCCAAGAGATAGTCCAAGCCAACACCGAAAACTGGTTGCTGCAACAGCGGCACCTGCAGCTCTCCTCCACACGTGCGCACCAAACTGGGAACTGCAGTGCACACCAGTTGCTGCTCTGCAATTCTGAGATGTGACAAATGAGAATTGGTGCCCTGTATTTATAGTGGTTCTGGCAGACTTACTGGGGTCGACTTCTCCTTCTGGGTACCTGTCTGTTCAGTATATTATTATTATTTCTTGTCGACTTATTCTCTCGGAGGCTAATAACCTAATATAAATTATCTTCTTGAGCCGACAAGACTTCTAGGGTTATTATCCAACTCATTAGGGTTTTCTCTTGCTTCCAGAGTCTTCTATTCTCGTCAGGTTTACACGTGGAGGTAAATACCTCCCGCAACGACCATAATATCAACACTCCTTATATTAGCTTTGTTATCGCACAAGTTGTAGGTTGGGAAAAGCCCGACCCAACAACCAAGTGGCAACAACTTTAGGACACTACACCCAATGTCACCTCGATGTAGGTCCCGCACTTCAAGGGTGACTAGGTAACTCTAGGGAGGCTATCCGGTGACCCTAGAGGAAAAGGGATCCGAAAAAGGGAAAGGAAAGAAAGAGGTCCCTAAGTTCAAAGATCTAGATGGAAAATGGAAAGCAAAGACGAGTCTCAAGTGGTTTAAAGGTTGCCAAAGACTTGGGTGAATTGCCGAGATGTTGGTACCTTCTCAAGACACAAGAAAAACCACTTTGCAATGATGTATGTTAGTTGCATCAGCAAGTTAATCTTGCTGTCCCTAATTTGCAGCAATAGATAACAATATATGTCCGCAAGGAAGAAGTATTATAGTTGCTTAAAATATTGCAAAAAGTCAAGTGAGATATGCTTGAAACAAGTAGATAATGACTAGAGAAACTTTACAATTTATCGCATGAGACTTTAGCAATTAGATGTGGCTGTCATAAGGATTGTATGCAGAAGTATTTTTGCAGCCTTATGACTGTAGCAAGATTGTTATGACAGCAGTAAAATCAGCAACAAAAATCTTCAAAGAAGACACCCAAAAAATTCCTTAAACCTAGTAGAGCAAGTTAGCAAACTTTTAGCAAATTTTGGCAGTGAAAGCACAAGTTAAGAGTGACTTCATCTTAGGGTTTCTGCAGTGAAGTTACCAGCTTTATGGCTGTAGCAAACCAAGCCCTATATCATAAATTTTATCCAACAAAAATCACTCGTAATTAGCTCAAAAGGTGCGCCTAGGTTAGTAGTGGGTGAGGGCAGATTTTTAGGCCTAGTATAGGTTAGTTTAGGAGCAAAAGGCGTTAGTAGGCAAGGGTTGGAGCAGCCCTAATGGCTGTAGGTTAGTTTTACTACAATAGCAAGAAATTGTGTTTGAAAGGGGACGCCCTAAGGGAGGAAGAATCCCCAAGGCATCAGGATCACTATCCAAAAGAGACAATTTTAAAACTTAAAATTTGTACGTTTACCAAGGCAACAATTTATTTCTCCAATGCAATAAGTAAAAGACTAGTGCCTTTAAAAAAGTGTTAATGGAGTCAAGCAAAGAAAGCGCTAGAGGTACTACCTCCTTGGGGGTGTAAATCCTCTTACTCTCCAAGGCAAATATTTCTAGCCAGGGTTTAGGATAAGAGGGTGTATGCCCTTATACTTCTCTTAGCAAACCCTTGTTAAACCAATAGCATGTTAGCATAAAATGATGGAGACTAAGGTGGGGTGTATGCCCTTATACTTCCCACCTAGCTCTAGCAAATAACCTTGACTTGAAAAATAAATGATAGTAACAATGTAGAAACCTTATCAATTCAAGGAAAAAGTTAAGACAAACCAGCATAAAAGCTAGAGAAAATCCTTCCAAAGATAGAGCATCACTTCCATCAACCAATAATCCAAGACATAGCCATAAACAAAAGCACAAGAGAGAGAACTAGCCAAAGAGAGCGAAAATTTCTGTGCAAGAGCCTCTGACAATGGAGAGTTATGTTTTAAATGAGATCTTATGATCTCTATTTATACAAAATGTCACTAACATAGTTTGTGTAATGTCCCCATTTTTGGACATTATTACATTACATAGTGTTATTCCGACCAGAGTAGCCAGACAGGGGTGACAGAGAGTTCGGGAGATATTGAGGGGTTCTATTGGGCCCGACTTGCATCGTTCATCATCAGGATACATTCCGCACAACTTGGCTTTGGTTTCGTTGCATTTCGACGATTTCCGTAATTTTGAGTTATTATGGGTCATATCTTAATTAAATTCACTAAGAAGGTCATAATGGGCATATTACTTGGAGAAACCTCTTAGTGTAATAGCTCATCAGAATCGAGAGGAAGATCATTACAGGATAAGAAGATGAAAAGTGACTTTCAGTTGCTGGAGAAGCCATAAGGATGGATAAATCACTTTTTGGAGGTAAAATGGTTGATTAATTAATTAATTAAGTGACTTAATCAAAGAATAATAAAATAAAGTAAAAGTCACTTGGAGGGAAAAGGTCAACAACGAATCAGGGTTTTGGGAAGCTATAAAGGAAGGGTAAAGTGACCTAATTCATCATTATGTAGATTTTGACTTGTCATTGAGGAGAGAGGCGCATCTTAGGAGAGGTAGCTCAACGGATTCCAGGAGGAATACACCGGTGGCTGATTTCGGTGTTGAGAGACACCCTAGTCACCGGGGAGGTCACACAAATCTTCCATCGATCTTCAACAACAGTTTTGTAGGTTGCAGTAGCAAGGGCGCACTCATTTAGGGTGAGGGTGCAACTTCCAAGGAGGTTCAGTGAATCAACTTGTCCCTTTCAGGGAGAGTTCAAAGATTCCCCTCCGACGCAGTTGAGAGGAAGGCACGACACACCTTTTTCCTGGTTCCTTGTTAGATTTCGATGGAGGAATCATTTGGGGCACATTTTTCAAACATTGGGAGTGCGATACTTGGGGAGGACACACTCGGGGTTCCCAAGTGATCACCAATTCAGATCCAGGGAAATCCTTCTAATCCATTTCACAGTAAACCTGAACAATGAGTTTGAGACACACATCAGTCGATTCTGGCGGTGGAATCACTAGGACACAGTTTTCCAGAGAAGAGGGGGCACATTTCCCCTAGGGAGATCCATCCCCGGACCAGATACACCAGTTGAGGTCCGGATGGTCACCAAGACTGTGAGGCAGAGCAAGACGCATTGTTTGGGACAGTTTCCAGGCATTTCTGAGAGGTATAGCCACCAGGGCGAACTTTCTAGACTTGCAGTAGTTTCCATACGAGCTGGCATATCCGCAATAGTTCTTCATCTCATCCATTGCATTCCAAAACATTCTTCGGGTATCGGGTATTATTGTTTTAGTTGCTATTGTAGTCCGTCTAAGAACCTTTTGTCATTGATCTTGTTGAAATAATGTAACTACAAAGAGTATTCTTATTATTATTTGATATATTATTCATCAGATCAATTCCCATTGTGGATTGATCTTGTCGGCTATTGTAATAGGACCAAATCCCCTTTTGCGGATTGGTCAAATGTTAATTATAATAGGCAAAATAAGAAGTCGGCCCCAACAAATATTAAAGAGGCCCCAGAATGTAATTAAGGTGGTTATAACCACCCAGTGGGAGAAGTCGGCCTTGCCAGTGAAGAGACACTTCACACGTGCTAGTCTAATATGAATAAGGAGGCTAGCGCCTCACTTAGACACACAACTCACTTGCTCATTGAGAGACAAGTTTCGGATCTGCTGTTGGAGAAGAAGGAGAGAGAGTGGCACATATCTGGGAGAGGACTTTCTGTATTAGTTTAAGAGATCTCTTGGCATTGTATTGGCTATCTATATTAAGGAAGTTTTGCTGGGTTTTCTTCCCCTAGAGGGTTTCCCAGGATAAATGCTGTGTCTCTTGTGATTGTGTATTTCTGAGTGTTCTTGGATTATGCTATTATCTAATGAAATGCAAACAACTATAATAATGGCTTAAACATTAACATGGTTTCAGAGCCAAGCTGAAGGAAGCATTTTTCATAAGTGAAAAACGTCACTGTTGCCGTACATGAAAATTAGGGCTTTTTGATGGTGAAGCTTTTCAGCCCCAAAACCATCTAGAAAAGTGTGCCCTTTTCACTTTGGCACTCTCAATGCACCTTTTCAGTGGCTGGATCTCTCGGAAAGTGAAACCCTAGTTTCACAGAGTACCAAAAGTACCAGGAAACCAATGTACCAGAAGTACCAAAGTACCAGAAAACCAGAAGCACTTGTCCAGAAATCCGCAAATCAAATTTGGAGGAGCAAAAGTTGGATTTTATCAGATCCAAACAGACCAGGCTACTCGCCTCAGCCAAGCGCACCTCCTGGTAAGTTCAGATTTTGATTTTGAGCACTTTCATTTTTTGGTCATTTTCCTAGCTCCAGGTAAAGATGTCTGCAAGCGTTTAGCTTGTTGACAAGCTAGAAGGAGTGGAAAACTTTCGTGCCTAGAAGTATAGGATTGGCTTTATTCTTGAAGAGAATGACCTAGCAAGATTCATCAAAGAAGAAGTGTCGGAACCCGCCGATGCTGCAGAAAAGGCAAAGCATCAAAAGGACACAATAAGGGCCAAATGAATCATTGCAGATTCAATCAAAGATCACATGATTCCTTACGTGTCATCTAAGAAGACTCCGAAAGAAACGTTCGATGCCTTTAACGGACTATATGAAGGAAAGAACATAAACTGGAAGATGATTCTAAGAACTCAATTGAAAAATACAAGGATGCAGAAAGGAGAAATGATTCAGGAGTACTTCTCCAGAATCTCAAAATTGAAGGAACAACTAGAAGCTATTGGAGATACCATAGACGAAGACGAACTCATAATGACGACCCTAAATGGTCTCACAAGACCTTGGGATGCATTCATCCAAACGATATGTGCTAGAACGAAGAAACTGAATTTTGATAGTCTATGGGAAGAATGCATCCAGGAAGAAACAAGAGTAGCGAATCGTGAAGCGTTACTAGAAAGAGATGATGATCAAGCCCTAGCTACTCACACCAAAGGAGGAAGGAAGAAACCCTACTACCAAAAGGAGACTCATAAAGAGCCTCAACAGTCAAACAAATTCAATCATAAAGAATCTCATCCAAGAAGATTTTAGAAGAAAGGACAACGAAAGGAAAGGGACTACTCATCTATACAATGCTATCATTGTGACAAGATGGGACACATTGCGAAGTTTTGTCCAGCCAGACGAGAAGACTACAAGAGAAAACACAAGAGGCTCCATGCCCATGTAGTCGAAGATGAAGAGCCACCCGCAAAGATGATAAGAGAGCATATCAAAGACCATGTCTTGGTCTCGGCCCTCTCAGGATCTGTAACACCTGGAGAGGACACTTGGCTCATTGATAGTGGTGCATCCAAGCACATGACGGGACAAAGAAACATTCTCTCTTGTATCTCAGAAAAGAAGTTTTCTCAGAAAGTGACACTTGGAGATGATTACCAATATCCCATCAAGGGAGTGGGAGAATCAAACTATAAACTGAATTCAGGGAATTCACTAAAAATATGTACCATATGTACCATGCTTGAAGAAGAACCTACTCTCCATTTCAGCTTTAGAAAAGAAAGGCTTCAGAGTTTCCTTTATAGGTGGAGAAGTTCTTATGTGGGCTAAAGGAGAAACCTTAAATGAAGCAATCATCATTGGAAGTGAAGAAAATGGCTTGTATAAACTAAAGGGTCACTCAGAGGCTGGCATGACCCACGCCATTGAAAACTCATGTGAACTTTGGCATAGAAGGTTAGCCCACATCAACTACAAGGCACTACCATACATATGCAAAGGCGTCACAGGTTTACCAGAACTCAAAGGTGACCATAAAGGCATATGCAATGGATGTGCACAAGCAAAGAACATCAAGAACCCGTTTCTGAAGAGGGACAACAAGACAGAAGGAGTCCTAGAACTCATCCATTCAGATGTATGTGGCCCAATGCCATCATCCTCCATTAGCGGGTATTTATATTATGTATCATTCATTGATGATTACTCTCGTAAAACCTGGATATACTTCTTGAAATCTAAAGATGAAGTGTTCAACAAGTTCAAGGAATTCAAAGCCTTGATAGAGAACCTTTTTGAAAGGAACATTAAGATACTCGGGTCAGATAATGGAGGAGAATATACCTCAAAAGAGTTTGTGAACTTCTGCAAAGATGTTGGGGTCAAGAGGGAAATCACTACTCCCTATAATCCCCAACAAAACGGTGTAGCTGAACGAAAGAACAGAACCATACTGGAAGCTGTGAAGACTAGGATCCATGATCAAGATCTTCCTATGTGCTCATGGGCAGAAGCAGCAATGGCAGCTGTATATGTGCAGAACCGATTGTCCCATAGTGCACTTGGCTCAAGATACCGGAAGAGATGTTCACCGGAAAGAAGCTAGAGGTAAGCCATCTCAAAATATTGGGCTGTCCAGTGTTTATTCATATACCTAAAGAAAAGAGAAACAAGCTGGACCCTTCAGGAAAGAAGGGAATATTTGTGGGATACTGTGAGGTCTCCAAGGCCTTCAGTATCTATATACCAGGTCAACATCACATTGAGATCAGTAGGGATGTGACCTTTGATGAAGATGCAACGCTCAAGAAATCTAAACTATGCCAGCTTGAAGAAATATATTAAGAAGAACCCGTAATCCCCAGTACTGCAATGAGGGAGGTTTCCAGAGCTGCAGAACCAGTGAGGGAAGTCGTAACTTCCCCTGATGAGGAACTTCTAGAAGACCATGATATAGTAGAAGTGCAAGAACCTCCTCAGATGAGGATCCTCCATAAAAGAAAGCCAGCTCGGGCTAGAGAGCTTATTCAAGATGGAGAGAAGTACAGTGTTCCCCAAGGATCGGCGAGACAGGTGAAAAGACCAAAGCCATTCTCCAGTTATACGGCTTTGATGTGTGATCTCCTAGAAGAGGAGCGTACATTCTTTGAAGAAACTGTTCAGAGAAAAGAATGGGCAGATGCCATGATAGAGGAATACCAATCCATAATGAAGAACGAAGTATGAGAAATAGTTTCTAGACCGAAGAATAAAGATGTGGTATCCTCCAGATGGCTCTTCAAAATAAAACATGTTGCTGATGGAATTATTGAGAAGTATAAAGCAAGATTTGTCGCTCGTGGCTTTTCCTAGAAGGAAGGAATTGACTATGAAGAGACATTCGCTCCTGTGGCTAGATAGACTTCGATCAGAACCATCATAGCTCTTGCAGCTAAGATGAAGTGGAAGCTGCACCGGATGGACATGAAGACAACTTTCCTAAATGGTGTCATCGAAGAGGAAGTGTATATAGAGCAACCTCAAGGATTTAAGGTTGAAGACAGGAAGTCTCAGGTCTGCAGATTGAAGAATGCCTTATATGGATTGAAGCAAGGTCCTAGAGCTTGGTATGGCCGTATAGACAGTTTCTTGAGGAGCTTAGGGTTTACCAAGAGTAAAGCAGGCTCTAACCTCTACTTCAAAATCATGAACAATGAGCCAGTAATCTTACTGCTATATGTGGATGACTTATTCTTTACTGGAGAAGAAAAGCTCATCACTAAATGTAAAAAGAGACTTGCCNGAAATGAAAGACCTTGGCCTAATGCATTATTTCTTAGGTCTTGAGGTATGGCAGAGTCCTGAGAGGATCTTCCTTAACCAAGGCTAGTACACAGTCGAAATCTTGAAGAGATTCGACATGTTGGAATGCAGGCCCATGAATACACCCATGGAAGCGACGCTGAAGCTGCTGGTCGATACTTCGTCAGAATTGATTGATGTCACACTGGACAGACAAATTATTGGATCGTTGATGTACCTGACGAACACCAGACCGAACATTTGTTTTGCTGTGAACACCTTGAGTCAGTTTCTGGTAGAACCTAGATGTGTTCACCTAGTGGCTACAAAACATGTGATGAGGTACCTGAAAGGTACAATAGATTATGTTCTCAGCTATGATGGAGATCATGATTTCACATTGAGTGGATATACTGATGCAGATTGGGTAGGAAGTGTTTCTGACAGGAAAAGCACTTTAGGATGTTGTTTCAGTTAAGGATCAGCTATGATCTCGTGGCAGAGTAGGAAGCAATCTAGTATTGCTCTCAGCACAGTCGAAGCAGAATACATTGCTGCATGTTCGCCCAGTTGCGAAGCTATATGGCTTTGAAAGTTGCTGACCGACCTATTTGACTTAGAGATGAGAGCAACCTTGATTCTATGTGACAACCAGAGCTGTATAAAGATGAAAGAGAATCCTGTATTCCACGACAGGTCGAAGCACATAGAGATCCGTTATCATTACATCCGTGACATGGTGCAGAGAGGAGCCTTGAAGCTCCAGTACATTAGCACGGATGAACAGGTTGCTGACGTGTTGACCAAGCCACTATCTCGTATAATGTTTGAGTACTTTCGAGATAAACTTGGTATAGTCCGAAAGGACCCTCCTCGAAAGGGGGAGTAGATGCTGTGATGAGACATCTCTTGCTTCCGACCGGATGGTTGTTACGTAAAGGAAGATGATGTGATATGACTAGTACTGTGCTTCCAGCTGGATAGCTGTGACGTAAAGCCAGTCTAGTATCTTGCTTCTGACCTGATGGTTGTGACGTAAAGCAGGACGAGTACCTTGCTTCCGACCTGATGGTTGCGACGTAAAGCAAGATGATTTGTGACTAGTACTATGCTTCCGGTTGTATAGCTGTGACGTAAAGCAAGTGTAGTTCCCTGCTTCCGACCTCATGGTTGTGACGTAAAGCAGGATGTGTACCTTGCTTCCGACCTGATGGTTGTGACGTGAAGCAAGATGATATGATGAGACTAGCACTGAGCTTCCAGCTAGATAGCTGTGACGTAAAGCTAGTCTAGTATCCTGCTTCCGACTTGATGTTTGTGACGTAAAGCATGACGAGTATCTTGCTTTCAGCATGAGTGCTGTGACGTAAAGCAAGACGATGAGATGAGACTAGTACTGTGCTTCCATCTTGATAGCTGTGACGTAAACCCAGTCTAGTATCTTGCTTCTAGCCTGAGTGCTGTGACGTAAAGCAAGACATTGAGAGTAGACAATTACTGAGCTTCTAGCTTGACAGCTGTGATGTAAAGCCAATCTTATATTATGATTAGCCAACCTTGTGTTGTGGTGATGATGATCTATGAGTTTTTATACTAATATATATTGATGCAGATGATAATGGCATGCCTTTGAGAATGACGATGCTGCCGATGAAGAAAACTTCTAATGATTTATAGATACGCTAGTCAGTTTTCCAAGATGATATTGATGATGCTGTCTGCTCACCCACTTAATGCTGTTGATGATGTTGTCCTCTCTCTCTCTCGCATGATGCTGCTAAAGAATACCCTTCTTGTTAAGGGGGAGTGTTGAAATAATGTAACTGGAAAGAGTATTCTTATTATTATTTGATATATTATTCATCGTATCAATCCCCATTGTGGATTGATCTTGTCAGCTATTTTAATAGGACCAAATCCCCTTTTGCGGATTGGTCAAATGTTAATTATAATAGGCAGAATAAGAAGTCGGCCCCAACATATATTAAAGAGGCCCCAGAATGTAATTAAGGTGGTTATAACCACCCAGTGGGAGAAGTCGGCCCTGCCAGTGAAGAGACACTTGACACGTGCAGGTCTAATATAAATAAGGAGGCTAGCGCCTCACTTAGACACACAACTCACTTGCTCATTGAGAGACAAGTTTCAGATCTGTTGTTGGAGAAGGAGAGAGAGTGGTGCATAACTGGGAGAGGACTTTCTGTATTAGTTTAAGAGATCTCTTGGCATTGTATTGGCTATCTATATTAAGGAAGTTTTGCTGGGTTTTCTTCCCCTAGAGGGTTTCCCAAGATAAATGCTGTGTCTCTTGTGATTGTGTATTTCCTAGTGATCTTGGATTATGCTATTGTTATCTAATGAAATGCAAACAACTATAATAATGGCTTAAACATTAACAGATCTAGCCGAGTGATTCATTTTATTTAGTCGCATTCGATATTTGTACTCCACGGAGATTTCATAATATAAACTTTGCAGTCTTTTGTCGCCATTATTATTTGAATGCTCATTTATATGCTGTAAACAATTAATCCTACACTGTAACATCCCACTCTGGCACACTTACCAACTTATTTTTGAGGACACTTGCTTGCGAGTGATCTGGATTGTTATGATGATAAATTGTTTCCTTCATTATGATGTGTTAATTTATATGACATGATGTGACACTATCTTGAGGATCTGGATTRTTATGATGATAAATYGTTTCCTTCATTATGATGTGTTAATTTATATGACATGATGTGACACTATCTTGAGGATCTGGATTGTTATGATGATAAATYGTTTCCTTCATTATGATGTGTTAATTTATATGACATGATGTRAYACTATCTTGAGGATCTGGATTGTTATGATGATAAATTGTTTCCTTCATTATGATGTGTTAATTTATATGACATGATGTAATACTATCTTGAGGATCTGGATTGTTATGATGATAAATTGTTTCCTTCATTATGATGTGTTAATTTATGACATGATGTGATACTATCTTGAGGTAGACAGGTGCTGCTGATTCAGTTTCATTTAGTGTGCAGGGGTCGGACCTTGCAGATGCAGAGGCATCGGTGGAACTCCCCTGGACTCCGGATTGAGTCAGGGAGTGGGTTATATGAGTTGTTTCGTTTATGATGA
>ML797941.1:425682-441137 GCA_009831015.1 Picea engelmannii | reverse complement strand
ACAAGTCTGGCTGAGAAGAAGAAAAGATGGGCCCTCAAGGGCCATGCTCAAGTCAATCTGCTCTCGTACTCCATGTCTAGGACCATGTGGGCCTCGAGACATGATCTCCTAGTTATCCCTAGATATCGGGGATAACACAGCCACTAGGTGAACACGTCTGGGTTCTACCAGAAACTGACTCAATGTGTTCACGGCAAAACAATTGTCTGGTCTGGTGTTTGTCAAGTACATCAGGGATCCAATAATCTGTCTGTACAGTATGGCATCAATCAATTCTGACGAAGTATCGACCAACAGCTTCAGCTTCGCTTCCATGGGTGTATTTATGGGCTTGCATTCCAACATGTCGAATCTCTTCAAGATTTCGACCGTGTACTTCCCTTGGTTAAGGAAGATCCTCTCAGGACTCTGCCATACCTCAAGACCTAAGAAATAATGCATTAGGCCAAGGTCTTTCATTTCAAATTCCGAGGCAAGTCTCTTTTTACATTGAGTGATGAACTTTTCTTCTACAGTTAAGAATAAGTCATCCACATATAGCTGTAAGATTATTGGCTCATTGTTCATGATTTTGATGTAGAGATTAGAGTTTGCTTTACTCTTGGTAAAGCCTAAGCTCGTCAAGAAATTGTGTATACGGCCATGCCAAGCTCTAGGAGCTTGCTTCAATCCGTATCAGGCTTTCTTCAATCTGCAGACATGAGACTTCCTGTCTTCACCCTCAAATCCTTGAGGTTGCCCTATATACACTTCCTCTTCGATAACACTGTTTAGGAAATCTGTCTTTACGTCCATCTGGTGCAGCTTCCACTTCATCTTAGTTGCAAGAGCTATAATGGTTCTAATCGAAGTGTACCTGGCCACAGGTGCGAATGTCTCTTCATAGTCAATGCCTTCCTTCTCGGAAAAGCCACGAGCGACAAATCTTTCTCAATACTTCCATTAGCAGCATGTTTTATTTTGAAGAGCCATCTGGAGGATACCCCATCTTTATTCTTTGGTCTGGGAACTATTTCCCATACTTCGTTCTTCATTATGGATTGGTATTCCTCTGTCATGGCATCTTGCCCATTCTTTTCTTTGAATGGCTTCTTCAAAGCAGGTAGGCTCCTCTTTTAGGAGATCACACATCAAAGCCGTATAGCTGGAGAATGGCTTTAGTCTTTTCACCTGTCTCGTAGTTCCTTGGGGAACGCCATACTTCTCTCCATCTTGAATAAGCTCTCTAGCCCAGGCTGGCTTTCTTTTATGGAGGATAGTCATCTGAGGAGGTTCTTGTACTTCTACTATATCATGGTTTTCCAGAAGTTCCTCATCAGGGGAAGTTGCGACTTCCCTCACTGGTTCTGTAGCTTTGGGAACCTCCCTCATCTCAGTATTAGGGATTACGGGTTCCTCTTCATATACCTCTTCAAGTTGGCATAGTTTAGATTTCTTGAGCGCTGCATTTTCATCGAAGGTCACATCCCTGCTGATCTCAATGTGATGTTAACTTGGTATATAGATTTTGAAGGCCTTGGAGACCTCATAGTATCCCACAAATATTCCCTTCTTTCCTGAAGGGTCCAACTTGTTTCTCTTTTCTTTAGGTATATGAATAAACCTTGGACAGCCAAATATTTTGAGATGGCTTACCTCTGGCTTCTTTCCGGTGAACATCTCTTCCGGTGTCTTGAGCCCAAGTGCACTATGGGACAATCAGTTCTGCACATAAACAACTGCCATTGCTGCTTCTGCCCATAAGCACATGGGAAGATGTTGATCATGGATCATAGTCTTCATAGCTTCCAGTATGGTTTTTTTCTTCCGTTCAGCTACACCGTTTTTGTTGGGGATTATAGGGAGTAGCGAGTTACCTCTCGATCCCAACATCTTTGTAGAAGTTCACAAATTCTTTTGAGGTATATTCTCCTCCATTATCTGATCGAAGTGTCTTAATCTTTCTTTCAGAAAGGTTCTTTATCAAGGCTTTGAATTCCTTGAACTTGCTGAACACTTCAAATATATCCAGGTCTTACGAGAGTAATCATCAATGAATGATACATAGGATACATACCCACTAATGGTGGACGATGGCATTGAGCCGCACACATCTGAATGAATGAGCTCTAGGGTCCCTTCTGCCTTGTTGTCTTTCTTCGGAAACGGGTTCTTGATGTTCTTCCCTTGTGCACATCCATTGCATATGCCTTCATGGTCACCTTTGAGTTCTGGTAAACCTGTGACTGCTTTGCATATGTATGGTAGCAACTTGTAATTGATGTGAGCTAATCTTCTATACCAATGTTCACATGGATTCTTCAATGGCGTGGGTCATGGCAGCTTCTGAGTGACCCTTTAGCTTATGCAAGCCACCTTCTTCTTTTCCAATGATGATTGCTTCATTTATGGTCTTTCCTTTTGCATGTTGCCTTCTGCAACCTTCATTATAGCTTTACTCAGGGTTATTACATGTGACCTGGAGCAAGGTCAACAAAACTACAAGCAATAGTAATATCCTTATGATAATATAAAGCAATAGCACGAACAATCATCACAGCAGCTTCTTTAGAGCTATCACTTATAATTTATCCGAAGCAAAGATTAAAGGTAAGGAATTCAATACGAAATGAGGTCAACACTCTCATGGTGTTGTGACCTAGCATTCTTCCATGGCAACCTGGAACTAACACACAAAGTTTCTCCTAGAGGAGGTGTTAGTTGTATCAGGCAAAGCATTTACCTCTATATGCTCACATGCTATCAAGTAAAATACTTTACGATGACTGCTATGTCAACTAAAGTCATCAACTTGTCATGTGTACCTTTGGATTTTATTAATCTTGATTAATCAAACCTGGAGCCTTGTCCTCAATAATGAGTGCTTGCTTTTCTTCCAGGTCTTCTTCACTCAAGTGACGAGTGCTTTCTTCAACCTGTCTGCTGTACTAAGACAATACGCTATATTGACAGAAGGTTAGGTTAGAGGATAAGCTCTATGATCAACTTTTAACGCTTCTAATAATTTGATTATAGCTTTAACATGCAATACTGATCAAGATAATGTCATGAGAAATAGACGCATATCAAAATAATCACACCTGGGTTGCATCGTTTCTATGAATGTGTTGGATCTTGAGATTCTTCTGGATCTATACCAAGAGATCCCTCCTCCTGCAAATACTCTTTAAAGTTTAATCATTTAAACATATGTGAGTACATACCTCTGATAGCATTTGCAGGAGGTGGAACCATTTGGCAGCAACGGTAATCATTACCAACTCTTTAAAACTTCAAGGGTGACTGCCATTGGTAGTACGGCTGTAACTGCAACTGGTACTGCAACTGCAACTGCAACTTAGGGTTTTATTAGGAAACCCTAATTTTTCAAACTTCGAACTTTGAAATTCTGATCTAGGGGATAGATGCCCTGAACTGAGGTGAGTATGCTGGTGTAGTCAGAATTTCGAAAATCCAACTTTTACCCCCTCAAACTTGATCTGTGGATTTCTGGACTGGTGCTTCTGTTTTTCTGGTACTTCTAGTACTCTGGTACTTCTGGTACTCTGGTTTTTTGGTTTTCTTGTACTTTGTGAAAGTAGGGTTTCACTTTCTGGGAGATCTAGCCACTGAAAAGGTGCGGTGAGAGTGCCAAACTAATCCTTAGGGGAGGGCACACTTTTCTAGATGGTTTCGGGGCTGAAAAGCTTCACCATAAAAAAGCCCTAATTTTCATGTACGATAACAGTGACCTTTTTAACTTGTGAAAGATGATTCCTTTAGCTTGGCTCTGATACCGTGTTAATGTTTAGCCATTATTACAGATGTTTGCATTTCATTAGATAACAATAGCATAATCCGAGACCACCGAGAAATACAAAATCACAAGAGACACAACATTTATCCTGGGAAACCTCTAGGGGAAGAAAACCCAACAAAACTTCCTTAATATAGATAGCCAATACAATGCTAAGAGATCTCTTAAACAACTACCGAAAGTCTTCTCCCAGATATCCGCCACTCTCTCTCTCCTTGTTCTCCAGTAGCAGATCTAAACTTGTCTCTCAAAATGAGCATGTGAGTTGTGTCTAAGTGAGGCGCTAGCCTCCTATATTTATACAAGTCTAGCACGTGTGAAGTGTCTATTCACTGGCAGGGCCGACTTCTCAAACTGGGTGGGTAAACCCACCTTTATTATATTTTTGGGCTTCTTTAATATCTGTTGGGGCCGACTTCTTATTCTACCTATTACAATTGTCTTTTGACCAATCTGCAAAAGGGGATTTGGTCCTATTACAATAACCGACATGATCAATCCACAATGAGGATTGATCCTATGAATAATATATCAATAATAATAAGAATACTCTTTGCAGTTACATTATTTCAACACACACTGGATTGCAGGGAGGAGATGTACTTAATAGAGCGTGGAGATTCCTCTCTCTTGCAGCAGTATACAGATCTGGGAGATCACCTTCATCGTAGCAGCAGTTGCGTGTGTGATGATGGATGGAGAATGATTGACTCGCAGTTTGTGGAGATACCTATTGTTGTACCTCATGGTTGGTGTTCAGTGATGAGTACATGCAATTATTTACCATGGGTGCCGGTGGGCAAGCTTTTGGTCAAGTCGTAGGGATTGACCAAAGCATATGATACTTTCCAGTCCTACAGTTGGTTGTATATATTTATGATAGCCTTTCCCCATACTTTCATCATTGAAAACAACACAGGGGGAGCTTTACAGTGGCAGGGGACATGGAGAGTTGGTAGGCTGAGACCACCTGACAGAAGTGTCTTGATTGCATACAACATGTTAGGGGTGGATCATCAGGGGCAGACAGTTGAGGCCCTGGGCGTGATGGAGAGTATCTTAGGTCATGGGATAGAGGATATCTTGGAGGTTGCTACATATTCAGACTTTCATTGGGATGAGGGTGGAGAGATTTCGACAGTTACCAGTAGGGCACGCCAGTAGCTAGTGGGGATTGGAAGTGATGAACTTCCAAATTTGACATGGGATCTGAGAGTCCATTGGGTCAATAGTTTGTTTCATCTTATGAGGATCCAGGAGTGTAGGAACCAGTATGGATAATTTGAGCAGACAGTCATGATCAGAGTAGAGAAAGATCAACATGATGGTCCCTGTTAGAGACTAGCATGGGACCATGGGATTATAGGGCTGGGCATTTCATTGACTGATGGAGATGAGCGAACCTCTATAGGGGGAAGTCACTTTGATTTTACACTGAGTTTCAGTATTGGGGAGAGCACGCCATTGGCTAGTGATTCGTTGAGGTCTTGTAGTACCTCACTATGGTAGCATCATGTTTAGTCGGTGAGGGCCGTGTTTGGTTTGGTATGGTTTGGTAGGGTGAACTGATTTCGGGTTGAGGCCATGTGTTATTTGCAGGAGACTCTTGGTGTTTATATGTTACAGAACTATACTTAACATGGCATTGCAATTCACATCTTGATATGGGATCTAAGGATTGGAGTGCTTGGTAGTTCAATGTTTGATGGAGTTGAGCTTCGAGTATAGTGGTTCCTTGGGGAGTTGACTGAGATTCTTTGGCCATTGATCATTCTACTCATCAAGAGCAATTGGGTGTCATGCGTGGTGAGCACTTGGAGAGGCCCCATCTTGAGGGGAGTCAACCTTGTGTCACACAGGTGGAAATGGGACCTCGATATCATATACAGATTGATTCAGTTATTGCTTGAGGATATTCAATATTCCAGCAAGGAGGACTGTAATGTCCCCATTTTTGGACATTATTACGTTACAGAGTGTTATTCCTACTATAGTAGCCAGACAGGGGTGACAGAGAGTTCGAGAGATATTGAGGGGTTTTATTGGGCCCGACTTGCATCGTTCATCATCAGGATCTATCCCGCACAACTTGGCTTTGGTTCCGTTACATTCCAATGATTTTTGTAATTTTGAGTTATTATGGGTCATATCTTAATTAAATTCACTAACAATGTCATAATGGGCATATTACTTGGAGAAAACTCTTAGTGTAATAGCTCATCGTAATCAGGAGGAAGAACATTACCGGATAAGATGATGAGAAGTGACTTTGAGTGGTCGGAGAAGCGATAAGGATGAATAAATCACTTTTTAGAGGTAAAATCGTTGATTAATTAATTAATTAAGTGATTTAATCAAAGAATAATAAAATAAAGTAAAAGTCACTGGGAGGGAAAAGGTCAACAAGGAATTAGGGTTTTGGTAAGCTAAAAAGGAAGGATAAAGCGACCTAATTCATCATTATGTAGATTTTGACTTGTCATCGAGGAGAGAGGCACATCTCAGGAGAGGTAGCTGAGTGGATTCCAGGAGGAATACACCAATGATTTCGTTGTTGAGAGACACACCCTAGTCATCGAGGAGGTCACACAGATCTTCCATTGATCTTCAACAACAGTTTCGCAGGTTGTAGCAGCAAGGGTGCACTCATTCAGGGTGAGGGCGCAACTTCTGAGGAGGTTCAGTTGATCGACTTGTCCCTTTTAGGGAGAGTTCAGAGATTCCCCTCCGTCCTAGTTGAGAGGAAGGCAAGGCACATCTTTTTCTTGGTTCCTCGTCAGATTTTGATGGAGGAATCATTTGGGGTGCACTTTTCGGACATTGGGAGTGTGACACTTGGGGAGGACACACTTGGGGTTCTCAAGTGATCATCAGTTCAGATCCAGGGAAATCCTTTCGACCCATTTCACAGTAGGCTTGGGCGATCAATTTGAGACACACATCACTCGATTCCGACGGTGGAATCACTAGGGCGCAATTTTCCAAAGCAGAGGGGGTGCATTTCCCCGAGGGGAATCCAACCCAGGACCAGATACACTAGTTGAGGTCCGGATAGTCACCAGGACTATGAGACAGAGCAGGGTGCATTGTTTGGGACAGTTTCCAAGCATTTCCGAGAGGTATAGCCACCAGGGAGAACTTTCCAGATTTGCAACAATTGCCGTACAAGTTGGCATATCCGAAGCAGTTCTTCATCTCATCCATTGCATTCCACAACATTCTTCGGGTATCGGGTATTATTGTTTTAGTTGCTATTGTTTCCGACTAAGATCCTTTTGGCATTGATGTAATAGAGTGATTCATTTTATTCAGCCGCATTCGATATTTGTATTCCACGGAGATTTCATAATATGATCTTTGCAGTCTTTTGTCGCCATTATTATTTGAATGCTCATTTATATGCTGTAAATAATTAATCCTACACACACATTAACAGAGTTTCCTAGACTAGCTAAGATAGGAACATTACAGTTTGTCCACATAATTAAGGGTAAACCACAAGACTAGGGGTCAACGGCCCTAATCTTGCCCCTTTTAAAAAGTAATATCAAACAATTCGCTTTAATTTCACTTTTGCACAATGAAAAGCCCTAACTATTAGGACGTCACGCCTTTAGGGCATGTTTTGGCACTAGGAAAAGGTCGTTGGTGATGAAGGAGTGTAGAAGGGCTTCCCAAAGCCACATGTCAAGCATCCAAACAACTTCCTTTATGATCAAGGCTCAAGCCCCTCGAAACGTCCTTGTGCCAATGCATGTCAACCTCACCAACAAACCCTAACCCCCCTAGGTGACATCATGCCTCTAAAGAGGACGTTTTGCGTCCCCTAGGTGACGGCATGTGGGGGCTAGGTTATGTGATCCAAGTCATCTTCTAGGCCTTGAAAGTTTCATGTCTCTCATCTGGCATGTGGGCCCTTGGCAACCACCTGTGGGCTTCAAGCCCCATGGAAGCCCAATCTAGGCTTGTTCTTCCAAAACTGTCCACCAACAAGGTCTTGCAAAGACAAATAAGCACGCCCTCCAAGGATCTCAAGTCATAACATCATGATAAGTGAATCTAGTCAATAAATGAGCCACCTAAGCATGTGCATCAAAGATCACTATGGCAAACAATTAAGTGCTCATAGACAGTATGTGACTTCTCAAGCTTGAATATGGGAGGGTTGTCAAAGTGCCCTATTGGGTAGATCTTACCCTAGGTCAAGGAGAGTTTTCGAGAGATTCCTTTCTAAGCCATGTAAAGTGGATGACGTGGTTAGGGTCAAGACTCAATGGGCATAGGGTTCATGACATACAAGAGGTCATAGTGTCGCATTCATGGGTGCCTTTGTAGAGGGTATGCGGTACCTTTGTTTGTAATGCACTTTTTCCAAGCCCATTATTCTGCCATTTCTTTCATAAATTTAAGGAAAAGTTGAAGGCCATTGCCCTGGCGTGGTGTCCAGATAATGGCAGTGTCACCCACAAATACCTAGTGGAAATGAGAAGGCTGGATCGGGATGAGACCCCCTTTCTCTCAACCATGCAACTGAGAGCCATTACCCTGGCTTGATCACCAGATGATGGCAATGTCATACCACTAGATATTCATGGACATGATAGGTCGACTCGTGATGAGACCTCCTATCCTCCAATTGACCTTTTAAGCATTCTTAAACATAGTTATTGTGGGTCCCCCTTTTCTCAAAGATAAGCGTTTCATTGCTTTCTTGGGTGATCCTTGGGCGAAGCATCTAGAAGGTTTATACATAGGCTTTTATTTTTTACACAACATCAATCCCTCCGGGCCTTCATCCCCTTCTTCCCATAGAATGAGGGACAACTCCTTCTTGGATCAATACACCCTAAAATCCTAAGAGATAAGGAAATGGGGGGAAATAGTGATGGAAAGTGGTAAATATGGTGGGGAACGGTATGATGGCTCTTCAAGGGAGTTCCTAGTAGCAAACCCATCCTCAAGGAAGACCACTTACTAGGGCACAATGTCAACCACGAAGGTGAAGTAGGGCAAAAGGGCATAATGTCCAAGCATATATCATGAAATCTAAAGCGATCTAAGAGACAACATACTTAAATGTCTCAAATATTGAAATGATGCTCACCATAATATTGACTTGTACCTCATGGAGCAAGGCTCACTGCCTTGCAGAAGCCAACTGGTGTGGTGGATGAAATATGAAAATCTGCGACCTTTGTGGTGGTGAGAAGGGTCTCCATCTGTGTAAAATGGTCATGTAGTCTCTCGACACTCCATATCTACAACCTGAGGGCGTCGAAACATAATCTCCTTAGTAATCCACAAAATGAGGATAACATGGTTAACTAATATATGGAGTACTTGCTATACCACACACTTCATATATTAGCTAATCTAATATAATATATGGACCCAACCCACATGCCACACACACTATAAGTACCTGTATATTAGTCAAGCTAATATAATATATGTGATAGTTTTTAAATTAAATAAAACAATTCATAATTCATAATACATATACTAATGTGAAAACCCAACTCACATATCGCACGTAATCTGACTAATGTAATATGAATACCCCATATATTAGCTTGGATAATATATGGGGTGTGTGGTATACCACGTACCCTATATATTAGCCAAGCTAATATAATATATGAGGTACCCCATATATTATATTAGCTTGATTAATATATTGGGTATTCATATTATGTGGGATACGTGGGTTGGGTTTTCACATTAGTACATGTATATTTTTTGAATATATATATATATATATATATATATATATAGAGAGAGAGAGAGAGAGAGAGAGAGAGAGAGAGAGAGAGAGATGAATTATGAATTGTTTTATTTAATTTAATAAATAAAGTGTGAATAATATGTATAATTTATGCATTGTGTTTTTTAATTTTGGATTAGTACTTTATTTCTATATATTCAAAATCACTTTACTTTACGAGTACATCTATATTATATTCAAAAGTAATTTATAAGTACTATTCTCATTATGAACACTTTAGTTGCAACACTACCAAGGTTAAGTATGGGTTGTCATCCACTATTTAGAATGTGACAAATAAACATTTTTAACTCAAACAATGCAAACTCATCTCCTGAGGATGATGTGATCCTCTAAAATGTGACTAGCTCTGGTAAAGTTGATTTCCATAGTACATTTTTTGGTTTGAGATCCATTTTTGACCTCAAAATTTCCCTAATGTGTACCTTCTACTAGTGCATGTGCCATTTGAGGTGTAAGAGTAATACGTTGATATATCATGGTTGAGTCATTTGAAAGAACTCATGAGTGATGTGAGGGTAGATCATCACGTATTTGATGGAAGAACTAGTAAAACACGTCTGAATTGGAGGAAATTAGTAGGATAACTCATTAGCCAACAACACCACACCCCTGAGAGGGTGGATTTAGAAGTAGTTTCCCTTGAGTGGGAAACAAGGAGCAAGAGGGAGGTATGTGTGTGGAGTTGGGTGATGATGCTACATATCTTGTGAAAAGATTAGGCTCCATTTCTTTCAAGATGCCATTTGGTGATGTTCTTGAGTTGAATGATGTTCTATTTGTTCCTAGGTTGAAGGAAAATCTTCATTCAATTTCTTGTATGGAAGATATTTGTTGTGTGGCAAAGTTTTATGCTTAGAAGGTCATCATTAGAAATCAAACGCATGTTGTGGCAAAAGGGGTTTGAGTTGAAGGTCTTACAAATTGCAAGCAGATCTGGTGAAGCATGGTTGTACCTACTTGTGAAGCATTTGAAAAGATCTTGACTCGGCTGAGTTGAGCGGTTTGGTGCCGAACTGGCCGAGTCAAGCCTTGACTCGATTGGTTCAACACCAAATCGGTCACCTAAATCAACAAGAGGGCAGAGTCAGATCGGTCTGGGGTTGGCTCGGTCAACTTGGTCATGTCCGAGTCCGAGTCAACCGAGTTTTAATACACTGGTGCAAAGATTACGTACTTCAAGATAGAGAGGGAAGGTGTATGCAACAACTGTGCACTGGGATAGCTTACGTTAGCGCATACACCTTCCCTCTCTATGAAGGTGTATCATCAACGCACATCAGATGTGGAAGGTGTATGCAATAGAGAGAACTATCTCTCATTTTGTCATAACACTTGGATCACTTACTCTCTCTTGAGTAGCGCACACTTGGACTATTCTTCTCTTTTGTGTATCGCTAACCTCTTGAGATTCTAGCACACTTCTTCTTGATGATGAGATTTTCTCTTGGACAATTTATTATCTAGTGAAAGGTTGCAGTTGTGTTTTTCTCCCTTGTGAACAAGGGTTTCCTAGGATATCTCTTGTGTATCTTGCGCATGGTTATCTTCTTGTGATTTTGGATATTTTTATGATGCAATTTATGGTTAGGGTTTATGCTTAATGATGCTTATGCTATTGTAAAAATGAATAGTTGAACAAGCATAAAAGTTCAACATGGTATCAGAGCATTGTTCCTGAAGAAACCATTGCACAAGCTTCTCTAGCATCGTTTCATGCTAGCCATCATCTTCTTGCTGCAACTGCAACTGCACTTGTAACTGGAACGACCCCTCCCTTCCTTGTCAAGCTAGTTTTAGCACCTTCCCTTGGTCGTTAGGCCTAATTTCTTCACAGATAGGTGCGCCGTAGTCTAACACATCATGTGCAACTCTCAGACTGCAATTTGGAAGAGTTTGGATTGTTTGGAAAATTTCGGCCCTAGGGTTTCTGCAATCATGGTGGGCAACGTTCTTGTGGAAGATAGGCTTGACAGAGCCTCTAACATCAACTCTTGGAAATCAAGATTACTCATCACTATTGAGGAGAGTGACCTAATGAAGTTTGTGGAGGAATTTGTACCAGAACCAACAGATGCATTAGAGAAAACTCAGTGGAAGAAAAATGATGCCAAGGCTAGAAAGATAATTATTTACTCTGTGAAAGATCATCTTATTCCACACATCTTCCCAATGAAGACAACTAGCGAGATGTTTGATGCTTTGAAGAAGTTGTTTGAAACTAAGAACACCAATAGAGCCATTGCCTTGAAGCACCGGCTTCAGAATATTAAAATGACTAAGGCAGATACAGTTGCCACCTTCTTCATGAAAATTGCTGAGATCAGAGATTAGTTAAGCACCATTGGAGAAATCATCTCAGACAAAGAGTTGGTAATGCTAACCCTCACTGATCTTCCAAGTCATTGGGAGCCATTCATCCAGAGTATCAGTGGACGATCCAAATTGCCCAAGTTTGATCGCTTATGGGCAGACTACACTCAGGAGGAGACCATAGTTGCAGTGAGAGGTGCAGATAGTTACCATCATGATGATGTTGAAATATTGTAACTGCAAAGAGTATTCTTATTATTATTGATATATTATGCATAGGATCAATCCCCATTGTGGATTGATCATGTCGGTTATTGTAATAGGACCAAATCCCCTTTTGTGGATTGGTCAACAGACAATTATAATAGGCAGAATAAGAAGTCGGCCCTAGCAGTTAATAAAGAGACCCAGAAATATAATAAAGGTGGGTTTACCCACCCAGTTGGAGAAGTCGGCCCTGCCAGTGAAGAGACACTTCACACGTGCCAGACTTGTATAAATAAAAGAGGCTAGCACCTCACTTGGAGATAACTCACTTGCTCAGTTTGAGAGACAAGTTCTGGTCTGTTATCGGCAAAGGAGAGAGAGAGTGGCACATATCTTGGGAGAGGACTTTCTATTTTAGCATAGAGATCTCTTGGCATTGTATTGGCTATCTATATTAAGGAAGTTTTGCTGGGTTTTCTTCCCCTAGAGGGTTTCCCAGGATAAATGTTGTGTCTCTTGTGATTGTGTATTTCTCAGTGATCTTGGATTATGCTATTGTTATCTAATGAAATGCAAACATCTATAACAATGGCTTAAACATTAACATGGTATTAGAGCCAAGCTGAAGGAAGCATATTTCACAAGAGGAAAAACGTCACTGTTGCAGAACCTGCAAATTAGGGTTTTGCAGTACCTTTTTAGTGGCTTGATATCCTAGAAAGTGAAACTCTAGTTTCACAAAGTACCAGAAAGTACCAGAAAACCAGTACCAGAAGTACCAGAGTACCAGAGGTACGAGAAGCACCAGTCCAAAAATCCGTAGGTCAGATTTGAAGGGGCAAAAGTTGGATTTTCTCAGATCCAAACACACCAGGCAGCTCGCCTCAGCCAAGCGCATCTCCTGGTAAGTTCAAATTTAGATTTTGAGCACTTTCATTTTTCGGTCATTTTCCTAGCTCCAGGTAAAGATGTCTGCAAGCATTAAGCTTGTTGACAAGTTAGAAGGAGTGGAAAACTTCCATGCCTAGAAGTATAGGATTGGCCTCATTTTTGAAGAGAATGACCTAGCAAGATTCGTCAAGGAAGAAGTACGAGAACCCGAAGATGCTGCAGAAAAGGCAAAGCATCAAAAGGACACAATAAGGGCCAAAACAATCATTGCAGATTCAATCAAAGACCATATGATCCCTTATGTGTCATCTAAGAAGACCCTGAAAAAAATGTTTGATGCCTTGACCAGACTATATGAAGGAAAGAACATAAACCAGAAGATGAATCTTAGAATCCAACCGAAGAATACAAGGATGCAGAAAGGAGAAATGATTCAAGAATATTTCTCCAGAATATCAGAATTCAAAGAACAACTAGAAGCTATTGGAGATACCATAGACGAAGACGAACTCATAATGACGACCCTAAATGGTCTCACAAGACCTTGGGATGCCTTCATCCAGACGATATGTGCCAGAAAGGAGAAACTGAAGTTCGACAGCCTATGGGAAGAATGCATCCAAGAAGAAACAAGAGTAACAAATTGGGAAGTGTTACTAGCAAGGGATGATGATCCAGCCCTAGCTACTCACACCAAAGGAGGAAGGAAGAAACCCTACTTCCAAAAGGAGACTCATAAAGAGCCTCAACAATTAAATAAATTCAATCATAAAGAATCTCATCCAAGGAGATTTAAAAAGAAAGGACAACGAAAGGAAAGAGACTACTCATCTGTACAATGCTATCATTGTGACAAGATGGGACACATTGCAAAGTGTTGTCCAGCTAGACGAGAAGAATACAATAGAAAACAAAAGAGGCTTCATGCCCATGTAGTCGAAGATGAAGAGCCACCCGCAAAGATGATGAGAGAGGAGATCAAAGACCATGTGTTGATCTCAGCCCTCTCAGGATCTGTAACACCTGGAGAGGACTCTTTTCTCATTGATATTGGTGCATCCAAGCACATGACGGGACAAAGAAATATTGTCTCTTGTATCTCAGAGAAGAAGTTTTCTCAGAAAGTGACACTTGGTGATGATTATCAGTATCCCATCAAGGGAGTGGGAGAATCAAACCATAAATTGAATTCAGGGAATTCTCTAAAAATGAAGGACGTATTATATGTACTAGGATTGAAGAAGAACCTACTCTCCATTTCAGCTTTAGAGAAGAAAGGCTTCAGAGTTGCCTTTATAGATGGAGAAGTTCTTATGTGGGTGAAGGGAGAAACTTTAAATCAAGCAATCGTCATTGGCAATGAAGAAAATGGCTTGGATAAATTAAAGGGTCACTCAGAGGCTGCTATGACCCATGCCATTGAAAACCCATGTGAACTTTGGCATAGAAGACTAGCCCACATCAACTACAAGGCACTACGATACATATGCAAGGTGGTCACAGGTTTACCAGAACTCAAAGGTGATCATAAAAGCGTATGCAATGGATGTGCACAAGGGAAGAATATCAAGAACCCTTTTCCGAAGCATGACAACAAGATAGAAGGAGTCCTAGAACTCATTCATTCAGATGTGTGTGGCCCAATGCCATCATCCTCCATTAGCGGGTATGTATACTATTTATTATTCATTGATGATTACTCTTGTAAAACCTGGATATATTTCTTGAAGACTAAAGATGAAGTGTTCAGTAAGTTCAAGGAATTCAAGGCCTTGACAGAGAACCCTTCTGAAAGATGCAGCGCTCAAGAAGTCTAAAATATTCCAGCTTGAAGAGGTATATGAAGAGAAACCTGTAATCCCCCATACTGCAATGAGGGAGGTTCCCAGAGCTGCCGAACCAGAGAGGGAAGGCGTAACTTCCCCTGATGAGGAACTTCTAGAAGACCATGATATAGTAGAAGTACAAGAACCTCCTCAGATGATGATCCTCCATAAAAGAAAGCCAGCATGGGCTAGAGAGCTTATTCAAGATGGAGAGAAATACGGTGTTCCCCAAGGAACCACGAGACAGGTGAAAAGACCAAAGCCATTCTCCAGTTATACGGCTTTGATGTGTGACCTCCTAGAAGAGGAGCCTACTTGTTTTGAAGAAGCCATTCAAAGGAAAGAATGGGCAGATGCCATGACAGAGGAATACCAATCCATAATGAAGAACGAAGTATGGGAAATAGTTCCGAAACCAAAGAATAAAGATGTGATATCCTCCAGATGGCTCTTCAAAATAAACATGCTGCTGATGGAAGTATTGAGAAGTATAGAGCAAGATTTGTCGCTTGTGGCTTTTCCCAGAAGGAAGGCATTGACTATGAAGAGACATTCGCTCCTGTGGCCAGATACACTTCGATCAGGACCATCATAGCTCTTGCAGCTAAGATGAAGTGGAAGCTGCACCAGATGGACG
>ML797941.1:383473-412397 GCA_009831015.1 Picea engelmannii | reverse complement strand
GAAAAAATGCTGAAATAAATCAGTGAGAAAACCCTAATGTTGGCACACCAATCTCAATGGACAAGAACTCTGTAATTAGTTCAGAAAATGGGCACAAACAGCCATAATAAAGTGCCTTTCCAGCCACTAAAACACATTGACACAACCCGATATTTCTCTATTTTAGGTTTCTTCTGTATTCCATGTCTTAGAACAGAAATATTTGCGTGAACAGAGGAGAAAAAACTTTAAAATCAACAGCGAAGTGAGTAAGGAAGGTTCACACCCACTTTAATACCATGTTGAGATCACAGACAAAAAGAGGGGTTCGAATGGATCCAAAACGCTAGCCCAAAAACCTGTTATGTTTATAGCTTGTATGTTACTATTGTATAGGTGCTTTGTGTTTCTTTGATTCAGTTAACTGAATTGTCTGAATTTCACTGGTATAATTGTGACAGCTTTTGTTGTATTCTTGATGATGTAGGACAAGAAGTATGAGTATCTATGGAATTTCAAAGAATACTTTGACCAGGTAACATACAAAGCCTAAAATGGGATGTGACAGTCCTTTTGAATGCTGCTGAGTGTGCAGAAAAAGTGAAGAATGTAATCTGCCATTTAGCTAACGTACAAGGTTGCTAATAAAATCCTAATGTGCAAATCAAGACATGTCTTTGAAATGTTAGAATTTTAATATTAATGTAGTTAATGCTTTTAGAAAAAAGTAATAATGAATAATTTTTGTCCACAGGCTAGTCGCATTATTCTAGCCACAGATGCAGATGAGCCTGGCCATGCTCTTGCAGAGGAGCTTGCTCGCCGTCTTGGGCGTGAGAGGTCTTGTTTTTGCCTCTCCCTTTCTCGTTTCTGCAGTTTCTTTAGCCCCTTTGCAAAAGTTATGTGGGCTGATGCTCATTTTATTTGGTTGTTACTATTACAATATCTTCAGTTTATGTTATCAGGTGCTGGCGAGTTACATGGCCTAGAAAAAGTGAAACATCGAACGAATTGTGCAAAGATGCAAATGAGGTTTGTATTTCTATGCATAGTGTTTTGTTCATGCCGTTGTAAGGTTTGCAATATATTTAGATATATATCTCATAATTGTGATTTAACTTGTTTCAAGATGGAAATGTAGAAAGATATGATATATTGATGGTTTCTTTTCTTGGAGTTGTTACTTACATGTTGATCCATTTCTGTTTCAGTGCAACTTAGTGCATAGATGAATTTATTTTTTCCCATTCTAGTTTTTGGTGTTCTTTTACACTATACATCTTTATATTCTATAGCAGTAATCTTATTCGTTTTTTTCTTCCTAGTTATCTTGTTTCTCCTTTTCTAATTATATTGTTTCTCATTTTTTGATCCCTGGATTTTCATGGACAAAAATTTAAGTGCCTTCATAAACCTTTGCATGGTTTTCCCTTGCCATTATATTGTTTAGCAAATTAAGATGGCAGAGTTCAGACTCATTATGCTAAGCTAGTATTTGGATCAATGAGAGTTTGTACTTACTATGATGAATTCTTCAGTTCTTTGCAGCTTGTTTAGACTGTTTTGTTTGTTATTCTACACAGAAATATTTGTATATGCTAAATAATAAATTACTCAGAAATATCTGTTTTCCTCTACCCTTGTGCCTGTATTTATCTTTGCTTCTTTGGTTTTCCACCCGGGTTTTCTGTTCTTATTTCTGTAGCATTCTGTCTGCAAGTATGTATTTTGATTCCTATCCTGGCTATAGGTAATAGTCATGCATTATTTTAAATTCTGTGTTTGTTTTAAACTTATTTACCATAACCCTAAACATTTTCTTTAAAGATTCTTTGTAACATAATATTTTGAATGCTTTCTTTCAAGATTATAATTTCCAACTTTGCAATACTGTGAGAATAGGTTTCAAACTGGGTTTCTTGGCAAAAAATGTTAGCCTTTGGTTGCATTATCCTAATCAGGATATTATATTACTTGTATTATATTTCATGAGTCTGAGTTGGAACTGAATCACAACTTGTTCTTGCTATGTAGGTTTGATTTATCGCTGTAGTTGCCGGTTTTATATATTAATTGTATTAGATTGTTAACTATTTTATTTAATTAGCAATAGGCCTTGATAACATCTTATTATAGTCTCTTGAACTGTTTATCAAATTTTCCATGCATACAATTTGTAGCTTTTAATATAGATACAATTTAAGCGACTAGTCTTTGAATAGAAAATAGCTATGTTGAATGGATTTCCGGATTGGAGGGATGGCGTGTTAGCTTTTTAGCTCGGGAGGTACTCCACATGTTTTGTCTTGTATGTGGATGTTACCTTATGTTTACACTGCCAGACACTTAACTTTGTAATGAGTTTTTATAAAGTTGTTTTAAGTGGTTTTTTTATTAAAGTGACTTTTTAAAAAAGTGTACCTTCTAATTTTAAAGTGACTTTATTTTCATAAAGCACTTATGTAATAAAGTGAAACCACTTTAATATTTCAAGTGAGACATTTTTGAGGGAATGGATCATGAACCTTGATCTTGAAAAAGGCAAGATCTAATCTTGGCCTTTGGATTTAGGGTTGGGGAAGGTGAAAAAATACTTTGGAGGCAAAATGTCATATTCAGATCTATAAAAGAATGCATTGGGTAGTGTGCAAGACATGTTGAGAAGACATCGAGAGAAGATTGAGAGAGATTTTCTGAGTAAGCTTGAGAGAGGAAAGTGAGCAACAAAGAGGGCACATTTTCCAAGGAAGAAGGGCACAAATCCCAAGATTTTTTTTTGTAATTTTTGGGTTGATTTATTTTTTTCTGCTGTTGGAGGTCGTACTATACGGATCCGTGCAGACCGTACAGTTTCATACAGTCTATACAACAGTACGGATTTGACACGAAAATCAAGGCAAATTTGGGCACAGTTTTCGAGGCAGATTTCTGACTTTTGATCACTATTTTTGGGCCATACAGAATAGTCTGTACAATTGCTTGTTGGCACGAAAAACGAGGTACGAAAGAGGCAGTACAACAATATGGATTTGGCACATTTTTCGAGACATAATTTGGTGGGACAGTTTTGGTGCTGTGAGGTATTTTCCTTGGCTGAAAATGTGTATTTGCTGGTGTTTTGTACTTTTGTAAAGCTGAATAATTATGTCTATCTCTCTCGTTGGGTTTCCCCACATTGGGGTTTTCCTTGGATTTTGCCTAAATTTCTGAGTGTTAGGGGTTGCTGTCCACTGTGTTATTTCCGCTGCATATTTTTCTTAACAATGTGTATTTCTGCTTATGGTAATTTCTGAATGTGGGTTTAAGGCATTTATGAAATTTATGAAGAAAATTATCTCTAGGTTGCTAAGTGTGACAAAAATTTCATTTGCTGATTTTTGTCATTAAAAATCTACATGGTATCAGAGCTTTGTCTCTGACAGTGGGCAGTGTGATTTTTGGGCAAAAGGGTGTGATTGTTGTCCTTGAGTTGTGATAGAGAATATGGCTGCAAACATTAGATATGAGGATCGGTTGGATGACATTTCCAACTATTTGCAGTGGAAGGTCCGATTGTCAACTGTTCTCAAGGAGAACAAAGTTTATAACTATGTCATCTTTGTTGTGATAGCTCCTGCAATAGATCCTATTGCTTTGGACTTGAATGAGATCAAGGAAGCCAAGGCTCAGAGGATTATTTTGGATGGGGTGAACGATACCTTATCCCGCTTTTGGCTGAGAAAAAGACTACCAAGGAGATGTAGGATGCACTTAAAAACTTGTTCGAGGTGAAGAACGAGAACCAAAAGATGGTCTTGAAGGCTAAGTTGCATGATACCAAGATGGGTAAAGATGAGAATGTCTCTTCTTATCTTACCTGGGTGGCTCAAGTAAAAGATGAGCTGGCAGCTGTTGGAGAGGTCATTACGGATTCTGAGTTGGTGAGGATAGCCTTAAATTTCTTCACCAAAGAATGAGAAGTCTTCGTGAAGTGTGTGGTGGGACGTGAACATCTACCAAATTGGAGCAGACTGTGGGATGATTTCACTCAGGAGGAGATCTTTGAAAGATCTTAGAACAATGAGCATAAGACAAATGGAGTTGATGAGAATGTTGCTCTTGTTGCAAAGAGCAAGAAGAAATGAAGTTTTGGAAGGGACTTGAGTAAAGTCAGATGCTATTGTTGTAACCAGTTGGGGCACCTTGCCTCTCGTTGTCCTGAGAGGAAGAAGAAGACGAAGTGAGAGGGGCCTGAGACAACTGCTACAACAACCATGAAGGACTTTGGTTCAAAGTACGAAAATGAATTTTCTTTGGTGACCCTAGTTTCCAGTGTCGGCAGCAGAGGATTTGGAGGTGATATCAGATGGATTGTGGACGGTGGAGCCTCTAGCCACATGACGGGAATATGGCGAGTATTCCTAGATTTAACAGAGATTGGTCCTGGCCGACAGGTGGTAAATGAGGGTGGTATGGCAAGAGCCGTACGTGGAGTTGGGAATGTTAGATTCCAACTCGGGTTTGGGGGACTCTTGGAGCTTGATGGAGTTCTCTTTGTTCCAGGGTTGAGGGTTAACTTGCTCTCAGTCTCAGCCTTGGAGGATGTAGGATATTGCATATTATTCAAGAGTGAACATGTCTTTATCTACAGGTAGGGAGTGGACCAAGTAGAGCTACAGTTGATTGGTAACTGAGTGGACAGGTTGTATATGTTGAGAGGAAAACATTCGATGTATGATTCAACGTCGGATGAGGAGCGTGAGGAGGCCTCTGAGACTGCGGTGGTGCCAAAGATTCAGTCTTGCATTCCGAGAGAAGAGAGCGAGTCTCTTCTGAGCACTGGTAGGAGGCTCAGCCAGGTTGATCAAACCAATGCTCAAGATGAAGTGAGCTCAGGGTTCCAGGATATTGCTAGGAGAAGATCTTTTAGTTCGAGTTCTGTGCAGGTGTTGAGGATGGCTCCAAGTTTAGAGGGAGCTCCTACATGGCGTAGTGTGATGGAACCAGATGATGGAGATGGCAACGAGTACATCCTTTGCTAAGAGGGAGTGTTAGCTTTTTAGCTCGGGACGTACTCCAGATGTTTTGTCTTGTATGTAGATGTTACCTTATGTTTACACTACCAGGCACTTAACTTTGTAATGAGTTTTTATAAAGTTGTTTTAAGTGGTTCTTTTATTAAAATGACTTTTTAATAAAGTTTACCTTCTAATTTTAAAGTGACTTTATTTTCATAAAGCACTTATTTAATAAAGTGAAATCACTTTAATATTTCAAGTGAGACATTTTGGAGGTAATGGATCATGATCCTTGATTTTGAAAAAGGCAAGATCTAATCTTGGCCTTTGGATTTAGGGTTGGGGAAGGTGAAAAGACACTTTGGAGGTAAAATGTCATTTTCAGATCTATAAAAAAATGCATTGGGTAGTGTGCAAGACATGTTTAGAAGACATCGGGAGGAGATTGAGAGAGATTTTCTGAGTAAGCTTGAGAGAGGAAAGTGAGCAGCAAAGAGGGCACATTTTCCAAGGAAGGAGGGCATAAATCCCAAGAAATTTTTTTCTGTAATTTTTGGGTCGAGTTATTTTTTTTTGCTGTGGGAGGCCGTACTGTATGGATCCATACAATTTCGTACAGTCGTACAGATTTGGCATGGAAATCGAGATAGATTTGGGCACGGTTTTCGAGGTGGATTTCAGACTTCTGTTCACTATTTTTGGGCCGTATGGAAAAGTTTGTACGACTGACTATTGGCACGGAAAACAAGGTACGAAAGAGGCCATACAACAATACAGATTTGGGACATTTTTTGAGGCAGAATTTGGTGGGACAGTTTTGGTGCTGTGAGGTATTTTCCTTGGCTGGATATGTGTATTTGCTGCTGTTTTGTACTTTCGTGAAGCTGAATAACAATCTCTCGCTCTCTCTCTCTCGTTGGGTTTCCCCACATTGGGGTTTTCCCTGACTTTTGCCTAAATTTCTAAGTGTTATGGTTGCTGTCCACTGTGTTATTTCTGTTGCATATTTTGCTTAGCAATGTGTATTTCTGCTTATGGTAGTTTCTGAATGTGGGTTTAAGGCATTTATGAAACTTGTGAAGACAATTATCTCTAGGTTGCTAAGTGTATGATAGAAATTTCATTTGTTGATTTTTGTCATTAAAAATCTACACGGAGAAAACGTGGGAAAGAATGTTTGCAATGGCTAAAAGTTCTCGCACAAATTTCTTGGAAACAACGGGTAAAAGGAAAAATATATATAATAAAAAATAAGAAAAATAAAAAAGAGAAATTAACAAGTACGTAGGAAATTAACTTAATTCTGTTATAGGTAGGATACAACAATTAAATATTATATACTAATCCATTTTATGATTTCATAAATGATTAACATGATTATGGATAACATATTTGTTGATTTTATGGTAGCTGTAGGAGGTATTTACCTCCACGTGTAAACCTGATGAGAATAGAATATTCCGGGAAGCAAGAAGAAACACTAATGAGTAGTCTAATAACCCTAGAAGACAAGTCGGCTCAAGAGGATAATTTATATTAGGTTATTAGCCTCCAAGAGAAGAAGTCGGCCAAAATAAATAATATATATTGAGTAAATAGATACCTAGAATGAGAAGTCGGCCCAGGCAGTTAGCCAGAATCAGTATAAATACAGGAGGCTAGTCTTCATTCTGGCAAGCATTCTCAGAATTGCAGAGCAGCACTTGTGCACACTGCAGTTGCCCAGTTTCTGCGCAGGTTTGGAGGAGAGCTGTCGTTGCAGCTGTTGCAACCAACTGATTTCGTTTTGGCTTGGACTATCTCTTGGTTAGGGTTTGGACTATCTTATCAGCTCTTGTTGATGCGCTATCCTTGGGGAAAGGTGCGCTACCCTTTGTTTGGCTATCTAGCCTAGGGTTTGCTTTCGGAGTGATTCTCTGTCAAGGTTAAGGTGCTCGGAGGGTGGCTTCGACCTATGGTTGGGAGACAATAATGATATTGTCAATGGTAAAACGAGCACATCCATTATATTCTAACAGGTTATGGGCCCACACCTCCTTCATGTAGTCTAACCGCTTGAAGGAAACATAGCCATAAGAATATTAAGCTCGTTGAAGAACTGCCGCTAGGGTTTCTAGCAGGAGCAGTCACCAAAGCACTGTTGGTAGGGTTACTAGCAGGTGGAGTTGCATAATCCCTAATCCTTTCGTTGAGGCACCTTAAGTGAAGGGATTGACCTTATTTTCGGATAGATCAGTGCACCCTAGCCTAGCGCATCTCCTGGTACTCTCAGCAAGCCAAGACGTCAAGTTTGAGTTTTTGGTCAAATCTAGGGTTGACCAAGTCAAAGCAGCCATGACTTACTCTATGAAGTTAGAAAACAGGTTAGATGGAGCTTCTAACTTCAGAGCGTGGAAAACAAGGATTGACCTCATCCTTGGCAAGAATAAAGTACTGTATATTGTGAAAGGAAAGATCGTGGAACCAGAGTTTGAAGAAGGAAAAGAGAAGGAACCACAGAACGTTGCAGTTATGGAGAAGTTCAATGACGGTGATATCAATGCCATAAGTATCATAGTGGACTCTATAAAAGACCACACTATACCCTACATCTCCCGTCTTGACTCATCAAAGAAGATGTACGATGCCCTAACAAACCTCTTCTCAGTCAGAAACATTGGACAGATAATGAGTCTGAAGAATGAGCTCCGTGACATGAAGATGAATGATGATGGCAACATAACATCATACTTTGTGAGAATCTCTCAGTTAAGAGATCAACTACAAGCCATTGAAGAGATCATTTCAGAGAAGGAATTGGTAAACATAATACTCAATGGTCTTCTCAAGACATGGGATGCATTTGTCGCAAGCATGAACACAAGGAAAGAGTATCCTACATTTGAAGAACTCTGGACTTGCTGTGCTCAAGAAGAATTTAAGATCAGTGCAAAAGAAAACCCCAAAAGAAGTACAATGATCAAGCCTTCACAACAAGATTCAAGAATTTCAGGAATAAAAGGAAGTTTGGTTCAAGGAGGAAGCCAAATCAAGAGAAAGATATTTCAGACATACAATGCTTCAACTGTCGAAAGTATGGTCACTACAAGAATCATTGTCCCGAGCTAAATAAAAGGAAGGGGACACACAAAGCATCAGTTGCCGAAGAAAAGGAACCTACTAAGAAGACCAAGCAGGATGAGACAAATTTCTTCTTCTAAGAAAAGGTAACGATATTTCTTGTATATATCTTGTTTGCATAAGTCTCTGTAGATATCTTGTATATCTATCTCTTAGAAGATAATATGTTCCAAGAAGAACTATATCTATGGAAAACAACAAAGATAAGGATTGCTATCATTATACAAGTCAGTTAATACACATGAAAGGATGAAATATATCAAACAAATCATGTGGAAGCTATTACAAGATAAGCCGAAATTAGAATCAATCCTGAAGAGACTTAGAAGAAGCAAAGACAGAAAGAAGTCAACAATCAAGAGGAAATTGAAGAAAGACTTATGATGCTTTGCAGAAGACAATAAGGATGCAGATAGAAGCGTGGACTCTGTTAGACGGAGGGAGCCGATTATATATTTCCAAAAGAGAAACATGCACTGATACATGAAGCAAGGATTAGGAGGGAGCTAATTCTATGATCCATTGAAGATGGTGAAGTATATATCCATGGTAGCAGCAATGAAAGGTAGTACGTGTTCAATTAAACCTTAGAAGAAGTCTTCTTCGAAGAGAAGCCTTAAAGTATCCTTGGTTGTCCATTCACATCCGTGATCATATGATGAAAGGAAGAAATGGAATCTTTAGGGCATGGAATCTATAAGAAATTCCATGGACCCAAGAGCTAAAGAAAAAACATCAGGAAGAACATGAAGATTCCATGAAAGAAAGAGAAGCTAGAACAACCAGTCACTGTATTAAGAATCACAAGATTACCAGCTTGATATGAACTCACTAAAGGCAATCAAGGAGAGGAACTAAAAGTTGTGATGAAGAACCATGTACATATGCAAGCATTGTAAGATCCAGAACTAGAGATTCTCCCAGATGGAGGGAGAATACTATGATGATTACTTGTTCCAGTAAACCAAACATACCTCTACATGAGTCATTATATCGTCCGCAATATCCATGGGTTGCAGTTCTACATCAAATGAATGCAAAGACTGTTCTCCATAACAATTGAACAAAGAGCATATGAAGAGCAACCTCAAGACTTTGAGGCATACCAGAAAGAGACTCTTGTATGTAGGTGAAAGAAGATAACTTGGTGGAGAACCTCTAGTGCACAACAGAAGCGTGGTGAAGATTTTCTATAACAGAGATAGTGTATTAGAATGATTACTCAGAAAATCAGGATGATGGATTGCCCATCCATGACAAAGATCTCATGATGACAGAAGAAGTGCCACATGGACATGTCTCATTTTAAACCCTTGCTACTATGTTGTGAACTAGCAGGAACCAAGAGGAATCCAACAATGATATGCTTTATTGATCAAGAGCTACATGAAGCCTTCAGAGAAAACCAGTGTTCCAGACCGAAGTACATTTGAAATCAAGCATTACATTATCTGTGATGAAGTTTAGAAAGGAGAAAATGGTTCTCCAATACATATCTCCACAGATGAGCAGATAAGCAAACATTTTGGTAAAGCTTATGTCCAAGATAAAAGAGTTTGCGTACTCAAGTTGGAGCTCGTGGAGACTAGTTCCCTATTGAAAAAGGAAGAGATGACTCCCAGGTTGGGAGGGAGCACTGATGTGTATTGATTTATGGACAATCATTTTTCAGTTCGAAAAATGGTCCCGGATGAGCAGTTCCTTTTCCAATTCGAAAAGTGGTTTGAGATTTCCGATCGACAGACATTTTCTAGTTCAGAAAATGGTCCAGATCGAACGATCATTTTTGTAATGAAAATGGTTCGATGGATTGCTGATGCACCATAGACAGCGATTTCCCATTGTGGTTAGCATGGGGAATGGTCTAGGGTAGTCTCTCTTCTTGAGGGTTACTCAAGAAGACTGGGCCGCCTTGTCGGAAAACGATTTCTCATTGTGGTTAACATGCAGAATGGTCCGTTTTGGAGGTTGGTGCAAGACAGTCATTGCCTTTGGAAATGGTCTAGACAGTCATTCCTTGGGGCGGATTCATTCTCTTTAGGTTGCACTTTGTTTAGTGCAGGAGGAATGGCCCAGGGTGGGGAATGGTCCAGGTTCAACAATCAGGGACAGACATTCCTTAGGGCAGACTCATTCTCTCCAAGTTACACTTTGTTTAGTGTCGGAAGAATGGCCTAGGGTGGGGAATGGTCCAGGCTCATAAATCAGGGCAATTATTCTTCCTTGCTTGAGAAGAATAGTCCAGATAACTCATCATTGATGTTTGACTTTCTGAGGGTAGATGCTCTTCCAGATCTCACAGATGTGAGTGGAAGAATGGCCTAGATGATTCAGTTTATATCATAACAATGTTTTTCTGTGCAGGTTGATATCAGATGATTGTTATGGAGCCTGTATGTCTCTGGACAATAGATGTATGCTATTGTGGGGGATGTGTTCCACTGATTGTGATTATATGTCATTGATCAAGTATCTGTGTGCTACTTGGTGTGGTAGTGTACCACTGGATAATAGTTGTGTGCTACTATGGATAGACACGTTTATGTTCAATTGAATGATATTGTTTCGATTGCCTTGAAGACTATCAACAATATTGGAAATGATTATCAGCTAGATGGATGATCAATGGATAGAGATTTCCTAGACGAAAAATGGTCCAGGACATTTATTCTTCTAGGACATATGTCTGTATTAGAAGAGTGGTTCTTGTGTCACTTTATGGAGTGAGTGACTTATCCAAATCATGTTTGATTACTCAGATGGAGTATGGTTTCGAGAGATGATGCAGTTGATGACACTGATGGTGATGATGGTGCTCATGATCTAGTCATGAGATAGTTTATACAACTATGTTGATGCTACTGAGTGAATGGTATGTTTGTGCTCAAGACCATTACCTGTAATACCTCCCTATCTAGGAGGGAGTGTTGATATTATGGTAGTTGCGGGAGGTATTTACCTCCACGTTGAAACCTGACGAGAATAGAATATTCCGGGAAGCAAGAAGAAACCCTAATGAGTTGGCTAATAACCCTAGAAGACAAGTCGGCTCAAGAGGATAATTTATATTAGGTTATTAGCCTCCAAGAGAAGAAGTCGGCCAAAAGAAATAATATCTACTGAGTAAATAGATACCCAGAATGAGAAGTACAGATCACACATATCTGTACTACTATTAGCCTCAAAATTATACTATGAAAAATTAGCTAAAATAAGGGAAAATATTGATTAGATCTAGATACAAGTAAATATTCTTTCATTTAACTTTAGATCTGATCTTAACAGCTGCATGCAACAGATTTATGACATAATTTATCTAAATCAAATCAAATACTTGCTTGCATGCAAACTAGTAACCAAAGGAAAACCAATTTTTAAAGGAAATTTTTAGTAAGAGAGGAAGATACAACTTGTTGAGAAAGTAAACTTGCGGAATGGAGTCTTAGAAGTTGTGAAGAGGAACTATGTTGCTTCTAAATCTTGGAGCTTGCAGAAAGTGTAACCAAACCCATCCACATCTCCAAGCAAAAGGTGCTTAATCCAAGAATACCTTCATCGACTTGTTAAAATTTGGAAACACCTACAAGAGATCTCATAGAAAACATATTAGTTAATCGAAATCTTTATGAAATGGAAATGACTCTCAAGCAAATGAATTGTAGAATTTGCACATGGAACCAAGCTTTACTAGTTCAACCCTATGGAACAACAATATTTTTCTTAAGCCAAATCTTAACAAAACACATGCAAGTAACTTAAAAGATATCATCTCATGAATGCAGCACCATCAACAATTGACATTCACACTTTGGAACATTCCTTCATAGATCTCCAAAGCCTTTTATTCAATCTTCAATAGCAAAAATACGATACATTACAATGATAACGTCTTCCCAAAACTCTAACTACACAATGGAGAGGTGTCGACCTTTCTTTATAGCTAGTTGGGTGACAACTCCAAAGGGGATGCGCAAGTCATGAAGGAGTGGCGCATGAGTGAGGTGGGAGATGTGTGGAGTGGAGAGGAGATGGAGTGTAGTGAAGGGAGGTGGAAGGGGAGTGGAGTGAGGTGAACTCATGTGTGAGGGCGCGTTGGTAACCTTGGGGTGTGCGCCATCACTTCTAAGTGTGCCACATATTCTATGTGGGGTCAATTCCCTTCATTGGGATCTTCTCCATTCCATGTCACTGCAATGAAGTTGTTGATTTTTCAATAAGCTAGGTTAAGCATGTAATTCATTTCAATTTGCATTTGTCTTAACGATAAACAAGAATGTTGCAAGAACCAAGATCACAAGAAGAAACACCATGCACAAGAACACATGAAGTATCCCGGGAAACCCTTCTCAACAAGGGAAGAAAACCCAAGCAAATCCTTCGCTATATTCTTCAAGAGAAAGATCTTCACCACCAATAAGACTTAGCACACAAGAGGGTGCTCAAACCCTAGAAGACTAGCGCTCAAGAGAGGTGCACACTTTTCCCAAGAGGATGTACTTGCTGAAATTTCCAAACTTGTGTGAAGGATATGATTCCACAATGGGGAATATTCCTTTACTTATATTAGACTTGTCCTATCAATAGAAGTGTCTATTGGCACAACCGCGCCGATCTCTCCAAGTCACATTATAATTAATATTAACCAAATTAATTATCTTTTACATTTAATATTAATCACATTAAGGAGGGGTCGACCTGTACCCTTTCCATTACAATTAGGGTTACAGGCAGGTCTGACTCTTGAACAATATAGCAAGGGATCTGATACACTCACTAGTGCTCATCCACCAGGGCACATCCATAGGGATGTCCATATCTCTGGCTCACTGCATTACATAGAAGAACCAGATCTTCAGACGTTCACCTTTGCTCGTCCACATGCACGTCGACTCTATGGATCTTCTTTCCCACTGCCTCACACAAGAGAATCATCTGGAGTTTCTTGTCAACTCTGCTAATCAGAGGAGGCTAATACATCATCTTCATTTTTGTTCACATGTCGATGCACCTAACACTTTGGGATTTCACACGTTCGCTTTGTGCTCAACCACATGCACGTTTAACTCAACAGATCGCCTTTCCCATTAGATAATCAGCTGGAGTTCTTCTGAACTCTCTGAATGGAGGAGGTCATCTCTACGTTCTAGCTCTGTCTCAGGTAGGAAGCACGTACCTTTCTTAGGGGCTTTCTCTCAGGTTTGTAAGCTGGAGAAAGACTCACATAGCTGCAATGATCCACATCTCAGAGGTTTGTAAGCTGGAGAATGTCTCACATAGCTGCAATCATCAACGCTCCCTCTCAGCTAGGGAGGCATTTTTCACCAGGCCATGTCTCTCACGGAAATACTCGAACTTTGTCTTGGGAAGTGGTTTAATGAAGATATCTGCAATTTGTTCATGAGTAGGAAGATACTGCACGTGTCCTGCACTTGTCCTGTCTTTCTTTGCACCATGTCTCTGATATATGGATACTTGATTTCAATGTGTTTCGATTTGTCATGAAACACTAGGTTCTCGGAGAGCTTTACACAGCTCTGGTTATCACAATGAATAATAGTCGGATCCATCTCATGATTGAAGAAGCCAGTCAAAAGTTTGCGAAGCCATACTGCTTCACAAATTGTCACACTTAGTGCAATGTACTCTGCCTTTGCTGTGCTTAAGGCCATAGAGCTTTGTTTTTTGCTACACTAGGAAACCATGGTCGATCCTAAGGTGAAGCAACAACCTGAGTTGCTCTTTTTGTTTACTGCACTTCCTGCCCCAATCTGCATCGACATATCCTTGTAGGCTCAAGTCCACATTGGATGCATATCTCAAGCCATAATCAATTGTGCCTTGTAAGTATTTCAATACATGTTTTGCAGCTATCTAGTGTGTTTGTTTTGGTTATCTCATATATTGGCTAAGCACATTCACTACATAGAAAATGTTCGGTCTGGTGTTAACCAGATACATCAGAGATCCAATCAATTGTCGGTATAAATGTGGATCTACATCTCCTAAATCAGTGTCACTCATTTTCTTTAAATCCATTACCATTGGAGTAGGCATGGATTTGCATTCTGTCATACTTAACTTTTTCTATATCTCCATAGTATATTTTCCTTGACTTAGGAAAATCTCATATCTTCTCTGCCATACTTCATGTCCCAATAAATAAATCATTAGGCCCAAATCCTTCATTTCAAATTTGCAGTCAAATCTTGCTTTCATTCAACAATGAGTCTCTCCGAAATGGTGAGGAAAAGATCATCCACATATAAGACCAAAATCAAACACTCATTGGCATCAATGTGATAATACAAGTTTGGATCAACTGCACTTCTGTTGAATGCCAAACTCATCAGAAATCCATCCATTTTCTCGTACCAAGCACGTGGTGCTTGTTTTAAACCATATAGGGCTTTCTTCAACTCGCATACATGAGATTTTTCATTTTGTACAACGAAACCTTCTAGCTGCTCAATATAAACTTCTTCCTCAATTTCACCATTGAGAAAAGTTGTCTTTACATCCATCTGATGTAGCTTCCAACCCATGGAAGCAACTAGTGCAATGATAGATCAGATGGAGGTATATCTGGCTACATGTGCAAAAGTCTCGGCATAGTCGACTCCCTCTATTTGTGAAAACCCTCTAGCCAAAAATCTTGCTTTGTATTTTTCAATGCTTTCGTCAACATCGTGTTTGATTTTGTAAATCCATTTGGAAGTCACTACAGACTTTCCCTCTGGCCTTGGAACAACATCCCATACATGATTTTTTTAATATAGATTGGTATTCTTCAGTCATGGCATCTTGCCATACTTGTTCACCTCAAGCTTCTCCATGACAAGTTGGCTCTGAGTCAATAATGTGGGGCATGGCTGAAAGGTAGCTTGAGAATCTCTTTGGTCTCTTGCTTTCTCTGGTTGCTCCTTGTGGTGCTTTATGCCCTTCTGCTTCTTCTAAAGTTTGTCGAGCCCAAGTAGGCCTTTTATGTCCAACTGTGATGTCTCTGGGTATGTTGCTTGGGTCAACGGAATCTACTGGAACAACTGGTTCAACTGAAGCTATTGGCTCATCTGGAATAATATCTGTCTCCCTTTGAACTACTAGAGGGGGAGAAGGTATTGTTTCACTATCAATTTCCATCTGAGCTTCTTTGGATTTCTGGAAAGCTACTTCTTCTTCAAAAGTAACATCTCTGGTTACTTCAATTTGTCTCTAACCTGGGATGTAGATTCGATATGCTTTTGAGGATTCATTGTATCCTACAAATGTACCCTTCCTTTTTGAAGGTTCTAGTTTGGATATCTTTTCTTTGGGTATATGAAGGTACACTAGACATCCAAATATTCTGAAGTGTTCGATCTCAGGCTTCACTTTGGTGAATGCTTCTTCTGAAGTAATGTTCTTCAAGATCTAATGAGGACTACAGTTTTGAACATATACTGCTTTCATACATGCTTCTGCCCATAGAGTCATAGGTAGACTTTGATCATGTATCATTGCTTTAGTTGTTAAAGTTTCTGCTATTATTAGGTTACTTTCAATTTACTAGATAACAATAGCATAGACATGATCAATGAGAGAAACACAATCACAAGAGTACACAAGCATTTATCCTAGGAAACCCTCAAGGGGAAGAAAACCCAACAAAACTTCCTTAATATAGATAGCCAATACAATGCCAAGATAATGAACCAGCCAACAGAGAATATCCAACACTGAGCAACACGCCTCTCTCTCTTCCTTCTTCTGGCAACCAACAACTGCAGCTTCCTTCAACACTTGCGCACTAGATGAGTGAGCTGAGTATGTGTTCAAATGAGGCGATGGCCTCTCTTATTTATACAATTTTGGCACGTGTGGAGGTGTATCTTCACTGGCAGGGCCAACTTCTTCTTTTGGGTGGTTATAACCACCTTTAATATATTCCGGGGCCTTTTTAATATATATTGGGGCCGACTTCTTATTTAGCCTATTACAATTAGGGTTTGACCAATCCACAAAAGGGGATTTGGTCAATTACAATGATTGACATGATCAATGCACAAAAGGGGATTGATCTAATCAATAATAAATATGTTTTATCTTTATCCACAAAAGGGGATAAGAATATTCTTTGCAGTTACACAATATTTTAACATTAGTTGCCTCAATGATAGTTGTATTTTTCCTTTCAACAACCCCATTTTGTTGAGGGTTGTAAGGAACTCGGAACTCCCTCTTGATTCCTACTTCAATTCAAAACCTGTTGAATTCTTTTGAGGTATATTCTCCTCCATTGTTTGATCTTAATATTTTGATGTTTCTTCCGGTCATGTTTTCAACCCGAGCTTCGAATTCTTGAAACTTGGCAAGGACTCCATCCTTGTTCTTGAAAAAGTAAATCCAAGTTTTCCTGGAGTGATCATCTATGAAGAGTACATAGTGTAAGTACCCATTTAAGGATGCAACAATCCTTGGCTCACATACATCTGAATGTATCAAGTCCAAGATTTTCTTGGATCTGTTATCACTGCTAGGAAAGGATCCTTTAACATTTTTTCCAAGGATACAACCTTTGCAAACACCTTTATGCTGAATTTGTATCTCTGGTAGACCTGTCACGATTTTCCCTAGCGCTGGAAGAGCTCTATAATGAATGTGAGCAAGTCTTCTATGCCATAACTCACTCAAGCTGATAGTGTCATGTGATAAGGCTTGAACTAGTTTGATGGCCAACTTATACAAGCTATTTTCTCGGACACCAATTACTTTGGAAGAGCTTATATGAGAGTCCTTGTGCGATGCAAGAACTCTTCCTTCTGAGAAAGTAATTTTGTAACCTTTGTCTTCCAAGGCCGAAATAGAGACAAGGTTTCTCTTCATTCCAGGTACATATATTACTTCTTCTACTTTAAGTTACATATCTGAATCTAGTTGAAAGGTAGAAGTTCCAACTCCTCTCACATTGTATCTGGCATCATCTCCAAGAACAACATGTAGATGTGTCTCTTTCTCAACGAAATGTGTTAGATGATTTCCAAGACCGATCATGTGCCTGGAGGCACCATTGTCAATTAACCAAGTATTGTCATGGATAGGAACTGTACCTGAGAGTGCTGAGATGTTGATGCCTTCATTTCTTTGAGGTCTTGTCTTCCTGGAACTGAGCTTGCTTGAATCATCAAGCTTGCTTCCCATCATGATTTTGCTCATCTTCACAAACCCTTGTCAACTAGGCTAGAAAACGGAATGGCTAGGCTAGGCTAGCACTTTTAGGTTTTGTTGGGCTTATGATTGCCAACAATAAGCCTTGATAGATATGATAGCCCCGTTTAGTTGAAGAGTTTTTTCAAGAAGTTTGCAGAAATACAATTCTGATTTTTTCTGCAGAATTTGGCGAATCCCTAGACACCCTTAGAGCAAAAAAAAATCAAAATGCCCGGAAATGCAATCTAAGACTTGTTGGATGTGCGTTGATGGAGGTCGTACACTCCTATGTTCTTTTTAGACCCAACGTCCAAGTTTTGAGTGTTGAAAACTCTCAGAAGGGTAGGTCGTACGAAATTTCTTGGAACCCTAGGAGGGCCGTACAGTTTCTGCAGAAGTTAGAGAGAATGGCTGGAAAGTGCTTGTGCAATGGGATCTTCAAGACCTATGCTCTGATACCATGTTGATTTTTCAATAAGCTAGGTTAAGCATGCAGTTCATTTCAATTTGCATTTGTCTTAACGATAAACAAGAATGTTGCAACAACCAAGATCACAAGAAGAAACACCATGCACAAGAACACATGAAGTATCCTGGGAAACCCTTCTCAACAAGGGAAGAAAACCTAAGCAAATCCTTCGCTATATTCTTCAAGAGAACGACCTTCACCACCAATAAGACTTAACACGCAAGAGGGTGTTTAAACCCTAGAAGACAAGCGCCCAAGAGAGGTGCACACTTTTTCGAAGAGGATGTACTTGCTGAAATTTCCAAACTTGTGTGAAGGATATGATTCTACAATGGGGAATCTTCCTTTACTTATATTTGACTTGTCCTATCAATAGAAATGTCTATTGGCACAACAAGGCCGACCTCTCTAAGTCACATTATAATTAATATTAACCAGATTAATTATCTTTTACATTGGTTACTAATCACATTAAGGTGGGGCCGACCTGTACCCTTTACATTACAATTAGGGTTACAGGCAGGTCTGACTCTTGAACAATATAGCAATGGATCTGATACACCCACTAATACTCATCCACTAGGGCACATCCATAGGGCTGTCCATATCTTTGACTCACTGCATTACACAGAAGAACTAGATCTTCACATGTTCACCTGTGTCCACATGCACATCCACTCTACAGATCTTCTTTGCCACTGCCAAACACATGAGAATCATCTGGAGTTTCTCGTCAACTCTGCTGATCAGAGGAGGCTAATACATCATCTTCATTTCTGTTCAGATGACAATGGACCCAACATTTTGGGATTTCACACGTTCACCTTGTGCTCAGCCACATGCACGTCTAACTCAACAAATCACCTTTCCCACTGGATAATCATCTAGAGTTCTTCTCAACTCTCTGAATAGAGGAGGTCATCTCTACGTTCCAGCTTTGTCTTAGGTAGGAACCACACACCCTTCTTAGGGGCTTTCTCTCAGGTTTGTAAGCTGGAGAAAGACTCACATAGCTGCAATGATCCACATCTCACAGGTTTGTAAGTTGGAGAATGTCTCACATAGCTGCAATCATCAACATAAGTCACCTCCCTCTTTAGTAAACTCGCCCAAGCTTCCAGTTGACTAGGGACAAAGAAAAAACATGTTTCCAACATGTTCCCCAGTTTCCCTAAAAAATAAGGAATTAATTAAATAACCCGTTTTTCGTATTTTTCGAGATAAATTCATTTTTTAGTGATAAAAATCACTTTTTTGTCTCGACAGATGGGAAATAGGGGTTTACATGGTACTCTGGCTTGGAAAACGAGCATAAATATGGACTCTCACAATGATTGATGCCATATTTTTACAATTTATTGACTTACAATTAAAAAATTTTGTTTTTGGGAGAAATTTATTATTTTACTAAAACATTAAAAAAAACCTATCAAACCTAGCCGCAACTTTCGTATGACTCAGTGGACATGAACTAGCATGAACTCATATACATATAGACAGTACATTTAGACACTAGACAATGGTTATACTTTGCCACAACCTAACCACCAACATAGACTCCAGCTTTGGAGTCAGTCTCTGAGTGAAGAAACTTAGAAATTAGTAATTGCCCACCAAGGCAGGCAAAAAACAATTAACAAGTGAAAAAAATACTCTAGAGTACATGCTCGCACGCAGGTCTTATGTTGGCAATAGTCTTTTGCAATATTTCATGCTCAGGTCATTTATTACAATGCCCCTGGAGGGATGGAAATGTGGAAAAAATGGTCTTTTGAAAGACCTGTTGAACTTGTGAACTTTGATTTCTGAGTATCTGTCTGCTCAGTCTTTGACGGCTCATCTTCAAATTTAGCTAGTGCAACTCGGTGGATAAAATTGGCTCCATATGGGGACATGTGCTTGATCTTTTTATAGAAAATGAGAGCATGCGAGAATCCAGAATCCGTGACCTACATCACAAATGTCTCACCAAAAATAACATAAGCAACACATATATATCAAAACCAAGAATTTTAGACACAAATTACACTAATACTAGAAAAAAATGAAAAACTTTGCAGGAAATATAAAGAGGAAAGTTTAGAGAGATATGTTACAAAGGATGCCCCCATGGGCATCAGATGTCATCATTGAGAAGCAAATTTGAAAAGTTGTCTGCTCATTGGTAGCTTTAACCTTTCCACTATCCAACTGGTTGAAGTAGGAAATACATGAACCAACCATGTCATGGACGAAACAAGACCTCAGATGTCTGAATAATCCCTGTCCGAGATGACTCTTTGAAGATTCTTTTCCAAGTTTTATCAGCTTGGAGTTTTTCTTGGGAATAAACCACCCAAGAAACATGTGTTTTTCTTTATTCAACCAAACTTTTAAGTTTGGTAAGCCTTGTAGATCTTTAATGAAGCTCTGCATTGGATTGTCATGGTGGAAGGGTAACCACTGCTCATAATGATCTAGAGTTGATAAATTGAAGCTATCTTCCAATTTCCCATTATTTGTCATCAAGTCATCTGATGGTTGAGAGATTGGAACTGGAACTGGAACTATCAAGAAATTTGCTTCACTGTTTATTTCAAGATCATCATAATTGTCGAATATTTTTTCTGAGGAAATGGGTTCCTCGGGAGGAGGGTGGGGATTTGAATTATTTGGATATTCAATCATTTCAATCTCAAAATCCTTTGTTTCCTCTTGATTGATTACTGACTCATCTATAGGCTTTTATGAAATTTCCAGGTGAAATTCCCTTTCTTGTTCGCTATGAAGCTCTGGCTCTATAGGGTTTGAATATCTACTACAAGCCTCTGCCTTTGCAAGACGAGCTTCCATGGCCTTTAACTGTTTTGCATAGATAAATTCCATGGCTTGAATGACTTCTTTAAACTTTTGATTGGAATTTGGTGAAACATCATTCTTAACATCTGAATTGACCTTTTTATATTTGGAGGTTTCTTCTCCTTCCATTTGTCCATAAAAGCATTAATCAACCCATTGTAAGTTCTAACATGTTTATCCTTAAGTTATGTAAACCAATGAAGATCATCATCATCAAAAGATAAGATAAACAATTTCATTCCCACATCTTCATGTAAGGCATTGCAACACCATTTATGAAAGCAAAGAGAAACCATCTTAACATGACGTCTAGCATCAACAATATTATTACTTTGAAAAGAAGACAAATTTTCAATTGCTTTTTCTGTAATCAAATGTGGATAACCACTTTTTGTAGAAAAATCAATAGGTTTATAAAGATATCCATTTCTAAACTAGACTTGTTAGAAAAAAAGAAAAGTCTAACAGAAATGGACTGGGACCCAAAAATTATTAAGGATCCTATGGGAAGAAAGCTTGGCTAACTTCATCCGAAAACACCTTCGGGTTTAAGGATGAAGCTAAACAAACTGTGAGTTCCTTCTTGTAGAATACTTTGTCAAATTATTTTGAAGTGGAGTCGCCAGATGATCAAGTTTATTCTAAACAAACAAGAAGCACCAAACAAAGTCAAAAGGCAAAAAGGAAAACAAACAATCGTATTCTGGGAATAGAAAGTTTTATCCACGACAATGACGCCAAAAATGATGTCGCCTATACACACCTGGGCTAACGTCGACGAAATCTTCAATCCACTTGTTGTGTCCTTGGTGGCAAGTTTCGAGTCAAGGTGGTGTCACCTGATCCTCAACTCCTCCGTCTAGGACAACTCCTAGCGAAGCCAAGGTGGGTAGTTCCTATGAAAAATAATCTAAGGCTTTTACTCTACTGAAACTAAAAAGCAAAAACTAATCTAGGAGTTTCTTTGGAAACACAAGATAAAAATAACAACATAAATTAATCAAAGGATACAACCTGTGGAAAAAAACCCATAAACATTAATCATTCACCACATAACTTTAAATGAATAGATAATATGACAATAAATAAATAAATAAAGATAGACTAGTGCGAGATAAAAATAAATGTGATGTGATGAATTCACTACGTTAATTTTATCTTGAGGATTTTATTTAGGGGATTTGGGATATTAAAAAGTCTTTGAATCCGTGAAGTGGGGATTGAAGTCGGGGTCCCCACTCTTTGTGTGCGAAAGTTAATGTGACATTTTTGTTTGTTATTCACCAATCTTATAGACTTATCGATCGGGTGTGCCATAGGTCCAACGGGGAGAGAATCTCGATCTCAAAGTTTCCCCTGACTTAACACACTCCACCCAGGATAGAGGTCTTAGATGAATAACACAACTAAGAGATTCCCCTAATTATACTAGCATGCATTGCTCAAATCCGTTTCGAGGTCCCCAAAGCCACTTGAGCATAGCAGTAGGATTGCATATGTGGTTGAACAATTTGGGTTTATTCCAATATTTTGCAAAATATGAAACTAGCAATTAGTATTCTATGAAAGCAAACCTAAAACTTTGTAGTTGATTTTAGGACTTCAATTTAGTGATTTTGAGTTGATTTTATCTTTTTATGCAAAGCTAACACTAACAAAAAAAGAAGAGACACGGGAAACAACCCTGAAGCAAGAAAGGAAAAATAAAACCGGTTCCCCCCCAAGGGCAGAGGAAACGACGAGAGATGAGCTTTGTGGGTCTCAAACTTTATTACAACTCTACACTACTTTCTTTTTGGATGCACATGATCTTTCTAATGCGAGATCAAGGCTTAAAATGCCTTTTTAAAGTCAAAAAATGGACTAGGGGGTTCCCGACGACATCGAGGGGTTCTGAAAGAGGTTTAAACTTTGAAATTTGGGTGGAGCCTCCCCTTGTACCTGTAACTTCTGTGTGAAAACAACAAGCTATTAATCTCGAAAGATGGCCAAAAACACTTTGGGAAGTGTCTTTGGTCAACTCCAAAAAAGGGCAAAATTTAACTAAGCAAACGTAGGCTAAAGCAAGCAAAATTAACTAAGGAATGAGAGCTAGAAAGCTAGCCTCCTTAGGGTCTTTTGGACTAATTTAAAATCAACAAATAAAACACTGTATAATTGCAAAATTTATAAATTGAAAGCTCACACAGATCTGCCTACTATTAGCCTCGAAATTATACTATGAAAAATTGGCTAAAATAAAGCAAAATATTGATTAGATCTAGATACAAGTAAATATTCTTTCAATTAACTTTAGATTTGATCTTAACAACTGCATGCAACAGATTTAGGACATAATTTATCTAAATCAAATCAAATACCTCCTTGCATGCAAACTAGTAACCGAAGGAAAACCAATTTTTAAAGGAAATTTTGAGTAATAGAGGAAGATACAACTTGCTGAGAAAGAGAACTTGGGCAATGGAGTCTTGGAAGTTGTGAAGATGAACTATGTTGCTTCTAGATCTTGGAGCTTGCGGAAAGTGTAACCAAAGCCATCCACATCTCTAAGCAAAAGGTGCTTAATCCAAGAATACACCCTGAACCCTCCTCTACTGGGTCCTCCAGCTAAAATACCTATGACCATTGCACCTGCTGTCCAAAAACTATATCAGTATAGGCATCTCTGTAGAAGAAGTAGCTATCCAAACCTCTCCATGCCCTATCATGATGGCCAAGTGGAAGAAAAGGTCTCGCCCGATAAGACAAGTACCTGCAGACCCACTCCAAACAAAACCAAGGTGGAGTGTGTGGCTCTCTGGTGCAACTTGGGTCAACATGAACATCGAGCTAACAAAACAAACTCCTAGGTCCCATGGAAAACTTGGAAGTTTATCACTTCTAATCTCCTCCAACTGCTCCTGTGTGAGACTAATCACTGTCAGAAGCCCTATGTGCTCATTTGCTATCCTTCTCATGCTGTTGTCAATGATAAATGTGTCGAAAAAGGGTAACAGACATATCTGTAGCTGGCTGTAGGACTGGAAGGCGTCACAGGCTTTGGTCAATCCCAAGGATTCGACCAGAACCTCGTCCATCGGTATCTATGATAACTGCTCGCCTATAGTCATCACTAACCCCCAATCATTAGGTACAATCGGAAGCAACTCCTCCAACCGCTGGTAAACCACTCTCCATCTCCCATCACCCAGGCAACTACTGAAATGGTGAAGGTGATCTCTCATAACTAGGTGCTGCTGTAAAGGAGTGACATCTGCATGTTCCCCTAGGTGTGTCTCCTCCCTGCAAGGCACTATACCCCTCTGAATGCCACCATACATCTCGGTATGACTATGTGAACTATCCCTCATCATTGTATGCTCCGACATACTCATGTCGTCTCTTGCAGACTCATGCTGTATCATCGATCCTGGGCATGCTGCTAGATCAACCTCTACGTGGAGGTCAACTACTCCCAAGACACAAATAGAAGTGTCCCCCATCAACTGGTGCTCCTCTGCTAGATAATCAACATCCTCTGTCAACGTCACTGATTGATACATCTGAGTGTTCACTAAGACAGATGAAGTGGATCTTTGACGAATCTTCTCAAGAGACCCATTTGATCTAGACTCTGATTCTTGAAGGGTGGTCTGTGTGCCTCTCAAGAATCCTCGAGTGCTCTCCAACTCTTGAGTGAGTCGGTCCATCTCCAAGTCCAGCTCCCTCAGAGCCTCATGATACATCTCACCAACCCTTAGTAGATAATCCCTGTCCGTCAACAATTGCTGGTAGTCCTTCCTCATCACAGATACTCTCTCCCTGAGAGTATGAAAATCATCCATGGTAATCCCCTCATCTAAACTACCATGTGCCACTGATGCTCTCCAACAGTAATCTGCCATCACTGTATGCATGTCATCAATCCGTCTAATGGCTTCCATGATCATAGCCTCACTAACACTCAACTGTGCTGCTAAGTGGTGTGACCCCTGATCATGGTCATGTTGAGGTGCCATCTCAGACCCCTCACTGCTAGTGTCAGTCCTGCTAGCGTCAACTCTGGAATCCCCAACAACACCCTTTGCATAGGATGACGTGCTGAATTGTCCACTGTCTACTATGCTGCTAGGTACTCCTGTATACCACTGCATCCCATCACTAGATGCTATCCCCCCCTGAATCACACTATATCCTGTATGAGCAACCGTATCCTCCTGTGCACTCAACCTGCTACTATCGTCTGAGCCTGGATCCCATAGAGATGTATCCAGACCTATGCTATGGTCATTCTGTCTACTAACAAGTGCATCCTCATCAATGCAATCTGATCCGGGAAGTAAGTGCTCCATCCACCTGTCAGCCTCTACAATCTGCTCAATCACTAGAGTCTCCAATAGTTGTGACTCCATCTCCTCTGGCTGACCTGTATGTGTGAGGTCAACTGCTTTTGCATCCTATATCTCCTCCTGGACCTATGGGTCTACCTGTCCATGGTGTGCATCCCTCACACTAGGCTCATCCATCATACTTGACGTGCCACTGATCTCCTCATGTGATGTGGCTATCATGGGTGTCTCAACAGGTGACAGATGTGTCACGGCCCCCATAGGAAGCTCATCATCTCTAGGTGCTAACATGTGTGACTCCTCACTAGTGTCACCATTCTGTCGAGACATGACGACATCAATGGTATGTGATATGTCTGCTGAGACATTGGTGCTATCGTCCTGTCCATCTAGCTGCCTATCCACTACATAAGGGTCATCATCCTCCTCAAGCGTGCAAGCATCAGTAGCCTCCGTGCAAGAGTCATCATCACTATCCTTTGAGGTAGAGTCACTATCACTAGTCTATGTGTAAGAGTCACTGTCATCATCTGACTGCTCTGAATCCACATCTATCGCTCCATCCTCACACACCTCATCATCACTGTCATGACACGCCTCAATAATGCGCTCCTGATCCTTACCCCTGCACCTATGATCTGGTTCCCACGACCCCTTGCAACTATGGCAAGGTTGTGTGCTCCTATTGGGCGTGGGATTTCTCTGTTCTTCCCACCATCTAGCTGCTTCTTTTCTCTTTTTATCTGCTATGATGATCCCCTCTAAAATATCCCATTTGCTCCAATGGGGATTTCTATAGGCTGCATATTGTGGGAAGGTTATTATAGCCTTAATTTCCTTGCTAAGGTTGTCATACGTGATCTCCAAACATGATATCTCAAAGGATATCCTATCCATGTCCTTCCAACTATCGATAAAGACCCCTTAGGTTTGCAGGATTTAAGCTCTGATACCACTGTAATGATCCCAAGCCATTATGCAAGGATCATCACTGTTTTGGTGTCTTTTTAAAACTTTTTCCTAGTTGTGGTATTTCGTCAAACACTTTGTTGATCTACTTTTTAGATGTGTTTATATGTGTTTATGTAACAAATAACAGAAAGAGATAGCCATCGAACATACCTCAACCATATGCAATAAGATAGACAAGCCAAAACATCTCAATTCTTCTTTATTCATAAAATAGAGAAACCTGCTACAATGAAGATGCCGATTTGGAATGCTCAACAAATGGCCAAGAAGATAGACAATAGATAAGAGCTGCTACAAAATGCTCCCGCTAATACAAAAGATGCCTCTAAAGGCTGAATAAGAAATGAAGATCAATACAAGCAGATCTGAATGCCAAACTCTCCAGCCGAAGAATAACACGCTCCAATAGAAGGCTGAAACCCTCAATAAATCGGCCCTGCTGCCAAAAGTGTCCAATCACCCTAAGAAATATGCCAACTGATAGATCGGGTGATGGTAAGAACAACTCAGGTGCCCGAATCTCCAAGATCCCTCTCAATCTCTGTAGATCTGAAATCCCCCACTGAATGGTGCGCTCCACTGGATGACTGAAGCCCTAGATAATTCGGCCCTGCTGAAGGAGGCCTCCAAATGCTATGAAACTCTCCAGAAATATAGATCAAGACACTGCAAGTCACTAGGTGAAGTCTCAGGGTCAGATCTGAAGTGTAACCCCTCCAAACGTACTAGATCTGGATCTAAAAAATGCCCTCCTTCCCTTGAATTCGCCCCACTGCTCAAGAAATAATTTGAGCCATAAAACTATCTTAGAAAGCAGCAGAGTTGATGAGAAGACTCTAGATGATCCTCCTATTGGTGGAAGTGGGAAAGCAGATCTGTAGAGCAGACGAGCCCATGGACGAGCATAGGTGAATGTGTAAGGACCTGGCTCATTTGTGTGATGCAGTGAATCAGGGCCATGGCATCCCCATGGATGTGGCCCCTAGTGGATGAGCACTAGTGGGTGTATCAGATCCTTTGTTATATATTATTCAAGAGTCAGACCTACCTATAACCCTAGTTATTATGTAAAGGGTACAGGTCGGCCCTATGTTAATTTGACTAATATAAGGAAGATAATTAAGAATGTGAATATTAATTATAATAATAAAGTGTATTTGACTTAGCGAGGTCGGCCCTGTTGTGTCAATAAGACGCCCTTGCTAATTAGTCAAAGTCTAATATAAGTAGGAGATGATTCTCCATTGTAGAATCATATCCTCCTCACATGTTTTGGAAATTTCAGCAAGTACTTCTCTTTGGCAAAGGTGTGCACTGTTGATATTATGGCAGCTGCGGGAGGTATTTACCTCGACGTGTAAACCTGATGAGAATAGAATATTTTGGGAAGCAAGAAGAAACCCTAATGAGTTGGCTAATAACCCTAGAAGACAAGTCGGCTCAAGAGGATAATTGATATTAGGTTATTAGCCTCCAAGAGAAGAAGTCGGCTAGAAGAAATAATATATATTGAACATACCGATACCCAGAATGAGAAGTCGGCCTAGACAGTTAGCTAGAATTACTATAAATACAGGAGGCCAGTCTTCATTCTGGCAGGCGGTGTCAGAATTGCAGAGCAACACTTGTGCGCACTGCAGTGCCCAGTTTTCTGCGCAGGTTTGGAGGAGAGCTGCCATTGCAGTTGCTGCAGCTAGCTGGCTTGGACTATCTCTTGGTTAGGGTTTGGACTATCTGACCAGCTCTTGATTGGTGCTCTATCCTTGGGGAAAGGTGCGCTACCCTTTGTTTGGCTATCTAGTCTAGGGTTTGCTTCCAGAGTGATTCTCTGTCAAGGTTAAGGTGCTCAGAGGGTGGCTTCGGCCTATGATTGGGTGACAATAGTGATATTGTCAATGATAAAACAAGCACATTCATTCGTATTCTAACAGGTTATGGGCCCACACCTTCTTCATTCAGTCTAACCGCTGGAAGGAAACATAGCTGTAAGGATATTAATCTTGTTAAAGAACTGCTGCTAGGGTTTTTGGCAGGAGCAGTCACCATAGCATTGCCACTAGGGTTATTAGCAGGTGCAATTATAGAAACCCTAATCCTCTCGTTGAGGCACCTTAAGTGAAGTGATGGATCTAATTTCAGGATAGATCAGTGCACCCTAGCCTAGTGCATCTCCTGGTACTCTCAGCAAGCCAAGATGTCAAGTTTGAGTTTTTGGTTAGATCCATGGTTGACCAAGTCAAAGCAGCCATGATTTACTCTATGAAGTCAGAAAACAAGTTAGACGAAGCTTCTAACTTCAGAGTGTGGAAGACAAGGATTGACCTCATCCTTGCCAAGAATAAAGTGTTGGATATCGTGAAAGGAAAGATCGTGGAAGCAAAGTTTGAAGAAGGAAAAGAGAAGGAACTGTAGAACGTTGCAGTTATGGAGAAGTTCAAAGACGGTGACATTAATGCCATGAGTATCATAGTGGACTCTATAAAAGACCACTTGATACCCTACATCTCCCATCTCGACTCATCTAAGAAGATGTACGATGCTCTAACAAACCTCTTCTAAGTCAGGAATACTGGACAAATAATGAGTCTAAAGAATGAGCTTCGTGACATGAAGATGAATGATGATGATAGCACAACATCATACTTTGTGAGGATCTCCCAGTTAGGAGATCAACTACAAGCTATTGAAGAGATCATTTCAAAGAAGGAATTGGTAAACATAGTACTCAATGGTCTTCCCAAGACATGGGATGCATTTGCCGCAAGCATGAACACAAGGAAGGAGTATCCTACATTTGAAGAACTTTGGATTTGCTGTGCTCAAGAAGAATCCATGATCAGTGCAAAAGAGAAACCCCAAAAGAAGTACGATGATCAAGCCTTCACATCAAGATTAAAGAATTTTAGGAACAAAAGGAAGCTTGGTTCAAGGAGGAAGCCAAATCAAGAGAAAGATATTTCAGAAATACAATGCTTCAACTGTCGAAAGTATGGTCACTACAAGAATCATTGTCCCGAGCTAAAGAAAAGGAAGGAGAA
>ML797941.1:359047-383272 GCA_009831015.1 Picea engelmannii | reverse complement strand
AGCCAAATCAAGAGAAAGATATTTCAGAAATACAATGCTTCAACTGTCGAAAGTATGGTCACTACAAGAATCATTGTCCCGAGCTAAAGAAAAGGAAGGAGAAGCACAAAGCATCTGTTGTTGAAGAAAAAGAACCTACAAAGAAGACGAAGCGGGATGAAAGAGTCTTCTTCTTTTGAAGGTAACAATACTCTTCTTAGTTGTTGGACATATCTTGTTTGCATCGTCTCTGTACATATCTTGTATATCTATTTCTTGAAAGATAATGTGTTCTAAGAAGAACTATACCTATGGAAGAACAACACGATAATGACTGCTATCATTATACAAGGAAAGCCGAAATCAGAATCAATCATGAAGAGACTTGGAAGAATCAAAGACAGAAAGAAGTCAACAATGAAGAGGAAATTGGGGAAAGACTTATGACGTTTTGCAGAAGACAATAAGACGAAAGCGTGGACTCTGTCAGACGGAGGGAGCCGATTATATGCGCTCATACATGAAGCTAGGATTAGGAGGGAGCTAATCCTATGATCCATTGAGGATGATGAAGTATATATCCATGGTAGCAACCATGAAAGACAATACATGTTCAGTTCAACCTCAGAAGAAGTCTTCTTCGAAGAGAACCCTTAAAGTATCCCTAATTGTCCATCCACATCCATGATTCTATAATGAAAGGAAGAAGTGGAATCTTTAGGGCATGTAATCTATAAGAATCTCCATGGACCCAAGAGCTAAAGAAAAACACCAGGAAGAACATGAAGATTCCAAGAAAGAAAGAGAAACCAGAACAACCAGTCACTGTATTAAGAATCACAAGATTACCAACCTGATATGAACTCAATAAAAACAATTTAACAGAGGAACTGAAAGTTGTGATGAAGAACAATGCATATATGCAAGCATTGGAAGATCCAAAACTAGAGGTTCTCCCAGATGGATGGATAAGACTGTGATGATTACTTGTTCTAATAAACCAAACATACCTCTATATGAGTCTTTATATCATCCACAATATCCATGGGTTGGAGTTTTACATCAGATGAATGCAAAGACTATTCTCCAGAGCAATTGAACAAAGAGTGTATGAAGAGCAACCTCAAGACTTTGAAGCATACCAGAAAGAGACCATTGTATGCAGATGGAAGAAGATAGCTTGATGGAGAACCTCTAGTGCACAACATAAGTGTGGTGAAGATTTTCTATAACAGAGATATTGTATCAAGATGATTACTCAGAAGATCAGATCTCATGATGGCAAACAAAGTGCCACATGTATATGTTCCATTTTTTCCAACAATGATATACTTTATTGATCAGAGCTACATCAAGCCTTCAGAGAAAACTAGTGTTCCAGACCGAAGTACATTTGAAATCAAGCATTACATTATACGTGATGAAGTCGAGAAAGGAGAAAGTGGTTCTCCAATACATATCTCCACAGATGAGCAGATAAGAAGACATTTTGGTAAAGCTTCTGTCCAAGATGAAAGATTTTGCATACTCAAGATGGAGCTCGTGGAGACGACTTCCTTATTGAAAAAGGAAGAGATGACTCCCAGGTTGGGAGGGAGCACTAATGTATTATTGATTGATGGACAATCATTTTTTAGTTCGAAAAATGGTCCAGGATGAGTAGTTTCTTTCCAGTTCAGAAAGTGGATTGAGATTTCTGACGGACAAACATTTTCCAATTCGGAAAATGGTCCAAATTGTTGATGTACCATAGACAACGACTTTCCATTGTGGTTAACATGGGAAGTTCTTTAGGGCAGTCTCTCTTCTTGAGGGTTACTCAAGAAGGCTGGCTTGCCTCGGCGGACAACGATTTCCATTGTGGTTAACATGGGGAATGGTCTGTTTTGGAGGTTTGTGCAGGACAGTCATTTCCTTTGGAAATGGTCCAGACATTCATTCCTTAGGGTGGATTCATTCTCTCCAGGTTGCACTTTGTTTAGTCTCGAAAGAATGGCCCACGATGGGGAATGGTCCAGGTTCAACAATCAGGGACAAACATTTCTTAGGGTAGACTCATTCTCTCCATGTTACACTTTGTCTAGTGTTGGAGGAATGGCCTAGGGTGGGGAATGGTCTAGGTTTAGAAATCAGGACAGTTATTTTTCCTTGCTTGAGAAGAATAGTCCAAATAGCCTATACATTGTTTTTGTGCAGGTTGATATCAGATGATTGTTATGAAGACTATATGTCTCTAGACAGTAGATGTATACTACTTTGGGAGATGTGTTCCACTGTTTGTGACTATACGTCACTGATCAAGTACCTGTGTGCTACTTGGTGTGGTAGTGTACCACTGGTTTGTAGTTGTGTACTACTATGGATATACACAGTTGTGTTCTATTGAATGATATTGTTTCAATTGCCTTGAAGACTATCTGCAGTGTTGAAAATGATTGTCAATTTCATCTAGGACATATGTCTGGATTAGAAGAATGGTTCTTGTGTCACTCTATGGAGTGAGTGATTTATTCAATATCATGTTTGATTACTCAGATGGAGTATGGCTTCGAAAGATGATGCAGTAGATGATATTGATAGTGATGATGGTGCTCATCATCTAGTCTATACAACTATGTTGATGCTACCGAGTGAATGGTATGTTTTGTGCTCAAGACCATTACCTGTAATACCTCCCTAGCTAGGAGGGAGTGTTGATATTATGGTAGCTACGTAAGGTATTTACCTCCACGTGTAAACCTGATGAGAGTAGAATATTCTGGGAAGCAAGAAGAAACCCTAATGAATTGGCTAATAACCCTAGAAGACAAGTCAACTCAAGAGGATAATTGATATTAGGTTATTAGTATCCAAGAGAAGAAGTCGGCTAGAAGAAATAATATATATTAAACAGACAAATACCTAGAATGAGAAGTCGACCCAAACAATTAGCTGGAATTACTATAAATGTAGGAGGTCAGTCTTCATTCTGGCAGGCAGTCTCATAATTGCAGAGCAACACTTGTGCGCACTGTAGTGCTGAGTTTTGTGCGCAGGTTTGGAGGAGAGCTGCCATTGCAGCTGCTGCAGCTAGCAAATCACGTTTGGCTTGGACTATCTCTTGGTTAGGGTTTGGACTATCTGATAAGCTCTGATTTGGTGTGCTATCCTTGGGGAAAGGTGCACTACCCTTTGTTTGGCTATCTAGCCTAGGGTTTGTTTCCGGAGTGATTCTCTATCAAGGTTAAGTTGCTCGGAGGGTGGCTTCGGCCTATGGTTGGGTGACAATAACGATATTGTCAATAGTAAAATGAGCACATTCATTCATATTCTAACACACACCTCTTTTGGGCGCTAGGGTTCTATGGCTTAAGCACCCTCTTGTGTGCTAAGTCATTCTTGGTGGTGAAAGGTCTTTCTCTTGAAGAATATAGCAAAGGATTTGGCTGGGTTTTTCTCCCTTGTTTGAGAAGGGTTTCCCAGGATATATCTTGTGTTCTTGTGCATGGTGTTTCTTCTTGTGATCTTGGTTGTTGCAACATTCTTGTTTATGGTTAAGACATGATGAAATTGAAATGAACTACATGCTTAACCTAGCTTATGAAAAACTCAACATTTTCCACTTTGAGATGCAATCTTTCCTTGATTGCTGTTGTCACCCTTTGATTTCTCTGAATTTGCCTTTGGCTGCGCTAAGCCTTTGGGTCCAATCTCGTTGATCACGTGAGAACAATCATCCTTGAAATACATATGGGAAGACACAGATTTATTAGAGCCATTGGAGGCTGAGAAAGGGGCAACAATGACTTTTCCTTTGTCAGGGGCATGGTGGGCCTCGATTTTCAATCTTTTTCTAGCATGAGAGGACTGAACTAGTGAGTGGGCAGGTGCAACATGGACAATCTAATTGATAGGCGGGGGAGCAGGCAAAGACAAATTGGGCCAACCACAATGTTGGGAGACTGTCGGGTGGACAATCTCTTGCCATCTGTTGTTTTCGGAAAACTCGGGCTACAATGAGACATGATGAGGTACATGAATAGCAGGGGCTTGTGGAGCTTGGAAGGGAGGCCTTTCAGGCCTAGGTTGGACCACTCCTTGCCCAATCCAATTGAAAAATCCAGCTTGAAATAACTGGCCTAACTCTTTTGAGTCAGCATCAAAGTGTATGGAGAATCTTGGCCTTCTTGGGCCTCTACCTCTCCCTTGGTTGCCTCTGCCATAGCTATTTCGGCTGAAAAAGCTCATTCCTGCATGCATGATTGATTAACAAATAGTCCCTTTAACAACCATACATGACAACTCCTTAAAAATATGAAATAGATTTTGGCTCAACAACATATCAGTCCCATGCAATCCAATCCATACAAATTGTTTAACTGTTGTCGAAGTGTAGGGGGTGAACACAGGTTTTGGGATATGCAAGGGGTTTGTATGGAGCGAAAAACGATGAAATGAGAGGGAAAATAAACATGGTTACTGCTCAAAGACAACAACAATTAACTGTAATGTAAACCAAAGAATATAAAACTGTGTTCCATTCTAAAGAAAATGCGATTTCAAACTATTCCAATATAGAATTCTCTTAACTGTAATTAAATTTTAAGAATAGGGAGTGAAAAATGGATGTGGGAAGGCGAGGGGGTTGTAATTAGCAAAAAGCAGAATAATGGTAGGGAAAGAGAGCAGATACCGTTTATAAAATTAATTAAGTAATCCATAAAACCATTATATATCAAATGAAAAAGGTCCAACACCAACCAACTAGTCACTGTGATCAAATGATCAGTTATTGTGTATAATTCAATCAATTCTGTGCATTAACTTGCTCACTGTTCATAATCAAATATTTAACATAGTTTCATCAAAACAAGATAGTATGCATTCCACAACAACCTGTAGAGGAGCTCTGCTCTTCTCATTTATCCAATTAACATTTAAAAACAATCCGCAAATGAATAAACACTCACTTATTTCCACTCTGTTCAGTGTCAACTCATCAACCACTTTCCATCAACAATTAAATTGTAATAAGACCATACTGCCACAACACCCGTGCTTATCTCTGTTAAGATGTATGATATTCATTAAACATAGATAGTGGACCCTCAAACACAACGATCCATATTTTCACTGCAAAGATCCTGATTTTCCATTTAAACACACAAACAACAATTACCATTTCAATTCATACGACGTTGTGGGATACACAGACCACTTAACAAAACATGGGATCATTTATGTGACTGTCATGTGTAACTACTTGAATCTAAACACCCACAATGTTGGGATGTCAATCCAATACAATGAGGCAACAACAACATGCCTGATCCGATCTCATAAATTGATCAAATTAACAAAACCATATTTTTTAAAAACCGGTGACGCTCTCTGATGGCACAATGAATATAATATCCATAACATATACAGTGGATGGCCATGCCATGATTACCACGATCACAATATTCCCATTCGACGATTTAAAACACACCGTCACAAAAATTATTAACTCAACCTATCACGCTGTAGGAATGCCACGCATACCCACGCATCACGCATGAAGCATCGCTGTGCATTAATCAATTGTAAACTAATGTTGGGTTAACAATTCAACAATTACAATGTAAGAGACAACGACTGTGCATTCAATCCAATTCTCCAATCAACCAAATTACCATGTTGAGTTTATCAATTTGATTGTCATAGTAACCAATGTAGCGACTAACCACAACCAACACCACTGTCAACATAATCAACAGAGACGAGCCAGATTTCGAACATTGTTGACAATACCCAACAACTCATAACAACCAACAATATACCCGAAAACCCGGGCTTGAGAAATCAAGGGTTTGCTCTGTAGACCAACACAGGGAGACTGGAGTCGACTCTCGTCATTAGGTGAGAACCTCTGAGACCAACGATGCACACACAGGGTATACCACCAATGACTTCGCTGACATGGTGACAGTTCATGAGATAGGAGAGACTATGAATAGAGGAGCAAAGGCTCCATTTTGGCCTTGTAACAACCCTTAGAATACGTAGGGTATAACCCTCGTGGCTCTCCCAATCAACCAACAACGTTGAGATAAAACAGATTTGAGAAGAAACAATATAGCCCATTGTGCAACCGTCAATAGCATGAACAAACCCATACCCAAGTGAAACAATGTGCAATGACACACGACGTTTCAAACCCAGTAAACCCCACAACAACAAATGACTGGGGATGCTGATAGGAAAGCGTGGAGATGACCAATCAATATAGACCGAATAAAATCCCTTCAACCAAGACCAATAAGGATGACAGAGGGCCTTCATGGCTTCTCACACTCAGAATGACAATAACACTTTGACTTCAACATTATTGCAATGAGAACCACACCAACGATTCATTCCAGAAAAATATCACAGATTTACACAGTTGCCAGACTTAAGGAAAACCCATACCCATACATTCTGAGCCAATATTTATTTCATAACCAGAGCATATTCATGGATGGCGAAAAGGCATACCTGTTGGCGAAAAGGCATACATGTAACCAAAAACACCTTAAAACGCGAGTTGGCCGAGCGATTCTTGCTTTGCTTGAAGGTCGGAGCTTAACCACAACAAAACACAGTTGAACAATAGCTCGACTAGGGTGGTGGCCAGTAGGAGTAGGAGTGACGTGCAATAAATGCACGTCGCGTCCACCCCCACTTATTCAATTCCTTAGTACATGCCAACCGACCTCCCATTAACACATTCAATTAAACCATGTATTGGAATTAACATCCATCACTTGTCAAACACGCCTCCCACATCACATATTACCATTTCCAACTATACAATAATGCATATCAACTATGTTTCCAAATAACTCAATAAATCACATACCTATTAACTTGTTAGCTAGGATTCACAACGATTATGCATGTAGTGTAGCATAAGGGCATAGTATAGTTCTTTCCTTTTGCACTTTGTTACATTGCTTTTATCTGTTTTCACCTGCTCTTATATATTATTACTGACATGTCTCTTGTGCAGGGGTCACAATAATGAATCCAAGAACATATAGCAATGATAACAATGGATAACATAGGCCATTGTAACATGAAATTGGAGCCTAGAGCAACAAAAAAAACACATAACATGCCTTATCCATCATTCAATTGTCGTAATTAGAACCAACGTAGAATAGGCCTTATCCATCGCCAATAAAACCAAGATTTCATCAATCATGTAAAACCCTGTAAGCGATGTCGAATAGCAGCATAAACATGAAATACGATCCATATTTGATCTCTGAATCTACAAGGGGGTCCCACCTACTAGTATTATATATCTTGTTAGCTTATAATAATAGGCTTTAGCAATACTTTGCGGGCAAAAAAACTCATTGCGATTTTAATCGTCAACACAGTTCTTGTTATATGGTATAAATAGGGTATTTTGGCCAAATCTTAGAATGAAGCCCTTTGGTTCTGTGTGTTTTCCCAGAAGACCATTTTTAATATTTCCAAATAGGTCCATGAGCATCCAAGTTGAACTTTAATAAGTTGTCATCAAGAATTATCTCATAAGGGGTAGTGAATGTTGGTTTGTCCACACTGTGGAGGCTTTGAGATTAACTAAGAATTCTCCTAAATAACCTTTTACTTGAATATTTGACCCACAAAATCTACAGCTATGAAAATCTTTCCTCGATAATCATGTTCCATCAAAAAATGAATTAACTTAATACATCCTCTCTTTACTAAGAAAATCTAACTTATTTATGAAACAAAATTCCATCCACTTAAGAAATCTGCAAAGTTTGAATTAAATTGCTTGGAAACCGACTACCAAGTTTTTCATTTCCTTTTTAAGAATATCATAACATGAAATTTTAAAATATTCGACAATCTTGACAATATCATAGATCACATAGGAGGTTTGTATGCCATTTAGATATGTAACGTTTCATGTGTGATGAATAAGTACTTGCGAAGGTCCATTCATCCTTTGCTTGACTGACCCCTTTATATTTTGATACAGTCCCTTGAACATGTATATCAGTTAGACCAAGCTCTCCTTTCCTAGGAAAAGTGCAAATGCCCCAGGAAACTAGTGGAAGGCCCCTTGCTTTGCTCCCCCCAAAATAACGTTGAAGTATTTTCATTTGCTTATACTTTGTATTGGAAGAAAAGAGTAAGGAAGAATAAAACAATTGGATTCAATGAATGTTTTCTTTGTCATGATGATTTTTCTTGTAAGAGTGATGTCTTGTGAAAGCCCATTTTTGAAACTTTCTTTCAATTTTGTATAGGATCTAGTCCCATAGAGTAGTTAAGGGCACAATGATTTTAGAAGGGAAGCCTAAATTGTGTATTATGTGCCCTGGCTAGATCATTTTCCATTTTGCACCAAATTAAGGAAAACGACCTTCTTGCCATATGATAAAAGCCTTTGCTTTCCTTGCTGTTGCTCTAGCAACTTAAAAAAAATCAATAAAACATATTCTTCCTTCAACCAAGTCGTGGGAGAGCAATGGAGTGAGGGCCACATGATCATCAAAATGAGCATTTAATCGATATTATTTGTTACGAAGAATGACAACTTTGATTTGGTATTACATTGTAGCAGCTTCAAGAAGGTGCTCTAATGAATGGTTTTGCTCTAATAAGATATAGGATCCAAAATAGATTTTTTCCTATTCAATTGTTTAAGTGAAAATGTTTTTGAAAACTAGGCTTTATAGTAGACCTTAGTTGAGGCATCTTGGAAGAGAGTTCTTATCACTCTCCTAACAAATTGCCAAGTCCTTGCTTGGTGAATGTATAAATGTTGAAATACTAGTGAATTGTCTCATATGTTTTGTAGAGGTCAAATGTAAAAAATGTACAAGTTCTCTACTTTGCCTTATTCAAGACTTTCATTTGTCGTAATATTATTATATTTTACGAAACTACCTTTAGTAATCGAATTTACTTAAGCTTTAGCAGATAATCTATTCAAAATATTGATCAAAAGTAATTGTCCTTTGATTGGCTATTACATTCTTTTTTGCCCCTTTAGGAATAAGCTTAAACAAATTTGGATTCACTTGCTTCACCATATGCCCTAATTCCAAACCTTGTTGACACATCTTGGAAATATAATCTCTAATGATAGGCCAAAGGGTTGGGTAAATAATATAGGACAACCCATCCAATCTAGGTGATTTTTTCTTAGGCATGTCTTGTGGACCCTAGAATAACTCACGTTTTCTTGTCAGTCGAGATACTAAGTACTCATACCTACGATTTCTAGTTTCGACACTACTAATGAGACTCTGTTTGGAAATAATGCGATGAACATCATAGTGTATGAAAGTAAACTTCTTTTGAATGTGCACATGAAAAATTTCTTTTATTCTAGACCTGTCTGCATTCAAACCGACATATTGATCTTTAAGTATCATAATCCTTTTAGAGGCCTAATTTCATTATAAGACTTGGAAACACATTTTTTTTATTGCACAATCCTCCTCATCTCAATTGATTTTTTTTTGCTAATTAAGGCCCTTGGCTTTATACCCTTCAAAAACATTAAGTTGATCTTTAGTACTCTCAACATGAGTTTCCAACCTTTGATTAAAAATATCATCTAATTTGTTTTGGTTATTGCTTAGTTGATTTTTATATGCATTTCATTGGTTTACCACTGCGTGCAACCATTTGCTCTAACCCTTGAGAAATTTTGTTGTCCTTTGAACATCTTCCCATGACCATTGTATCCAACTTGAGTTGGTTTGTAGATAAGGCATAATATTGCATACCCAATAAACAACTTCAATACATGTAGGACTCCAATAATGACACATCCAGTTTGTAAATGAATAACCAATTTTCCCTCCAATAAACACAATGTTGCCAATGAGTAAAATTCTTTTGAAAGTGCACATGAAGAAGGTCTTTTATTCTATTCCTATCTTTAGTCAAACCATGATCTTGTTCTTTTAGTATTACAATTCTTTTGGAGGTCCACATTCATTTTAATTGCTGAAAATAAATTTTTGTAGTGTCTCGATCTTACTTTTCCCAATTGATATTTTCCTTAATTCTAGGTCCCTTGGCTCCATGATGTTGAAAAATATGATGTTCATGTTTAATACTCCCAACATGAGTCTACCGCCTGAGATTGAAAATATCCTCATCTAATCCATGTATAAATCTTAAAAAATAGAAAAGAAAGTGAATTGGAAATTAATTTATTTAGTCTTTGTAGGGTGTCCTATCATCATTACTAACAATGTTTCTATCTTGATTTGCAGTTGAGGATCAACATGATTGCATGTTAGTGACACTATTTTATTGGATGTTTTTGATTAGTTGTTCTAGATTTTCTTCTCAGGGCTTGTTCATTTTTGTTACATTATCTCCTTTCCACATCAAGAAAATTTCGCTTCTATTTATTTATAGGTAGCCAATGCCTAGTAACACATGTATGTTTTAGAAATAAAGAGATTATTAATTATTAATAATAAATTTTGTTTTTAATGTCCGCTGTATTATTTATTGGTTAGAAAAGTAAGTTGTTTTTGGATTTAAACATGCAGGTACTGATATGTTTAGGAAATCAGGCTTTGAAGGAAGTGATTGAGAGCGCCGAGTTGTATATTATACAAGGGTTATTTTAATTTTAGTTGTTACTTGTTTGGGAATTGAACTTAACATGGCAAATTGATGGGTGGCTGTAGACTCATTGCACCAAGTTTGTTTTTGGTTTATTGACATGTTTTCCTTTGTTAGTTTAGAGAGATGTTTCTATTAAGTTTCACTAACAAAACAAAGATATTGACTGTTTTACATGTTTAACAAAATTTAATTTGGACATTGTAGTTATATAGACAAGTCTTCTCAATAATAAAGATAAAAACATCTTATCAATATTAATAGAATGAAAATGAGTATTTAGTAAAACCCTCTGCACAGTGGTAATAGTGGGAAGCCAAATCTCAAATAATTAACCCAAAAAATGAATCTTCCATAAAAATTCATCTAGCTAGGAAAGCTTCATAACTCTATGAGGTTGTTTGGGTAGGCTAACCTTTGATGACTTGTACCTTTATCGATCCACGTGTATTGCTATCTCATTGACAATGAAATTGCAATATTGAAGACGCTTCATGGCCATGTGATGTTTTTCTAGGTTGACATAATGTTCAATAATTGTGTAGGGGATTGAACAGTAAGGAGATGTTGTTGGAATATTCCCCAATACTGAGAGGGAGAGGTGAATCAGTATTGAACTCTTTTTACCATTTTTAATCACAACATGTAAACATTAATTTATCAACAATGCGATTAAATAATGCATAACATCAAACAAAGTACACAAGATATTTTTATGTGGAAACCTAAATGAGAGAAAACCACAACACTTTTAATATATATATATATATATATATATATATATATATATATATATATATATATATATATATATATATCTTGAAGATTACATTCACAGGAAGCACCAACTTCCAAGATTTACTGGCACCAATTGGAAGGAGGCACCAACCCCCTAATTTATAGGCTCCAACCTGAAGGAAGCTACAACTCCGTAGATTCTCCAGCTCCAACTGAAAGGAGGCTCCAACCCCATAGTTTACAGGCTCCAACCTGAATGAAGCTACAACTCCCTTTCCTTGCCCCTTCTTTTCGCCCTTGAATATAAATTAGAGAATCAACATGTTACTGCTATTATCACTGATACTGATACATCGTCATCATCAAAACTGATGCAACCCCAATAACCACATAAAACTTATGCCAAGATCTCCAAGAATAATCTCCAAATCATGTGCTCAAAATCGCCATGATATGCATCAAATCATGTGCCAAGATATTCCTCAAGCATGTGCCAAGACCTCCAAGATATCTTTCATAAGCCAAAACCTCTAAGACATGCCTCAAACATGTGCCATAATCTCCAAGATATGCCTCAAAGCATATACCGAAACCTCCAAGATACAAGCCTCAAAATATATAGAAGAACATACCTTTCAACATGTGAAGAACCTGGTGCATGAGATATCAGATATTCATACCTTCTTCAAGTTCAACATCAAGAGGAGTATCTTCCTCAAAAATTTCCTCAGCCTCGCAGGACTCGACCTAGCAACATGCGGGGCTTCACGTGACGATACCAGGATAACCTGCGGGGCTTCACGTGACGATACCAGGATAACCTGCGGGGTCCTCATAGGACACCCTATACTTGAACCGCGGGGGTCAGCTTAGATAGGGTCCCAAAACCCTTCGCACATCTGCAACTCAGAAAAATCCCTCCTTCACATTGTTTTGCTACTTCATTTGTGCTGAAAGATCATACACTTTACTTGTTGAAAATGAGAGTCTCTTGATGGGTATTTATGCTTTTCCAAGTACCTCTTTTACTTGACTTTAGGGTCGACCTATAACTTCTTGTTGCCACTTTTTTTCTCCTTTTACTTGATTTTGGGAGCGACTTGTATCTTCTTGTCCTTAGATACGAGGCTTCATCTTTAAGAGGTCATATCTCTTTAACCGTGAGGAACGACATGGAGTGCCACCTATCGTTGGAAACTGCTTGATGAAGACTATCAATCTAATGAGGTTTTGCATTCATTTGCAATGTCCTTCATACTATTTTTCGTCAATTATCTTCAGGCTTCACGACCACACCCCTGGGGCTTCCTAACCATATTTTCAGGGTTTCTTGACCATACATTGTAACTTCTTTTTTTAACGACAATGGCTTCTTATAGGCTGCTTCAAAGCGTCTTCCTGTGAGGGCCATGCTTAGAGCTACGCCATAAGGGGACCACTTTGGAGATTCGTTCAGATAAACCTATCACTTCTAGGGCCTTCTTGACTTTTTCTAGGGTTGAGATCAATGACAACCAATATTCCAATAATCTCCTCCTTTGGCATTGATGGTAACACTCATACTCCCCTTGTGACCATTTCTCCCGCTGTCTTCATGCGATCCCCTTGTCTTCATGCTTTTGTTCTTTCTCTCCCCCTTTGACATCAATGACAAACGGTAAGTCCCCCTTTCTTCTTTGCAGGAAACCGTGTAGATCACAATGGGGCAAAAGCTACTCCCAGTTTCTGTTGAAGATACTCAAAGGTCTTTCTTGGGAGAGGTTTGGTGAAGATATCTGCAATTTGTTCTTTTGTCCAATGTACTTCAACTTCATATTCTTTTTTGGGACTTGATCCCATAGAAATTGGAACTTGATATGAATATGCTTGGTCTTGGAATGCATCACTAGATTTTTGGAGATACTTATAACACTTGTATTGTCATAGAATATTGAGATAGGCTCATCGTATTTTACTTGTATGTCTTGCAGGGTTTGCTTCAACCAGAGGACCTGAGTACAACATGCTGCTGCTGCAATATATTCTGCTTCTGCCGTAGACAAGAATACTGAGGATTGCTTCTTACTTAACCAGGACACCAGGCATTCACCCAAGTAGAAGGCTGCTCCACTAGTACTTCTTCTATCATCAATGCTTCCTGCCCAATCTGCATTTGTGTAGGTGATCATAGTCAGCTCATTCCCTTTTGGATACCACAATCCAATCTCTGATGTTCCTTTGAGATATTTGGAGATCCTCTTTACTCTCATAACATGAGTTTCCTTCAATTTTGCTTGAAATCTTGCAACCTGTCCAACTGCTTGCATTACATCTGGTCTTGAAGTTGTCACACAGAGTAGGATGCCAATCATCGATCTATAGAGACTCTGGTTTGCTTCTCTAGATTCATCATCTTTGCTCAACTTGCAACCAATCACCATAGGAGTACTTACGGGTTTGTAATCTTCCATTCCAAACTTCTTCAACATTTCTTTGATATAATTGGTTTGTGAAATGAAAATACCTTCATCTAGCTAGATATCTGGAGTCCCAAAAAGAATGTCAACTCAAAGAATGTCAACTCAATAAGTAGGGACATTTCAAACTCACTCTGCATGTTCTTGGCAAACTTATGACTCAACTTGTCATCATCACTTCCAAAGATGATGTTGTCCATGTATACTTCAATGATAAGTATGTTGTCTTGATCCACTTTTATGTAGAGATTGCTATATGCATTGCCCTTTTTGAATCGTTGTTGTTGTAAGAACTTGTCTAGTCCTTTATACTAGGCTGTATGGGCTTGCTTGAGTCCATACAGATCTTTCTTAAATCTGCAAACATAATCTTTCATTTATGATAGTAGGAACCCCTTTGGCTATTCGATGTAGACTTCTTCTTCTAATTCTCTATTTATAAATGTTGATTTTATGTCCATCTGATAGTCTATTATCCATTTGGATCATGCATAGGCCAAGATCATTATGATTGCTTCCATTCTGGCAACATGGGCAAAGGTTTATTCAAAATATGTTCCTTCAAATTGAACATATCCCTTGCATACTAACCTTGCTTTATTTCTGGTTACTTGTCCATCTTCGTTTAATTTGTTTCTAAACACCCATTTTGTACCAATCACATTTTTATCTTTTGGTCTTCGTACCAATTCCCATGTTTGATTCTTCTCTATTTGATTTAGTTCTTCTTCCATGGCCTTGAACCAATGTTCATCATTGTTGGCTTCCTCAAAGCTGCTTGGTTAAACTGTAGATAATAATGCTAGATGTCTTTGTTTGGTGCTTGTTTGCTTCTTCGGGTTTCTATTCCTGCATTTTTATCCCTATAATTTGTTCCGGTGGATGATTCTTCTGGCACCAACATTTAGGTGTCTTAGAAGATGTCTGGATATCTTGGTGATTGTCTTCTGTTTCATCTTGCTCTATCTACAAATCAAACTCTCAAGTTTGCAACAAGAACACATTCTCGATTCTGTAAACAATATATCCCTGCTTGAATACATGCGTTAAATCCTCTGTACAAATCATGAATCTCTGCCTCAAAAGTGTGCCAATGATATTCCTCGTAATTGCTAGCTGACCTCTTCATACATGCATGGGGATGAGTTTTAGAAACTGCTCCTTAATCAACCAATATGTCACGAGACATTCTGTACATCTTCCATCATACCAGATGAAGAAGAACAAAAGACCAAGCATAAGAAGAATGAAAAGAAAGAAAAGAGAATCATGTTAGATTCAGTAAAGGATCACTTGATCCCTCATATATCCAAACTACAAACAACAAGACAAATGTATGAAGCACTCAACTGATTATATGAAAGCAAAGACATCAACCAGAATCTTGGCTTAAGAAATCAACTTCGTAATATGAAGATGGAAAACTTAGAATCTGTAATATCCTATCTTATGAGAGTTTCTCAGATTAGAGATCAACTTGCAGCTATTGGAGATGCCATTAGTGACAAAGAACTTGTAACCACAACCCTAAATGGGTTTCCAACATTTTGGATTCCTTTTGTACAATGAGTGTGTGCAAGAAGCAAGTTACCCAAGTTTGATAAGTTATGGGCAGATTGCACAGACGAAGAATCTAGACTTGCAGACCAAGAGAATAGATTAATTGTTAACGAAGAGGAAGCTCTTGCAGTTCAAAAGAACAGAAGAAGTTCCTTCAGGAAGAACAATAAAGAAGTTAACTCTGTAAGAGCTCCAAATAAGAAGAAAGATGTTTCAAAGATCAGATGCTAGAAGTGTCAAAAGTTGGGACACTTTTTCTATGACTGTCCTCAAGGAAAAGGAAAAAGAAAGTATCAAGCACATGTGGTAGAAGAAGAGGAATCTCTGTTAATGAATGCAACTATAGGAGACATCCTCTAGCTTACAAACCTATGAGATGTGGAATATAACAGCCATGTGAAGTCTTACTCTCAACTTAAAAACTTGAAAGAAATCCCCTAATAAAGGGTTCATGGCTCCAGCCTGGGACATGGGCTAGGAATGTATATGGCCTCCTCCATGATGTGAGAGAGAAGAACTCCAGATGATTATCCGATGTAAGAGCGATTTGCTGAGTTAGGGAAATCCTGAAAAGCACTGGGCACATCACCATGAGAACAAGAATGAAGATGATATGATGGCCTCCTTTAAATAGCAACAGAGTTGATGTGAAGACTCCAGATGATCCTCCTGTTGGTGGCAGTGGGAAAGCAGATCTGTCGAGCAGACGTGACTACGGATGAACATAAGTGCACGTGTGAGGACCTAGTTCATCTGTGTAATACAACGACTCAAGTCTATGGCATCCCTATGGATGTGGCCCCTAGTGGATGAGCACTAGTGGGTGTATCAAATCCTTTGCTATATATTGTTCAAGAGTTAGACCTACCTGTAACCTTAGTTAGTGTGTAAAGGGTACATGTCAGGCCTATGTTAATATAATTAATATAAAAAAGATAATTAATAATGAAAATATTAATTATAATAATAAATATAATAATGAAGTGTGTTTGACTTTGAGAGGTCGGCCCTGTTGTGCCTGTTGGAGCCGCCCCTGTTTTTTCACCTCGCACAATTTTAAATGTTTGATACTTGAGATCTAAAGTTGTTTTTCTTTTCCTTCCGAAATCATAAAACTCTGAAATCTTGTCGCCTGAATAGCAATGCTTTTTCACTTTAAAAAAAGATCCATTTTTCGCAAACATGTTCGCTCTGTTATTTTATTTCGGGATATCGCAAGTCGGACACTTTAATTTTTAAATTCACAAGTCCCGAGTCGCGAAACTGCGAACTCATTTTTCAATTTTTCACCCAAGGCATTGACTATGGTAAAACCTTTAACCCTTGATTAGACATCGTCGGGATTTCGCGCCTCGACATTCGTCGAAGCCAAGTTTTGGTTCTTACAGCCTCGATAGCCGAGAACACGATAACTTTTGTGAGAACCTTGGTCGATATCTAAAGGTAAAAAACTAACCATGGTTAGTTTTGGTTCTCGGCACATCGCCACTCGGCACTTTCTTTCATAAAGTTAAAGTGTCCAAAATCCCGATTCACGAAGTTGCGACATGATTATGGCAAGATTAACTAGTCGCCTAACCTAAGATTTCCTTCTCATAATTCGAGCCTTAATTATCGCCACATCGCGATATCGCGACTCGGCATATCATTTTCCCAAAAGTCTGTCCTCGAATTCCCGAGTCGCGATATGGCGGGTAAATTAATTATATAATTAAGGATGCGCCAAATCATGATTACCATTGATTACGTTAAAAATCGGCACTCGCGGTCTCGCGAGTTAAAGAGTCAAAATGTGAAAAGGAAATTCACGATGCAGCGAAAAGCGAGAAAATTATTTAAGTCGTTAAGTTTTGTAATTTTAAATTAAACAAAATTTGTCCCGCGCATCAAGGTTGGCACAGTTCACGAGGTATTTACTTACTCTCCATAACCCGACTGCCTGTGAAGCCGTCGAACATTGATGACATTAATGAAGAATTAGGGTAAATCCACGAATAAATAAAATCGGATTTATACAATAAATTTGGTTTTATGTGCGATTTGACAGACTTACTTCAAAGGTACAGTATTTTCAAATATATACGAGAGTTTCGTTCTATTTTTAAACATTTCTCTTAAGCGCATAGAGCTCACTTTTCTCCGAGGGAACTCATTTCCGCATGTATACACAGGTCTATTGCAGAAGAGAGAAAAAACAAGCGTCAGCTATGGCCCCGAGGAGAGCAGCGAAAGTGAATGTCGAGGTTGCAGCGCAGGGTCCAGACAATGTGTCAGATACTTCACCTCGGACTGGCGGCTCAATACCCACCTGGTCGTTTATTTCAGACATTCTGCAATCCGAGTTGGTAAACTATTCAGACTCTGATGACGACGACAGTAATATTGTAAAAGACGACCTGAACACTAAGTACAAGACAATTGTTCAGTCGGGAATGCACCTGGTTGCAACTAGACCTCGGTTGCTCCCATACTACGACATGATCCGATGGGCATTGGATCACATCGACCTGCCCACCAAAACTATCATGAATGACCGACGAACCACGGTCGGGACTTTCAGACCAGAGCACATCTAATCTATGTATAAGCTCCCAACGACTTCTGAATATGTATATGGCAATGAATTCCTGGAGGAATTCAAAAAGAAAGAGTGCGAAGAATATGACAAAACCATGCTTGGATTGATAAAAGATTGGGTTTCGCGTTCTGCGACATTCAGAGCCAATGACAAAGGCGTGTATTCAATTTCTTCGTTGGAGCCACAATATATGTATGTGGCGATGATGACGTGCCGACTTTTCGGAAGGGAGGATACCGTGCATTTTTACATCTAGTGGGTACCTCTCATCTTTCGGGTAGCAGAGGGTTCCTCATTTAATTGGGCGAAGATGCTCTCCGACAGTTTGTTCAACAGGGTCACAGAGTACCGGGAGCAAAAAGCAGCCGGGAGACCATCCGGATTTTTCATGTCTGCGTATATCATGGACGCGAAATGCTCCATGACGCCTTTTCCTTTAATGAATTGGGCTTGGAGTCCAACCCAAGAGAAGACTGTACATGAGTACCACGATAAGCTGTGGGAAAATAACGCAAATAAGTTTATTTATGAGATTTTTGGTCTTTCGCCATTTTTGGTCTTTCGCCACCCCGCATCTCGGATAACATTGCTGCGAATCTGAGCCGTATCACGGACTGGTACGTGGAAGAAGAATTCTCCTATTTTAGAGTGTTCGGAGCTGCTGTTCCTCCTCTGGTACTACCGTTGTTCATTCCCGACAAGCTGGCCTATCGCGAGATTGCTCGACAAACAGTGATTGGCGGAGTGAGCAAAGAGCTCAAAGCGTCATCAAAGAAGGTATGGCCGTTTTTCCCTGTTCGACTAAATTCCTATTCATTATTAGATTTCAGACATGCTAAGGTTGAGGCTGCAGCCTTAGAAGACTTGAGCCTAGTGTCTATTGAGTACAAAAAACACGATCCTTAGGGAATTGTAAGCACCCATTTGGGAAATTGTGGATTAAAGAGGTTTGAACATGAGTGTTCACCCTCGGATGATGTTTTCCGAGGGGCAAGGTCCTATGCGGAAGTGCAATTTCGAATCAGATCTCTAGCACCCGAAGATAGGGCCTCTGTCTTAAAATTTCAGGAGCATAGGAAATAATGTCTCCCCGTGGTGCTGGGAGGTTTGAGACTTTCCAAGGGTAAAGGAAAAGAGGCCGAAAGTTCTGAGGGGCAAACTTCTAATCCCGAAAAACGTCAGGAAGGGGAGCTGGAGAAGAATCCCGAGCTGGAGAAGAATCCCGAGCATGAGAAGAATCCCGAAACAGAAGAAGGGACTACTGACCCACCTAAGGAACATAGTCCAGAGGCGGAAATAAAAAACACAGACCCGCCAGAGACTCAGAATCCGGAGACATAGACGAAGGCCTCTGATCCTCCGAAGGAGCAAGACTCACTCGACACACCAGGAAAGACGGCGAAGCAAATCGGGGAACCAATCACTTCTGTCACCCCTTTGCAGTCAACGCAGGGAAACATACAGGAATGATGGATTTTTGGCGAAGATTTAAGGCCCGTCAGAGCAAAAGAACTTCCTCCCAATGAGTTCTTCTTCGACAAAAAGAGAAAGGCAGTTGTGAAAAGGGAGTCCTCCCAGGAGGAAGGGTCAACTGTCAAAAGGTTCAAAGTGATGACCGATGGGATGAACAAAAGGAAAGATGAATTTGCCATGGAGATTGCAGGTACGCTAGGAGCGTATGCGACGGCAAATCAATTCTCGGTCTCGGCGTTAAAGAATCAGCTCAAAGCAAAGAATCGTCTGATCAAGACTCTTGAAGCCAGAGTGGCTTCGGCAGCAGAAAGCGCTAAGAGTCAGGCGAGCGGAGAAATAGAGCTGGCCCGATTGGCCGATAAGAAAGAAATCGAAGTCCTTAAAACCAAGCTGGAACAAGCAAATTCTGCGATCCGAGATGGTCGGGTACAGTCGGGTCAGCAGAGGGGTATGATGACACAGCTGCAGACTCAGTTGGAGGTCGCAGAAAGCAAGGTGATCGACGTCGAGATTATTAAATCCCGAGCAATCGATATTCAGAGTAGGATCTCTTCTGCTCAACAGAGTCTGCTAAACAAAGTAGGAGAGATTCGAGAAGACCGCTTGTTAATGCATTGGATCTCTGAGAATCTAATTGACAAAGAAAGAAATGCAGAAGCTACTCGGATCGCTTTCCAAGAAGCGGTGTTCGCTACCAACAATAGGTTTTCGGCAGGGTCTCCCGGACTCACCATTGCCGAGCAAACTAGGGGCAATATCTTGTTAAAGAATTGGGAACATGATATTACTTTAAGCAAAGAGCAGGCTCAAAAAGTGACAAATTCGTTAGTAGAAGCCTGTAATGCCATAAATGGTGAGCTGTTAGGGATGGAGATTGGAGGTGACACAGAGGCGCTGAGACAGATGAATATAGATCGGATTTCTCTCGACATGAAGGAGAAGAATGAGAGGAATTCGACAGAAATCTCTAGGATGGACAGGGTAGACCCGGCTCAAATCGACAAACATTTGATTCAACCTAGTGCACAACTCGACGCCCTTGAACTCGTCGATGTACAAATAGATGATAAACTTCCACAGTTAGCCCGAGAGTGCTATTTTGCCGAAGCCAGTTGTCAAGCCGAGCCTTCACAACTTGTGTCTCAGTTTGTGGACAAATGTATCACGTACACCGAATCCATGCGGAGACAAGCACCTGGCGCTTCTTGAAAATAGAGTAGAAGAAATGGAGTGATTTCACTCCTCCCAGCTGTCTTCACAGCTTGTATTCCATTTTATAGACAAATGTATCATATGCATTGAATCTAAGCAAAAACAACCACCTGGCACCTTTTTGAAAAAGGATTTGGACAGATGGAGTGATTTCGCTCTTCTGAACCGAGGCAAATTTTATATAAATAGATCACAAAAAGAAGAGATGACGGGCTGGACTTTTAGGGGATCGATTGATATAGAATTTTTGCATGAAGAAAGTTAATACAAGCAAATTTGAAGATTCCCGATTCTGTCACGACTGTGTTACAAGTTTGTTTCGTTATGTTTTTTGTTTCTTTTCATTTTGCTCTACATAATTGATGTGTATCACTATAATTTAGTACGACCACTACTATAGTGAAGGGATTTCATCTTTTCTGTAATTGTTTCTTGTTTTTCCTCTGCACCAACTATCAGCGTGTGTAAGACCAATTTACATTTACAGAATTTTATATGTATTTACACTGTCAATTATGGTTGTGTCAATTTCTCCTTCTGTGTATACGTGAGTTTTCCACTGACAAGAAGTTTGCGTTATCTACAGATAAATGTTTTCTCTCATCTCACGTCTTTTTACCAAAAATAATACAGTTACGGGAAAGGGCCTTCAATTTGCATTCTTATTTCATTTTTCATGCAAAAGTTTCTCTTTATTTTGTTCGAATTGAAACAACAAATAAAATCTCTCCTTAAAAATCATTTCCATACTGGTACCATTCCTCGATGACTGTCCCTGCAACAAATCAACCTAACATTCAACCCGGACTATCTAATCAAATACATATCGCTTTAAATCTCTTCAACACTATCCTTAAAACTGCGAACACCCGGGAGGAATTGGAACAATCATGGGCAGCCATTGAACAAGATATTACTACCCAGGAACAATTGGAAGCTAGACAGCGAGAACGAAGAAATCCTTGTTAGTTTCCTATACCGAAGGTTAGTGTAATCCTTTATCAACCTTTATCTTACTTTCGGATGCCTTGACACTGTACTTCAAAGCCTTAAGTACAGACTCAAGAACAACATCTTTCTAGTGCCGTTGCCGGGGAGCGAAGTTACGAAATCTTTTGCCTGGGAAAACGACAAACTATTTCGTTGATAGTGTTACTCTTTGATAGTGAACATAGAGTGCACACCGTTTTAAGGCTTATTTAAATCTTTCACTTGGCGACTCCACTGAAACACAAATTGGCGTCTGGTAGAAAGCATACCAGACAGAACCCGGATGGCAAGCTGATTACGCCTGTAAATAACCTGAAAAAATCTGAAGAGTGAGAGGCTCGTTTGAGACAACCGCTTCAGTTAATAAGCCCAAAAATCCACTTTTAAAGACTAAACGCCCTTCGGAACCTCCTACTCGCTTCAGCCCGTTGTCTGATACCAAAGATCCTGAAGCAAACTACTCAGAATTTGGGAGTGAGCGACATCAGACTTTCCAATCTATAAATAAGGGCAAAGGCCCTTTGGAAAGATCGTTGTCATTTAACACACCAACCTTTCTTCGACAGAACTTCCCAGTTTCACCTGATTCAAAAGAGTGTGTTACACCCTTGTTTCCTACTCCCAAGTCGATGGCAGGCGTCGGAGGAGGGGGTGGAGGACATCATAATGTCCCTCCTCTCGGAGTATTTGCAAAGGTGGCTGTGAGATACGCTTCCCTGGTTTTACCCGTTCCCCTCCATGATTTACCTGACAACTACATCAAAAATCTTCCTAAGTTCACTGGGGAGGGAGATTTAACCGCAGCCGAGCATATAAACTTTTTTGACCAGTTCGCAGACATCTGTGGTATTGAGCACGAGGATGTTTACTCCAGACTACTTGTCCAGACCTTCGAAGGACAGGTCCGAACTTGGTTTCAGAGTCTTCCTCCAGCTTCTATTCGGACATATGACGCCTTGGAAGATGCTTTCCTCACACAATGGGGAGAGCGAAAGGATCACTTGTATTACCTTACCGAGTTTGGGTCCCTAAAGAAGAAGAACTCAGAAACCATTAAGGAATTTATTCTGAGATTTAACAAACTTTATAATAAAATTCCAGCCGCTGTTAAACCTTCCGAACCCTCAGCCAAAGTAACTTTTGCGGGAGCCTTCGAACCTGATTTTGCATTGCTTTTGCGAGAAAGAAGAGGAGCCCCCCTGAATAGAATGCAAGATGATGTTGTTGAAATAGAATCTAATATGATGGCTTCAGGTAAGTTAAAGGCTAAAGTGGAAACAGTCAACCGTGATAATAGGCGCTATAGGGAACCAGCGGGTCCTTCTGGGTCAAATAGATACACTGACGACAGAGTAGATGATATGGCTCGGATAATTAAAGATCTGTCTAACAAGATCTCTAGGATGGAGTTGGATCAGGCTAAAGCTGATTCTTCTAACAAAAGAGACTTCAGGAGAAACCCAAATCCCCAAAATCAACAGAAGCAAATAAAGAATGAAGATCAAAAAATACAAGCTCCACTAAAAAACGAAAATTTTATAGGAGCAAGTGACCTCCAAGATTTCGGAGATTCGGAAGATGAAGTTGCATGTTTCGGAGATGAATGTTCGCAGCCATTTCTGACCAGGGAAGACTATGAGAAATCTTTGAATGCTCCTCAACCGTCTAATGAAGAAGAAGAAGGTGATCCCACTGACCTTTGTGTATCTCAACCGGAAACAGAAATAATAGCGGCTGATGTTCAACCCAGATACAATCTGAGATCTAAAAATAAGCCCACCTCAACTGACTAGCCTAAGAAAATCCTGCAGAGGGGCCAACCTCATGAACCTCCTTTGGAAGACACATTGTTACCCAGCAATAAAGTCAAGATGACAAAGACTCAAGAGTCTGAGGTCAAAAAAGCCGAAACCCAAACAAAGGAAACATGACCGATAGATAAACTTACATCTTCGACTAAGGTCACGAGTGATAAACCGATCCAGACAAACAGGTCGGAAGAGAAAAGCTCGGAAGTCTTAACCAAAGAAACGGACAAGGCCAATACATCTTACAATTTTGAAAACAAATTAAATAAAATCAAGATACCGATTCCTTTGGTAGAATTAGCAAAAAACCCCACTTATCGGAAGCAAATCGCCAAAGATGATAAACTTCCACAGTTAGCCCGAGAGTGCTATTTTGCCGAAGCCAGTTGTCAAGTCGAGCCTTCACAGCTTGTGTCCCAGTTTGTGGACAAATGTATCACGTACACCGAATCCATGCGGAGACAAGCACCTGACGCTTCTTGAAAATAGAGTAGAAGAAATGGAGTGATTTCGCTCCTCCCAGCTGTCTTCACAGCTTGTATTCCATTTTATAGACAAATGTATCATATGCATTGAATCTAAGCAAAAACAACCACCTGGCACCTTCTTGAAAAAGGATTTGGACAGATGGAGTGATTTCGCTCTTCTGAACCGAGAGGCAAATTTTGTATAAATAGATCACAAAAAGAAGAGATGACGGGCTGGACTTTTAGGGGATCGATTGATATAGAATTTTTGCATGAAGAAAGTTAATACAAGCAAATTTGAAGATTCCCGATTCTGTCACGACTGTGTTACAAGTTTGTTTCGT
>ML797941.1:348535-358997 GCA_009831015.1 Picea engelmannii | reverse complement strand
TGTCACGACTGTGTTACAAGTTTGTTTCGTTATGTTTTTTGTTTCTTTTCATTTTGCTCTACATAATTGATGTGTATCACTATAATTTAGTACGACCACTACTATAGTGAAGGGATTTCATCTTTTCTGTAATTGTTTCTTGTCTTTCCTCTGCACCAGCTATCAACGGGTGTAAGACCAATTTACATTTACAGAATTTTATATGTATTTACACTATGTCAATTATGGTTATGTCAATTTCTCCTTTTGTGTATACGTGAGTTTTCCATTGACAGGAACTTTGCGTTATCTACAGATAAATGTTTTCTCTCATCTCACGTCTTTTTACCAAAAATAATACAGTTACGGGAAAGGGCCTTCAATTTGCATTCTTATTTCGTTTTTCATGCAAAAGTTTCTCTTTATTTCGTTCGAATTGAAACAACAAATAAAATCTCTCCTTAAAAATCATTTCCATACTGGTACCATTCCTCGATGACTGTCCCTGCAGCAAATCAACCTAACATTTAACCTGGACTATCTAATCAAATACATATCGCTTTAAATCTCTTCGACACTATCCTTAAAACTGCGAACACCCGGGAGGAATTGGAACAATCATGGGCAGCCATTGAACAAGATATTACTACCCAGGAACAGTTGGAAGCTAGACAGCGAGAACGAAGAAATCCTCGTTAGTTTAATCCTTTATCAACCTTTATCATACTTTCGGATGCCTTGACACTGTACTTCAAAGCCTTAAGTACAGACTCAGGAACAACAGTGCCAATAAGACAGCCTTGCTAAATCAGTCAAAGTCTAATATAAGTAGGAGATGATTCTCCATTGTAGAATCATATCCAACTCACATATTTGGTAATTTCAACAAGTACTTCTCTTTGACAAGGGTGCACATCTCTCTTGAGCGCTAGGGTTTCTAGGGCTTAAGCACCCTCTTATGTGCTAAGTCATTTTGGTGGGAAAGGTCTTTCTCTTGAAGAATATAACAAAGGATTTGGCTGGGTTTTTCTCCCTTGTTTGAGAAGGGTTTCCCAGGATATATCTTGTGTGCTTGTGCATGGTGTTTCTTCTTGTGATCTTGGTTGCTGCAACATTTATGGTTATGGTTAATTGATAAAATGAAATGAACTTCATGCTTAACCTAATGCTACCAAAACAATAACATCGTATCAAAGCATACGTCTTGAAGATCCTATTGCACAAGCTTTCTCCAGAACATCTACTCTCTTAGTTGTAGAAATCGTACGACCCTCCTAGGGTTCTCTAGAAAAATCCGTACGACCTCCTTTTTTAGAGAAATTCCACCACTATAACTTGGTTGCTTGGGCTAAAAAAGACTTAGAAAGGTACGACCTCCTTCAACGTACCACCCACAAGTCTCATAACTAAATTCCATGCATTTTCAAAATTTTGACCCTAAGCGCTGCTAGGGTTTCGTCAAAATTTTGCAGAAAATTCTGAATCTTATTCTTGAGAATTTCTTGAAGAAGGTATCATACGTAAAGGCTTATTGTTGGCAATCATAAGTCCAACAAAACCTAAAAGAGCTAGCTGTTAGGTTTTCTATTGCCTAGTTGACAAGGGTTTATGAAGATGAGCAATTTCATGATGGGAAGTAAGCTCAACTCCAAACTCCAATGCAATGAAGATATCAACATCTCAACACTCTCAGGTATGGTTGCTCCAAATGAAAACACTTTGCTAATTGGTAGTGGTGCTTCTAGGCACATGACCGGTTTCATAAATCGTTTGACACTCTTCATTGAGAAAGAGACACATCTACATGTGGTCCTTGGAGATGATGCTAGATAAAACGTAAGAGGAGTTGGAACCTCCACCTTCCAACTAGATTCAGATATGCAGTTCAAACTGGAAGAGGTCCCATATGTACCAGGAATGAAGAGAAACCTTGTCTCTATTTCAGCTCTTGAAGACAAAGGTTACAAAATCGCTTTCTCAGAAGGGAGAGTCCTTGCATGGCACAAAGACTCTCATATCAACTCTTCCAAAGTAGTTGGTTTTAGAGACAACAACTTATACAAGTTGCCCATCAAACCAGTTCAAGCCTTACTACACGATACTATCAGCTTAAGTGAGCTATGGCATAGAAGGCTTGCTCACATTCATTATAGAGCTCTTCCAACCCTAAGGAAAATGGTAACAGGTCTACCAGAGATCCAGATCTAGCATGAAGGCGTTTGCAAAGTGTGTTCCCTTGGTAAAAGCATTAAGGGATTCTTTCCCAATAGTGACAATAGATCCAAGGAAATTTTGGACTTGATTCATTCAGATGTATGTGGGCCAATGACTGTTGCATCCCTAAATGGGTACTTGTACTATGTACTATTCATAGATGATCACTGCAGGAAGACCTGGATTTATTTTCTGAAGAACAAGGAAGGAGTCCTTGCCAAATTCCAAGAATTCAAAGCTCAGGTTGAAAATTTGACTAGAAGAAAAATCAAAGGATTGAGATCAGACAATGGAGGAGAATAAATCTCAAAAGAATTCATCAATTTTTGTATTGAGGCATGGATCAAGAGGGAGCTCACAGTACCATATAACCCTCAACAAAATGGGGTTGCTGAAAGGAAGAACATAACTATCATTGAAGAAACTAAATCAGTGATACATGATTAGAGTCTACCAATGACTCTACGGGCAAAAGCATGTATGACTGCAGTGTATGTTCAAAACCGTAGCCCTCATCAGATCCTGGAAAACACTACTCCAGAAGAAGCATTCACTAAAGAGAAACTTGAAATCAGACACTTCAAACTATTTGGATGTCGAGTATATCTTCATATACCTGAATAAAAGAGATCCAAACTAGAACCTTCAGGAAGGAAAGGTACTTTTGTAGGATACAATGAATCCTCAAAAGCATACTGAATCTGCATCCCAGGTCAAAGACAAATTAAAGTAAGCAGAGACGTTACCTTTGAAGAAGAATTAGCCTTCCAGAAATCCAGAGAAGCTCAGATGGAAATAGATGGTGACACAATACCTTCTCCTCATTCAGAAATTCAGAGGGAGACAGATAGTGTTCCAGATGAGCCTACAACTCAAATTGACTCGGCTCCTCCAGTAGATTTGGTTGCCCCAAGTAATGTACCTAGAGACATAACTATTGGAAATAAAAGACCTGCTTGGGCATGCCAAACGTTAGAAGACGCAGAAAGACATAAAGCTCCACAAGGAGCAATTAGAGAAAGCAAGAAACCTAAGAGATTCTCTAGCTACCTTTCAACTATGACTCACATTATTGATTCAAAACCTACCTGTCATGGAGAAGCCTCAAATGAACAAGTATGGCAAGATGCCATGACTAAAGAATATCAATCCATACTAAAGAATGATGTATGGAATGTTGTCCCAAAGCCAGAAGGGAAGTTCGTAGAAACTTCCAAATGGATTTACAAAATCAAGCATGTTGTTGATGGAAGCATTGAAAAATATAAAGCAAGATTCGTGGCCAGAGGGTTCTCACAAATAGAGGGAGTCGACTATGACGAGACTTTTGCACCAGTAGCCAGATACACCTCCATTCGATCCATCATCGCTATAGCTACTTCCATGGGCTGGAAGCTACATCAGATGGATGTAAAGACAACTTTTCTCAATGGCGAAATTGAGGAAGAAGTCTACAGTGAACAACCAAAAGGTTTCGTTATACACAACGAAAAATCTCATGTTTGCAGATTGAAGAAAGCCCTATACGGCTTAAAGCAAGCCCCACGTGCTTGGTACGAGAAAATGGATGGTTTCCTGATAAGTTTGGATTTTAATAAAAGCTCAGTCGACCCAAACCTATATTATAGCATTAATGGAAACAAATGTTTGATTCTTGTCCTATATCTAGATGATCTTTTCGTCACTGACTTAGAAAGACTCATTGCTGAATGCAAGCAGGCATTAACTGCCAAATTTGAAATGAAAGATTTGGGCCAAATGCATTACTTCTTGGGACTAGAAGTATGGTAGAGATTAGACGAGATTTTCCCAAGCCAAGAAAATATATCTTAGAGATTCTGAAAAGATTCAAAATGATAGACTGTAAATCCATGCCAACCCCAATGGTAATGGATCTGAAAAAGATGAATGATACCGATTCCAGAGACGTAGATCCACATTTATATCGACAACTTATTGGATGCTTGATGTATCTGGTTAACACTAGACCAGACATTTGCTATGCAGTAAATGTGCTTAGCCAGTTTATGAGCCAACCAAAGTAGACACATTGGATAGCTGCCAAACACGTATTAAGATACTTACACGACACTATTGGCTATGGCTTAAAATATGCTACAAATATGGATCTAAGACTAGAAGGGTTTGGTGATGCAGATTGGGCAGGAAGTGCAGTAGACAGAAAGAGCACCTCAGGAAACTGTTTCACTCTAGGATCAACTATGGTTTCCTGGTGTAGCAGAAAACAAAGCTCTGTGGTTGTGAGTACGACAGAGGCATAATACATTGCACTAAGCGTGGCAGTTCGTGAAGCTGTTTGGCTTCACAAACTTTTGACAGATTTGTTTGAGAACGAGATGGATCCTACCACCATTCATTGTGACAACCATAGCTGTGTGAAGCTCTTTGAGAATCCACTAGTCCATGACAAATCAAAACATATTGAAATCAAGTACCACTATATCAGAGATATGGTACAAAGGAAGACAATACATGTTCAATATCTTTCCACCCATGAACAAATTGCTGATATCTTCACTAAACCACTTGCCAAGACAAAGTTCAAGTATTTTCGTGAGAAGCTTGGCCTGATGGAGAATGCCTCCCTAGCTGAGAGGGAGTGTTAATGAATGCAACTAGATGAGAGATCCTCCAGCTTACAAACCTGTGAGATGTGGAATATAGAAGACATGTGAAGTCTTACTCTCAACTTACAAACCTGAAAGAAAGCCCCTAATAAAGGGTTCGTGGTTCCAGCTTGGGACATGGGCTAGGAATGTATATGGCCTCCTCCATGACATGAGAGAGAACTCCAGATGATTATTCGATGTAAGAGCGATATGTTGAGTTAGGGAAATCCCGAAAAGCGCTGGGCACATCATCATGAGAACACGAATGAAGATGATGTGATAGCCTCCTCTGAATAACAATAGAGTTGATGTGAAGACTCCAGATGATCCTTCTGTTGGTGGTAGTGGGAAAGCAGATCTGTCGAGCAGACGTGACTATGGATGAGCATAAGTGCACATGTGAGGACCTAGTTCATTTGTGTAATACAATGACTTAGGTCTATGGCATCCCTATGGATGTGGACCCTAGTGGATGAGCACTAGTGGGTGTATTAGATCCTTTGCTATATATTGTTCAAGAGTACATGTCGACCTTATGTTAATATAATTAATATAAAGAAGATAATTGATAATGAAAATATTAATTATAATAAGAAATATAATAATGAAGTGTGTTTGACTTAGAGAGGTCGGCCCTGTTGTGCCAATAAAACGCCCTTGCTAAATCAATTAAAGTCTAATATAAGTAGGAGATGATTCTCCATTGTAGAAGCATATCCAACTCACATATTTGGTAATTTTAGCAAGTACTTCTATTTGACAAGGGTGCACATCTCTCTTGAGCGCTAGGGTTTCTAGAGCTGAAGCACCCTCTTGTGTGCTAAGTCATTTTGGTGGTGAAAGGTCTTTCTCTTGAAGAATATAACAAAGGATTTGGCTGGGTTTTTCTCTCTTGCTTGAGAAGGGTTTCCTAGGATATATCTTGTGTACTTGTGCCCAGGATATACTATTCAAGAGTCAGACCTACCTGTAACCCTAATTGTTATGTAAAGGGTACAGGTCTGCCCCACCTTAATATGGTTAATAATAAATGTAAAAGATAATTAATAATAATAATAATAATAATAATATATTTGACTTAGAGAGGTTGGCCTTGTTGAGCCAATAGACGCATTTGTTGATTGTGTTGGCATGTTTACATGAAGAGTTTGCTTGTCATTGCTGGCAAGATCAACAACAATGATGGCATGGTTACAGGTAGAATGTGTTAGGCTGGCACCAAAAGTCTTTTGGGAAGACGCAGAAGAACAAGCTCGAGAAGCTCAAGAGAGATAGCGTTTTGAGATGCGCAGGCGAGATCCCATACATCAAGGCTCACAGAAGGATCAAAGATCGTGGCCTTTGACACTTGGAGATTTGAGAAAGCCAAAGCTCAAGAGGAGCGAGAATGACCGTTGGATCAAGCACTGTGAATGATCTGGGCCATCAGATCAGAGTCTAGACAGGAGGAGCGCGCAGAGGAGGAGATTAGACCTTACCTGTTGATCTGGAGCAGGGTTCGGAAAATCGGGAGTCGGAAGAAGGGAGGTGCTTTAACCTCCAACATCATGAGTCACGAAATCGCGAAGTGCGAAAGAAAGCTCGAGCCGTCAATCTAAGATCCCGATCAACGAACATGATTCACTTCGGATCTTAAGACGTGAGGAGGTTACACCCCAAAAAGTTTGAGATTTGAAAAACTTGAAGCCCGAAAATCTGAAATGAATAAGGACCATCGGATCTGGGGAACATACGATGACTGTTAGATCAGGGAGATCTACGTCAACAGGACATGTCAGCAAGGACACGTGGCAAACCACGTCAGGAAGGACACATGGCACAATCAGACAATGACAAGTGTAAAGTTGATTCGACATTTCAGGTACGTGCAAATCACAAATCCGAGTGACACGTGGCAGACACTCGGTTCGTTCCACGTCATCAAGTGACATAAGCAAGTGACGTCACCCCTTGAGTTTTACTTTGGGAATTTCGCCACCAACAAATGCCAAAAGTTTCGAAGTCCCGAAGGTTGAAGTAGCGAAGGACAGAGTTTCGAAGTCCTGAAGGCCGAAGTGCCGAAGAGCCGAAGTGAACGAGGATCGTTGATTCGAGGAGGACACGTGGTAGGAATCTGTGGAGTCCGGTTAAAAGCGTTCTGGGAGAGCGTGAAGGTTAAGAATCAAAATCTCTGAACGGGCTTGGAAAAATTGCATCCATGATGGGTACGACTCGCCTTCTACAAAGGCACCCACAGATAACATTATGCATCCCTGGCTCTCACTCTACCCTCATGTCTAGACATCCCCTAGCCACATCACCTCATTTACATGGCTTGGATGAAACCTTCCTGGAGACTTCCCTTTCCTTGTGCATACTAGCCCAATAGGATGTTTTTTCCTTTTCTTCAATCTTGTATTGTAGGCTTTTGTAATATCTTTGAGATATTGACTGATGTATCAGGGTTTTTATGCATATGTTTGATAATATTAATGATGAAATGTGATTGACATTACTATGATCCCTGTGACTAATGAGCCCATGGAGGGCGTAGTTTTTGATGTGCAGGACCATGCCCGACGAACAAGTACCATTTGGACCGGTACACATGGGGAGATGATCAGTTCAGACCTCCATGGGGCTGAAGAGCCCATCAAATGGTTGTTGAGACCCCATCCGGGGGGGGACTTTACTTTTTTCCTTTTAACTCTTGCCTCTTCAAAACCCCAGGTTACTGGGGATGTCTCCCCTGGGCCTAACCTCCCTAAAGAGAAAGAACCTCCCCATCGTGGTGACATTGGGTGGGATAGATTCCTGTTACCCCAGTTTGGCCTTCTATCTTATAGCCATTTGACCTAGCTACAAACTGTGCGATAACATTTTGGCGCCGTTGCCAGGGAACACTGAGTCAATTCTCCTCAAATGACAAAACTTTTCGGTAAGCCTTGCCTCAGAGCCTTATCTTACAAGCTTACCTAGTGACTCCACTAGGGTGTTTTCCCTCTTCTTTGATGATTTCAAGCAAATCATCTGGCGGCTCCACAAATAGCTAATGACGACCCGTAGTGGGCGTCAGTATATACTTTCATCTACGACTATGACCTCCACAAATCCTGTCACCCCTGTAAGTTCTCCCAAATGGTCTCATAAAGAACTCTTTGGTCCTTTAAGCTTACCTAACACCCAAGGGGGGTTACATGATCTACCCAAGAAGGTCGAGTCATGGATACCTAATTTTTCAGGGGAAGATGGATCCTATAGCAACTCTCATTGGACCGACTTATGTGATGCATTCCAATTTCACCAATCCAGATAAGAACACCTTGATGTCTTTTTAAGGCTATTTGTGAGCTCACTCACTGGAAGTGCCAGAAGATGGATTAACAAACTCTCGAAAGGAAGCATCAAAACCCCTAAAGATCTTGAACAAACCTTCAAGAAATATTGGTGTGAAAAAGAAAGCATGGATTCCCTTTACTCTCAATACACTGATATTTGCAAAGCCTCTAGCGAGGGTATTAGGGATTTCAATTATAGGTTCAACCTTCTCCTCAAGAAGATCGGGCCTAGTTTCTCAGAAGAAGTTGTCCTCCAGCACTACTTGAACTCGTTGGAAGGAGTTTTGCAGTTTACTCTCAAAGATCGGTCACCCTCGACTTTAGAAGAAGCACAAGATTTTGCTTGCCAAATTGAGAAGAACCTTGAATTCGAAGACTACATCCATCAAGTCAATATCTCGTACAATAATGACCCTTGGGAATCTAGTTGTTGAATTTTAATGAAGATTTGTACCTTGGACAAGTGGTTCCTATGGGTTTTTAAACTTTTACCTAGGAATGTGGTCCACAACTTAAAAGTGGGTCTTTTTCATAAAGTCACTTTATAAGTGGTAAAGTGAACTTTAAATTAGAAAATGAAAAGTGACTTAGGAACTTAAAGCACCAAGTGGGTTTTTATTTAAGTTGGATGAGTGAAATTAAATAAAGTGAATTTAATGGAGCATTTAATTCTCACCATTGATCTTGGGCAATGTGAGCCCTTGGATCAAAAGGGAAACCTAACTGTCACTTAGGGATTCTAAAGGAGAAAAAAGGCCAAATGAGAAGTCATTCTTTCTTGGAGAGATTGAGAGGTTGAGAGAGAGCAAGAACAGGAGAAGGGTTTCTATTTTCTGAAGAGGAAAGAGCAGCAAAGAGGAGGCACAATTTTCAAGGCTAAGCTGGGCACGCAAATCGAGGCAGCCAACAACATTAAATAATCCGCACGGTACGGATTTGGTACAACTGCATTTATTGTACCTGTTTTGGGCGCAAAGCTGCACGCAAATAAAAGAAAAAGGGTGATTTTATCAGTCCGTACAGTGCGTATGGCCACCATACAGTTGCTGTAAATTTCTGGGCACATTTTTCAAAATCCGTACAGTCCGTACGTACGGTTGTCAGTGCACAGATTTCGAGGTTGCAGTTGTTGGGTTTCTTCCAGTTAATTTCAAGCACAAAAATCGAGGGAAGAGATAAGTACAAGTTGTTGGTTTTATTTTTGCTGATATGTAATTTCCAGATTTGAAGAAATAAGAACTCCCTCTCTCACTGGTTTTCCCCACACTGGGGTTTTTCCAGGGTCGATTTGACCAAAAATTCATTGTGTCATTTAATGTGTACTTGCTGATATATTTTCTGAGTTTTAAGACAACCATAGAAAAGATTATTTATTTCATGTGTTTCAGTCAAAATTTCATTTCGAAATTTAATGCATATTAATGTTTGCAAATGTCATTAATATTGGGAAAGGGCATTAAACATTTTGGAGTGATAAGGAGTGATTGAAACCGGGATTGGGATAAATTGCAGGGTGAGAAAACGCTGTGAAAAATCAACATGGTATCAGAGCATGGTTGGCTGTAAGTAAAACACTCAAATTTGCAAAAGTTGGTTCGCTGAAAATTCATTGTTTCGGGACAGCAGTAGAGTGGACAACAAACTAGAGGGCAGAAAATTGTTTACAACAGGTTGGGGATTGCTGAGTTATTTTGGTTTTCAGTTGAGTGGATTTGAGTCATGGCTACAGGTTTGAGAGTTGAGGATAGGTTGGATGGGGTAGCGAACTTTAGTTCATGGAAGGCAAGGATAGTGTTGCTCTTTCAGGAGAATGAGCTATGGGATATTGTGGAGGGTACTACTGCTACACCAGTGGTTGTTATTCCGACTGATCCAGCTGCCTTGACTGCCTTCACTAAGAAGGACATCAAAGCAAAGAGGATATTGTTTGATGCGGTGAAGGACCATATTATTCCTCATGTGTCTTCTAAGACATATGTACATGAGATGTGGACAGCTCTTAAAAACTTGTTTCAGAATTCCAATGAGAACAGGAAGATGGCGCTTAGAGAGAAATTGAAGAGCATCAAAATGACTAAGTCCGAGTCAGTCACATGTTGTCTTTCTCGGATCACACAGGTGAGAGATGAGCTTGGAGCTGTTGGGGAGGTGATACCCAGTACAGAGCTTGTGAGGACAACATTGAACGGTGTGGCCAAACCGTGGGCTGTGTTCGTGGAGGGCATTGTAGCTAGGGAGAATGTCCCTTCCTGGGATAGGCTATGGGATGACTTTGTACAGGAGGAGACCCGTAGAGGGTATGTGCATGGTGTTGGCTCATCA
>ML797941.1:326688-344912 GCA_009831015.1 Picea engelmannii | reverse complement strand
CTCTACACAATACACCAGGGTTGTTCAAGGAATGACCAATTTCAAAGTCAGAGAGTACAAGGAGGGGGACGTGGTATGGATGTGGGATGCCAATAAAGGGAAGCCTACTAATATCAAAGGAAACAATCATTTTTGGCTTGGCCCTTTTAAGGTTGGAAGAAAGTTGGTTAATGACTCTTATTACATGTCTACATTGGAGGGATGAAGGCACACAACGCCCATCAGTGGGCACCTCCTCAAACCTCACCAGGATGGGGTAACCTGATTTCACAAGTAAGTGCAGGTATGTAGGCATTTTGCATTCGTGTATTATACCATTTGCATTTCATGTTAGTTTGTTTTCACATTTGCATTACTGATTGTTTTATTTCAGTTTATATGTATATGTCTATATATGTTGGGGTGACATTACCACCCCATTTTTGTTATTGATGCCTCTGTTGAGTTTGAGCAGGTATGCAAGTTATGCCAGAGATGTTGAGGTTCTCATGTGCTCTACAGTGAGCACATGTCCCTGAGTTGGAGCCATATGTTATCCTCGATATTTAGGGATAACTAGGAGATCATGTCTCGAGGCCCACAAGTCCTAGACATGGAGTACCGAGAGAAGGATTGACCTGAGCATGGCCCTGGAGAGCCCATCCTTTTCTTCTTTCATCAGACTCATCTTGTAAGCAGCAACAACATCCATCACCTTCGTCTTGGTCTTGTATCGGAGGAGGCTCTTGCTCCATGAGGTAATTGGTCCAGGTATCATGGTATGTGTCACTTTTGATCATTAAAACCTTTAAATATATGCATTTGATTCCTTTTATCTCTGACAACTGCTTGGATCTTACATTAGCCCACTTGACCATGCTTGGGGAGATTGAAAGGGTTCCCTAACAAGCTTGTACCCATAGGTTTTGGTTTTCCACCGGGGGGATGTCTGAAGAGCCATCGTCCGCTCCCATCATACCACCACTTTTTCATCTTATCTCCTGCTCATTTATCCCATTCCCCTTGTCCGGGCATTTGATTGACATGTTTGTAGGGTTGCACCTTATCTTGTGGGAAGAAGGGGCTAAAGGCCCAGAAGGTAAAAGCAGTTGGTAAAAGATAAAAGCCTATAAATAAAACCTTGAGATACTTCGCCCAGGGATCCTCGAGAAGGTAATAAAAAGCCTCTCAGCAAGAAACAAGAGGGAACTAGAAAATAACAAACAAGACCTAGTCAAGAGGATAGGGTGTCTCATCACGAGCTAGCCTATTATGTTCATGGGTACCTAACAATATGACATTGCCACCATCTAGTTATCATGCCAGGGCAATGACCTTTGGTTGCATGGCCAAGGGAAAGGGGGTCTCATCACGAGCCAACCTTCTGATCTCTGTGAAAGTAATTGTGGGTAACACTGTCAGCTCTGGTCACCATGACAAGGCAGTGTCCTCTGGTTAGCCCTTGAATAAAAAGAAAAAGAAGAAGAAAAAAGAAAATAAAGAAAAGAATAAAGGCAAGAACGGGCTTGGAAAAATTGCATCCATGACAAGTACAACTCGCCTTCTATAAAGGCACCCACAGATAACATTATGCATCCCTGGCTCTCACTCTACCCTCATGTTTGGACATCCCCTAGCCATATCACCTCATTTACATGGCTTGGATGAAACCTTCCTGGAGACTTCCCTTTCCTTGTGGATACTAGCCCAATAGGATGTCTTGTCCTTTTCTTCAATCTTGTATTATAGGTTTTTATAATATCTTTGAGCTATTGACCGATGTATCAGGGTTTTTATGCATATGTTTGATAATATTAATGATGAAATGTGATTGACATTGCTATGATCCCTGTGACTAATGAGCCCATGGAGGGCGTAGTTTTTGATGTGCAGGACCATGTCCGACGGACAAGTACCATTTGGATCGGTACACATTGGGAGATGATCAGTTCGGATCTCCATGGGGCTGAAGAGCCCATCAGATGGTTGTTGAGACCCCATAAGGGGGGAACTTTAATTTTTTCCTTTTAACTCTTGCCTCTTCAAAAGCCTAGGTTACCGGGGACGTCTCCCATGGGCCTAACCTTCCTAAAGAGAAAGAACCTCCCCATCATGGTGACATTGGGAGAGATAGGTTCCTGTTACGCCAATTTGGCCTTCTATCTTATAGCCATTTGACCTGTCTATAAACTGTGTGATAACAGGCCACAAGAAAGTATTCCTAAGACACATCTTCCCACTCCTAAATCAATTGTTTCTATAAATTCATAATTAAATATTGACTTAGGAGGATGGTTGAATAATACAAAAATGTTGGTCCCTGTAGCAGAAATTATGAAGATTCCATCTCAAAAGGGGAACTTACTCAATCTATAGAACATCCTCCTCAAGGTAATGGTGACAAGCCACAGGTTGTAGCTTACTAGGATGCACCTGTGATTTTTCAAAATTGGGATAGGGGAAATGAAAAGAATCAATCGTTTTTTCTTTCTTTACTTATGAATGATTATCTCCTTCACAATTGCATGCTTGATTCTTAAGAAAGTTAAAATTTTATGACTAACAAAGTAATGGAACAGTTAAATTTAAGGTTTTCAAAGCCTTATCATAACATTTGTGCCATAGATAGTAAAACAATTGAAGTGCATGGTTTGATAAAGGGCTTACAAGTACATTTGGTTGTCTTCTTTGATATTCAAATAGAATTTGACATAGTGGTGATTGATGTGCCTGATGCTCAGGGTATGTTGCTCTCGAGGAAAAGAGTTGCAGATTTGGGGGGTAGTATACAAACAGTTTTAACTTATGCCACCATTCCCACTCCAAATGTGCCCATGTTTAGATTAAACAAAGAATTGGAAATAAAATACCATGTTGAAGATCCTAAGAAACCGATAAATGAGTTCGTATATCGTGAACTATGGATGGGATGTTATGAGATACCATTTAATTTTATAACACATGTCAAGGAGAAATTTAAGGATGAACTCTCAAGTGTTTGTAATGTTTGGGATGTCATGGATTATTTTGATGGTATTTTTCTTGAAGAAGCTCCAAGTGAAAGGGAATTGATGTGACTCCTTCATAATCTGGAACAAAGTGGATTTGTCATTTGGGACTGCATCATCAACATTAGTTCGCCAACATTCATATGAATTGGTCAAATATCAGGAAGAGTTGGATAGGATTTTTGGGCCACCCGTTCCATATGTCTTAGAAATTGAGGACATTTGTTTTGACGAAGATGATGTCTTCAACAAATAGGACGAGCATGAAAAGAATAAAAATAAAAAGAGAAAAAGTGGAACAAACTTGGTAGAGAATTGTAGGGATAATAAGGAAGTGATTGGTGATAATAATAGTCAACATATCATCCATATGGAATATTATGCCAAGCCTTTCAAAGAAGGGTTGAAGTTGACAGACATTAAAAGTTTCGCTTGTCACCAATGCAACTTCATCAAAAAGCGTTCAAGGAAGATTCTATCAAGTGGTTGAGAACTAAGAAAAAGGGTTCACATCAGAACATCAGAAAATAGAGTAAAGTGTATAAGTCTTCTCACAACTTATTTCATCCATTTGGATGACATAAATTTAGATATGTCAGTGAAAAGGCTCCACCTTGAAATAATCTTTAACGTAGTCATTTGGTGTCCAAAGGGGCACCCTTTGTAACGTATCTCTAACCTTTCTCCTTTTGATTCTTTCAATTTTGTCATCATTTAATTTATGTATATAGTTCATTGTATAGTCATTTCAGTTATTTGATTATTGTCAATCTCATTTCATTTGTTTGATTTTTATTTATTCTTTTCACACATGTACTTATGTTGGTTATTGGTGAGAACTTAGTTTTGTAGATTCTGAGGTTCTCGCATGCTCTCCTTCCAAAAGATCAGGGACATGTCCCCATGTGGATCCATATGTTGACCACCTATTTCAACTACGTGTAAACGTCATGTACCATGAAGATATGTACATTGTGGTACAACAAGTTTGAAGACTTATGACTCAACATGGAAATTTTGTCCCCAACACTTCTTTCTATGTACACAAAATGTCCGCTCATCTGCATGTGATAATTTTGTAATATGCTAGCATGGGTCAATTTTTATTTAGTTTCCTAGGACTTTATCATTAAGGAAGTCCTTTCATCGATTGTTTTTTTTTCCTCAGGTAATTAATCTTGCTTCTCGGCTATTTTAATTACCCTTGAGTTTTTCAATCAATAATCCTCCAAAGTGGTGAAAATTATTCTAATGATCGAGCCCAGTGGGTGACTAAGGTATAAATATGTTGAAAATGACCATGTTAGACATCTCCTAGAGTCTTGCGCAATTTCGTTAGGTTTGATAAGATTTTTTTATAATTAAATTTTTTTGTAAATTGGAAATTTAATTCTTTTTTATGAAAAATGTACAAATTTGGTCCTTATGGATTTTGTATAGTGGTGTGAGTACTCAAATCAAATGTCTTATGATCGCCTACACCTTTGGACCAAATTTTGGGTCAATTGGACAAGTTTTTCTAGTTCATTGTCCATGAGGAGTCCAAGTCAGTCAAAAGTCAACAAATAATTGACTAAGGTAAAAAGCCAAAAAAATTGCTAAAATGTATAAAATCATGAGAGAGAGTGGAGAAATTATTTCTAATGTATTTCCTAAGTTGGAAAAGTGAAAATCCACTTAGAAGAACCCCCTTCCCCCCCAATTCAAGTTAACAACTTAAGTTGAGTCTCCCTAGTGAAAATTGTGCCCCCCCTTCCTCATGAACTTAGGGTAAAGTAAAACTTAAAGTGAAAAAAGTGCTAAAACCCTAAGTGCACCCTTCCTATATCCTAATTTCATGTTTGTACAAGTGGAAAGGGGTTTTACCCCTGCATATCTCACCCCTCAAACCCTAACTCACTCCAAAACCCTAAAAGTGCACCCTCCTTTACTTGTTCTCACTTTCTTGGATGGGTGACACTTGTAACTCATCCAAGCAGGGTTTCTCTTCTCTCCCTCATTTAAAAGGAAGCACTATCTTCTCATTTTATCAATCAATTTTTCACAACTCTATTATGCCAAAATCTCTTCCCACTCTCTCTCATTCTCTCCCATTTTTCTCTTGTATTTTTTTGTGTCATTTGGTAACCTTTCTTGGAGCAATAAAGTGAAGTTTTGGAGGATCTCTTGGTGTTCTTTGTGCATTATTGGTACTTTTGGCTTCTCTTGTATGGTATTTTATCTTGGTGAGGTAACATTGTCGATTTTGTTTATTTTCGTTCCACATTGTTTTACTTGAAGAACCCTAAGCAAAGTATTTTGCTAGGGATAAATTTGTAGTAGTATTGCTATAGGTTTATGTGATTTGTTTTTATTAGTGTTTGCAGAGAATTTTGTAGGTTTTTTAAAAGATCTCACCTTCTTGTCTCATTGTGTAGCAAGGGTTTACATATTTGTAGTTTGTCAAAGCTTGGAGGAAGAACTACAAAGGCTTCATTTTATTCCATATCATTTTTTGTTTTAATTTCAATCTTCTATTTACTTACTTTTTGCATATATAATCACTTGAATCTTGCTAAAAAATCAATTTCAAAGTTCAAATTTTTATTGTAAATATTTTTGTACATATGATAATTGAAAACTAACATTTTGTGGTGATTTTTAACATTTTTCGGCAAGCTTTGTTTGTTGATTTATGTATGTTTTCACCATTTAAAAGGGAGGTGCTACCCAAATTTGGCTACGAAAAGCTCAAGAAAACTTGTACAATATTTGGTGCAAATCCTTTCTCTCTCTCACTCACTTTCTAAAACTATTGTAAGCATCCCAAGAGAGTCTCTTGGGCTTGCACTTTTTTTTTTCTTTCCAATTTTAAAATCTATAAATTAATTTTAATTGTTTGCTCACACTTTGCATTGTGTTTGGCTTTGCCATCCTTGAAAAATCGTGCTGGCTAGGATTATAATTTTTTTTTCTGATTTTTGTTTTAATTAATTTTTCCCACCTTTGCCACAAAAACGAAAGGATTTGTCCTCCACCTTGTGCCAAAGTAGTGTGGTTAACTTGTTTAAGCTATTTATTTTAAGTACTATTTGATTGCCCACACCTTGCATGTGAGTGGTTATGCCATCCTACAATATCTTGTTGGCTAGTGTATAAAAATTTATTTTGTTGCAAAGTAAACAAAATTTACCCCATCTTTGCCCCGTATTCCTTTCCCTTGCTACTTTGTGGATCTTGGGTAATAAGAAAGGGCAAATGATTGAGTGAATAGTTTAATTAGGCACCCATTTCTCTTATTGTTTGACCACTAAAATAAGGTGATTTATGGAGGCCAGAAGGGGTTGAACCCGAGGAAATTTTTATGACACTAAGTGTCCTCCTTGTTGAACGCCCAAACACTTTGGACTTGACTTGTGGAGCTAGGGGAGAACCTTCTTGTTCTTCTTATTGAGCACCCAACATTTCCTTTTGGCTATGGGATAAGGACTTGGGGTAGTCACCTAGCTTAGGATTGCAATTACTCACATCTAAACCACTAAGTTAAAAAGAAACTTAAAATTAACTAAAAGCAACCTAAACACTTGCAATTTTTATTTCAACAATTTATTTTCAAGAATTTACATTCTATTTATTTTTTGCAAGTTATTCACATTATTTTTCAAGCATTCTTTAATTCTTTGGGAAGTAATTGTTTATATGTAAAGTTATTTTGTGAATCATTGCCTAGATAAATTTATTTTTTATTTCTAGTTGTAAATTTTTTTTTTTTATGAATATTTGTTCAATAAGCAAAATTTAATAATCTTTAGGAACTGGTCTAATTGTTTATAAAATAAAGGTTCTCTTGTCATTAAAATATTGCATATTGCATTGATTGATTGTCATTTGGTTGGGTCTCCCTAATCAACAAATTAATTAACTCCTAAAACATTTAACAAAACCTTCACATAGTTTAATAGGGTCTACCCCCTTGGTTTCCCTAGGAGTGAGCCTGGACGAAAGGAATCCAGATTGAGGTGACAGTGGCTTTGGATTTAGGTTTGTGCCTCCAAGGACACACCAAGTGGGTCGGAGACTTCTCCACATTTGTAGGTGTTTATTAGGATGACAACACACTCAAAAAACTAGTGGACCAAGAATTTTGGTCTTCCATCCCTTTGCTTAATGAAGGAAAAATAAGATCTAGAGTTGAAAATGATAGAAGTTCAAAATAAAATGGAGGAATCAAGTTATAGGGATGTTTTGGTGGAGGAAAACTCTTTGAACCAAAACCTAGATCTAAAGGAGATCAAAGCTCCAAGTTTTTTCATAGATCATGCAAATGAAAGAGATCATATAAAACCATTACAAGATTTGTTTTGGAGGATGTACATATGGTTTAAGATAAAGAATCCATTTGTAAAGAGGTAGAGTTATTTTTTTAAATCTCCTTTTAGAGACAAGGGCATTCCATGGATCATAGATGACTCAATGAATAGGGAGTTAATGGCCTCCATTTCAAAGGAAGAGCTACACAAGGTAGTTCTCTCTATAGATAATCTAAGGCTTTGATTCCATATCAATTTAACATAGATTTCTATCAACATATGCAAGATATGATCAAAATGGATTTTGATCCGAATTTATGAAGGAACGCAACAGAATACACAAATAACCATGAATACAAAGATGGAGCGGAAATAACACATCATTTCATTAATATCATAGAACTTAAATTTGTTTACAAATGGAATGGAAATAAACTAGCTATGGCGTCGATAGCTTAACTCTGAGAAGAGATGTGGCAGCTACAGGCCTCTGAACTCTGTGTTCCAATGAGGCTTGAAGGTCTATATATTATTGAGAAACAATGGAAACCCTAAACATCCAAAAACCTAACCCTAGGAGATGAAACACCAGAATGTGGGCCCCATCGGGGTAAATTGGTACATCAATTTCCCAGGGTCGTAACTTTGGCATACTATCTTCGTTTGACGCACATGATACATCGTTAGAAAGATCTATCCAAGGAATACAACTACTAACAACGAATATCCAATCCATAACGGACTCATATTCATTGGATGTTCATTGGATGTTTGATGCCAAAAAAACGTTGTTTAGGGCCTCAAAACGGCTTCGGAAGTTCAGGACCCAAAAAACTGCCAAAAATAGTAAATTGTGCTACAATTAAAGAAACTGAAAAACTGAAAGAAACAATGGTGGGGGTCCAAGTGGGATAGGCGGGTGACCACCAATATCCACCTGGATAATTCCTCCCCCCTTAGGAAGCAATGGTCCCCATTGTGTTGAGTTCCTCCATGAGATGAGAAAACTTATGCTAAACTTGGTCCCTGGTGAGCCACTTGCCCTAGTGAAGGAGTTGGCCTGCTTTGAAAACTCGATATAGCTGGATCCTCTACTGGTGGGTGTTCTTGATCTATGTGTCCATAATTCAATCAATTGTGTCTTGTTCCATGTAGTTTGGATTTAACTATGTTGGTGTGAGTTGTTTTGCCATGTCGGATGTGTCCAGTAGAGGTGGAAAGTAGGGCTGAAGGCAGTCCACATTGAACACTAGGTGCAGACAAAGGAATGGTGGAATACTGAGCTCGAATTCATTATCCCCTACAGCCTTGGTGATGGTTTATGTCCCATATCGGAGTGGACGAAGCTTGCAGTGGGGTTTAGCGAGGTGCTCCTTCTACAAATGTAGCCACACTTTGTCGCCCACCTGGAAGTTGTGTTGCACCCAATGTTGATCATGTCATTGCTACTTAGCATTGGCTCTGTCCAATATGTCATGAACCTATTGGAGAATGTGTTGAATGCGCTCAATGAAGTTGTTTGCTTTGGCAGCTTCAGACTAGACATGAGCCGAATCAACCTGAGTAGATGCAAAGGGCATGGCTACGTCAATGGGACATAGTGGTTGGAATCCCAAGCCCACCTGAAAGAGGTTGTGGTCGGTTGAGTTGTGGAGGGCCCAATTATAGCTATGGTGTACATAGGGGAGGCTCTCATCCCATGTGCGTGGATGCTTTGAGTTGTACATGCGCAAAATGTGTACGATCATCCTGTTTACGACCTTAGTCTAGCCATGTTTGGGGATGAAAAGTTGTGGACTTGGTAAGCTTGGTGTCCAGCATTGACCAGAGGTTGGACCAAAATGTACTGAGGAACTTGTTGTCCCGATCTGAGATGATAGACTGTGGGATCCCAAAGTGTACCGACACTCGTTCAAAGAAGAGTTTAGCAGTGGCTTCTACTGTGATATTCTTTTTGTAGGCCGCCATAATGGCCATCTTCGAGAATCTGTCGACGACCACGAAAACATAGTCGTTTTCATGCTTAGTAGAAGGAAGGCCCGACATGTAATCCATGGAGATGGATTCCCAAGGTCGACTAGGGGTAGGCAGCGGAGTATAGAGGCCTTGCTTCTTGATGGTCGGTTTGGCAATGGCGCAGGCAATGCAGGATCTGATGTACTTCCCGACATCCTGTTGAAGGTTTGGCCAATAGAAATACTTTTGCAGTACTATCACTGTTTTCTCGACCTCGAAATGCCCAGCGACCCGACTATAGTGTGCTTCCCAAATAATCTTAGCACGCTCGCTTGAAGGAACACAAAGGTGTCCCAAATGACATAGTAGTGCATCCTAGAGGTGAAAATGTGGAACTCGATTACCCTCCAAGAGTGTCTTGTATGTGTGGCCGAATTCTGGATCGCTCTTGTAGAGAAACGGCCAATCAGAAGTCTCGTTCCCACAATAGTTGAGCACAGTGGTTATCGCCACGATCGGTGGTTGACTGAGGCAGTCTGCAACATTATTGGTGTTTCCCTTCTTGTACTTAATGTTCAAATGAAACTGTTGCAGATATGTGGACCACTTATGATGGAGACCGTTATGCAACTTCCCTTGTGTCTGTATGAACTGTAGGGGTCAGTGGTCTGTGTGGATGATCGTTTCCTTCCCCAAAATGTAATGCTTCCATTGTCGAAAAACCTGCACAATGGAATACATTTATTTGTCATAAGTGGGATACTTTTGGATAGTGTCGCACTGTGATATGCCACTAGATTCCTCTGTTGAGTAAGAACTACCCCAATAGCATAATCAGAGGCATCTGTCTTGATCTCAAATGGTTGTTGCAAGTATGGTAATGTGAGCATTGGGGCACAATAGAGGTGATGTTTCAATTCTATGAAGGCCTTCTGTTGATATTCCGACCAAAACAATTTTGTTTTCGCTCCTCCCTTTGTGACTTGACTCAAGGGCCAAGTGATATGAGAGAATCCCAACACGAACCTACGGTAGAAATTAGCAAGACCTAGAAAGATGCAAAGCTCTATTAGAGTGGTTTGGGCTGGCCAATCGCGGATGACTTGGATCTTGGTTGGATCCACATGCACCCCACGCTCATCAATAATGTATCCCAGATACTGAACCCGATTCATGCCAAAAGTGCACTTCTCCAAATTGGCACACAACTTGTGTTTCCGCAGTGTTTGGAGGACCTGTCGGATGTGATGGAGGTGCTCTTCCCAAGTGTGGATGAATATCAGGATGTAATCCAAGTACACTACTACAAATGAGTTGGTGAATGGTCGCAAGATTTCGTCCATCAGCCTCATGAAGTTTGCAGGAGCATTCGTCAACATGAAAGGCATGACCAACCATTCGAAAAGGCCCTCCTTGGCTTTGAGGGTGGTCTTCCACACATCAAATGGTTCGATTGGTACCTAGTGATACCCGGACTTCAAGTCGATCTTGTTGAAATATTTTTCCCCTTTGAGTTGGTCCAAAAGGTCATTAATCTGTGGGATCAAGTACCTATTCCGAACAGTGATCTTGTGCAGTGCCCGATAGTCAATACAGAGTCTCCAAGTCCCATCCTTCTTCTGCACCAACATGATCGAGCTCCCACAGGGCGATGAAATTGGTCGGATGTGACCTTTCTATAGCAACTCCTAGATTTGCCTCTTGATTTCATCATTCTCCAGAACAGAGCGTCGATAGATCGGTCCATTCGACAACGACGCAGTTGGGGTCAATCAATGGGGTGCTTGACCTAACAGTGCAGAGGCACCCCTGCAGGTGAGGTGAAGATGCCCCAGTACTTCTCCACGACCTTGTCCATTTGTTCTTGTCATGCAGAGGAGCCCTGCCTGGAGGTCGTGACCACAGTCTTCTTCTTTCCCTGAGGGCGGATCATCAGGAAAACAAATTTCTCGGTTTTGGAAATGAGCTTACTGCATTGTTTTGCAGTAAACAAAGAAATAGCGGCAGACGATGGTACCTCTGGTATCATGTACAACTTATTTCCCAAGGTAATAATAACAATGCGAGGTTGGGACTCATACACAACATATCACTTCCACAAGTATGGTTGTCCTAATAATACATCACAAACATCAAGAGGATCAATGTCAGATAATACCTCATCAGTGAAGGGCTTGTTGTTCTAGGTAAGGCGGCACTGCTGGATAACACGGAGATCCCGTCCTTGGTGAAGCCACCAGATGGTGTACGACTATGGGTGTGTTGTGGTCAGCAAGCCCAACCGCTTCACGACCTCTGCTGAAATGAGATTTTTTTGGCTCCCATTGTCGACAATGAACTGTAGCGGGGAACCCTTTACCCACATATGGGAGTAGAAGAGACACTCCTCCTCCTCTGGATCTTCCGGTTCTTCCTTTCGGATCTTTGTGGTGGCAACAATAGTGTTGGGCTCCACATCGATAATATTCTTCCCTCTGTCATTCCCCTTCTCGGGTTCTGATTCAATGTCGAAGCATGCATCTGATTCATAAGCCCTCATCTCGGCCACCAATGAATGTTTGGCCCGACACTCACTTGTGTTGTGAGTGGAGCTCTTATGGAACTCACACCACTTTCCCGTGTCCTTCTTCGGTTTCGCGGTGTCGTTCTTTGCTTGCGGCTTTGGCTGGTTGTCTTGAGCCACCATGCCTTGGCTTTGTCCTTTGTTCTATGGTTTGGGGGCACCTTTTGCTTGCTTTTGATTTGCAGATCCAAAGTCTTGCTTCTTCTGTTTAAACTTTTGCTCAATCTTAGTAGCATACCGGTATGTCGTACCAAGCGAGGAGATGTTGAGGAACTCCATTTCCTCCTGAATGTATATGTGTAGACAATTGCGGTACTTCAACACCAAATGTCTCTTTGAATCTTTGATACCCAACTTTGTGCGTAGGGTATGGAACAGATTCGTCAGCTCAAGCACATCTTGACCCCTTCGTTGTCGCAGCATAGTCCATTGTATGTACTTGTCCTCATAGCTCCCCATGGGATAATATTGTTCCTTGATGGCGTCTCAAAAAGAATTGCAAGTGGGTACGGCTGAGAACAGAGAGGGTTCCTCCTCGTCCTTTTTCTCACAGTAGGTTTCCCACCAGTCCTTGACATGGGGGGCGACTTTGAGCAATGAAAAAATAATCTTCTCCAGGTCGAAAAAGTCATGAATCGAGAAATATCCTTCTAATAGATTCAACCATCTATCTACGATGTCTACATCTATTTGGCCATCAAATATGGGAATGTCAAATTTTACTTGGACCTTAAAAGGGGTTGCACCTCTAGAGTGGCTGCTGGATGCAGATGCACTGCCAGTGGGCAATCGTTGAAGAATCTAGGCAAAGTTATCCATCATTGTGTTTCTTTGTTTTTCAAGGGCCTCCTCGATCAATATTTTGATATGATATCTTGCTCCCTCGTCTTTCTTTTCGTCCCCCATGGGCGATCATCGGGGTTTGCGAGGATGATCTTGCAAAGGTTCAACCAAATCGAGCCCTAACTCCTTATACCCCGACCTCGTTGGGGACATGCAAAGAAGGATCGAGAAAGAAAAGACCGCTTTGATATCACTGATCCGAATTTATGCAGGAATGCAACAGAATACACAAATAACCATGAATACAAAGATGCAGCAGAAATAATAGTTCATTTCATTAATATCATAGAACTGAAATTTATTTACAGACAGAATGGAAATAAACTAGCTAGGGCGATGGTAGCTTATCTTTGAGAAGAGACGTGACAACTACAAGCCTCTGAACTCTGTGTTGCAATGAGGCTCAAAGGCCTATATACTATTGAGAAACAATGGAAACCCTAAACATCCAAAAACCTAACCCTAGGAGATGCAACACCTGAATATGGGCCCTGTCGGGGTAAATTGGTACATCAATTTCTTGGGGTCGTAACTTTGGCATACTATCTCTGTTTGACGCACATGATACATCGTTACAAAGATCTATCTGAGGAATACAATTGTCGTTAGCGAATATTGAGTCTGGAATGGACTCATATTCACTTGATGTTTGATGCCCAAAAAATGTCGTTTAGGGCCTCAAAACGGATTCGGATGTTCAGGACCCGAAAAACTGCCAAAAATAGTAAATTGTGCTACAATTAAGGAAACTGAAAAACTAAAAGAAACAATGGTGGGGGTGCAAGTGGAATAGGCAGGTGGCCACCAATATCCACCTGGATCAGATTTGTTGGAAGTATTAGAGGAATCAAGAAGAAAATGTAATTCTTTAAAATCCTTAAATTATACTACCATAACTTTTATTCCAAAAAAAGAGAATGCATTAATTTTTGGCAATTACATACCCAGATATTTATGCAACTCCATCTATAAAATAATGTCCAAAATCATAGCATCGAGAATGAATCATTTCTTGAGGAATTTGATCTTTGGGAAGCAAGGTCGGTTCGTTTCTAGTATACAAATATTGGAAAATATTATCATAGTCCAAGAATATTTTCATTCAAGGAAAACAAACAAGATTCCATGTTCACTAAGTTGGTACTATTAAAGGCTTGTGATAGGGTTAAATGGGACTATTATGCATAGTCTTACTAAGGTTTGGGATTCTCGAAGAAATGGATATAATGGGTGAGCAAATACATCTCACCAACTTCCTTAACGATTTTAATGAATGGAAGCTTTAAGTTTAGCCTTCTCCAAGGAAAAGGAGGGAATAATTAAAGGATTAAAAGTATCCTACAATATACAAAATATTTCACACTCACAACTTGTGGATGATACTCTTTTGATCAAGGAGGCGATATTGAGAGAATAAATTCCATTCTAGAGAATTATGAGAGATTTTGAGGTAGCATAAGGTAAAAATATAATCCTAGAAAAGTCCAAAGTGTTTTACTTAAATCCAAAATATAGAATTCAATCAAACATTGCAGAAATTATGGGCTTTCAAGGAGGAATATTTCCCTAAAATATCTAGGTTTTCCACTTGACGAAAAAAATCCATAAAGAGGAGCATTGTAAATAGGTAGTAAACAAAATTGGAATCACAAGTCATAGAAATGTTTTCCTAACATGGAGTATACTCTGCATCCATGAAATTCTCTTAACAATACCCTCATATTTGATTTTTATACTAGTATCTCTATCTAGATTTATATATGAATTTGAAGGATTGTTAAAACACTTCATATGGAGTTTCCCCAAAGAAGAGAGAAGTGGCTTCTCCTCCTTTGAAATAGGGTGGAAAAACCCAAGGGGCAGGAGGATTCTAGATCAAGAAATTATACATAAAGAAAAAACACTTACAACAAACTTGTTTTGAAAAATCCTATAGTCCCCATTCGCCCTTTATATTGTTGACCCGCAATCCAAATATTTGGAAAGTGGAGATCCAAAGGACATTGTGAAATTTCAATCCTTTCCCAAAGGATACTCAATTTGGAATACTATCGTAAGTAGTAGTTTACTATTGTTGGAAAATTATTTTGGATAGTGTGGGATGTAAGCATGCTATTTTTTGGGAGGATGCAACTTGGAATGGGAAAAACCCCCTCAAAGGGTAGGGGGATTCTAAATGGAGATTAGACATAGCAAAAAAAGAACTTACAACAAACTTGGTTTGCAAACTCCCATAGTCCCATCAACCCTTTATATTGTTGACCTATGATCCAAATATTTGGAAAGTGCAAATCCAAAGGACATTGTGAAATTTCAATCCTTTCCCAAAGGATCCTTGATTTGAAATAATATTATAAGGGGTAGGTTTATTATTGATAGCAACTTATTTTGGATAGTGTCGAATGTAAATATCCTAATTTTGGGGAGGATGCAACTTGGCAAAGTAAACACCCCCTCAAGGATGATCATCATCTCTATAATATTATGAAAGAACATGTATATAATGGTTGGGTAAAGGTTAGGGACTATTGGTATCAATACCAATGTTCCATCTTTAGGTCCTTGCAGGATATCTCATTATGGCTAAATTAGATTATTGAACCATTGAATATCAAGTTGGATACAATCTTATCAAGTATACAATTTATCATGAGAGAGGGAGTTCATGCCATTAGATGAATCAGGACAAAATCAAGCCAATAAAATGTAAGGGATGTTATTTATATGCATTATGAAGAGATGAAGGGTTTCAATCCTAGGAACACTTGAAAAAAATATATAAGTTTAATTATTCATAGGAAAATCCTTTCAATATGGTTCATAGGTCATGCAAATCCCACAATATGTAATGGAAGCCTCAAAGTATATGAATACAATTCTCACATACCATTGGATTGTGATTTGTCTAAATAGATGTGGAGTTTGTGGGAATAAACAACTTCTTATAATAATTCATTAACATCACCAATTATGGATTTAATCACCCAATGGGGTATACCCCCATGGGGGCTTCAAATGTTGAAATATCTATTCATAAATGATCCTTAACTTCATCATGTATACTATGGTCAATAATAAATTCATATATTTTCAATAAGACAACAATCTCAACTGAACAAATTTGTCTTAGGGCCAAGAGAGAAATTAGTGAAACCACAAAATCCAAAACCAATAGAGAAGAGGTCCCCCCATTGGCCATTGAAATTGAAATTTTGTACAACATAATTATAAAATGGATGGTATTCCTATGAATCCCAAGAAGGTGAGGGAAAAGAAACTATAATACCCCTTGAGGGAGGGTTGGATGAAACTAAACTTTGATGGGGGTTGAAAGGGAAATCTAGGCTTAGCATGACAAGGTGGGGTTCTAAGAGATCACTCAAGATCCTTTATATCATTTTTTTGTGGTTTCTTTCCTAAAATATCCAACAATAAGTTCTATCTTTGGGCTATAACAATGGGATTAGATTTAACCAAGTCGATGTGATAATAGGAGCTAATAGTATGCGAACTAGAAATCATACCATGTTGGTGTAAAGAAGCTAGTTCTTCTTTTAAGGAAGTTCAATTCTACCATGTGAAAAGAACAACCAATTTTGTGGTTGAAAGGTTGGCTAGTAAATCCATTGATACAAAATCTAAAAGGATCCTTAGCATAGAGAAAGACATTATTTCATATGATGGTATTTAGGAATTTTTTAAGAGTCAAGGTAGAAAATAGTTCATGGGAAATCAAACAATGATTTATATAAGCTTACATGTCAAGAGAAATGTAGAAATGAGATAGACATAGTATTGGAGGAGGAGGGGTCCAAATGTCCTATTCCAAGAAGAATATGATCTTAGTTCCATACCTCCAAGGATACAAATAATAATCCTTCCAATTTCCCAGTTAAAAGTTGCATATGACTTATATTGTCTAAGAGGTTACAACCAAATAGATAGTGGTCTTATTGCTTGTATCATCATATCATTTTCCAATGCATTGGATGTTTTCCAAAGATCATCCAAGCACGTGAAAGGAACCGTCAATATGCAATTTCGATGGTGGCATGAGTTGGACATGATGCCAAACAACATTGGAAGTTTAATTAATAATGACCTTAGATTCACACATAAAAAAATGGAGATGGATCAAGCAACATTTCTATAAGATGTCATCCATTGCTAAGAGATTAATTTATAGTTGGTTGACAACTCATATATATAGGAAAAGGAGTAAGGGAAGCTTCAACATATTATCTTCACCCCTTTCTCATTCTAGTGTTTTTTGTGGTCTCAATGGAATAGAGGGAAGGCTACACAATAAGAGTGTGGGGCGGGGGGGTGGCATAGCTATGATAAAGAGAGCCCACCTTCACTAGAAATAATTTTGAATTTTCCAAGGGACATTCATGTAAGATTTAAGTTATTTCTTCTTAGGTTCTAAAAAAAACTCTATATTTGAATCGTGAGATAAAATTTTCATCATGAACTCGTAAATATTAAGGCTTTCTAGTCTAGCTAGCAAAGCAAAGTTGGGGAATAAGACAAACTATTGTTTCTTAGTGAGGTCAAATATGTTGGTTTAGATAGTAGCATATATCATGCATAGTAGCTCAACTCTTGCAAGGAAATTCTTTTTTTTTTGTTTAAATGAGATAAGAGTCCAGTTTCTATAATCCCCAACTAGATGATGGTAGAGTGTTGTATTATATATGTTGATGAGCTAGTTTATATATATATATATATATATATATATATATATATTGTTAGAATATTAGGGTAAGAATAAAACAACAGTCTCTTTTAAAATTTAAAACAAAACTCCTTTAGATCTGAAGTACAGAACATCATAAAGGATAATGACAGTAGAATATAACTCTGATCTTAGGATAAACAATAAGGTTAGATCTCTACAGTGATATTTAAACCCTAACTTGACAGTGATATCACAATACCCTAAAGCAGAGATCTATGCAAATATATTAACAGTAATCTTCAAACAATGATAGAAGCAACTTAGATCTCAAAGATATAACAACAGTGTTGTAACAGTAGGTCTATAACAGAATTAAACAAAAACAAACAGAGAAACACAACTCTTCCAAGTATAACAACAGATTGATATTTCAAAACTGTAGCAAAAGTATTGAAAACCTTTTCAAGTGTAACAGCTGATGAAACAAAACTTCTTTTCTATAAGACAGTGGCACAATTTGCAAACAAGAAATAAAACTTAGATCTGATCTAAAAACAGAATTAGAGGCATACCTGGCAGTAGCCTTACCACTGATTAAGTGAACAACCACAAAAGGAGATAGGTCTTAGTTTTATGCTCAGTTAAAGTTTGGTTCTGATCTATACAAGATCTCTAGCCACCGATTGATAGATCTTTCATGCCACCACTGTCAAGACAAAAGGGAAAACCAAAAACCCCAACAACAAGAACCCTAACTCACAACCAACAATAGTCAGGATGAGGCAGCAGCAAACAAGAGGGGGTTACACTCAGCAATTACCCCTGGCAGCCAGCATTATCTTCTTCACAGGCTGCGGCCCCCTTCAAGATAGGAGCGGCACCTTCCAGTAAGGACAGCGGCACCC
>ML797941.1:270536-282700 GCA_009831015.1 Picea engelmannii | reverse complement strand
TCTCTCACTGGTTTTCCCCACACTGGGGTTTTTCCAAGGTCGATTTGACCAAAATTCTTTGTGTCATTTAAATGTGTGCTTGCTGTCATAATTTCTGAGTTTTTGTACAGCCATTGAAAAGATTATTTATTTCATGTGTTTCAATCAAATTTCATTTCGAAATTTTATGCATATTAATGTTTGCAAATTTCATTAATATTGGGAAAGGGCATTAAACATTTTGGAGTGATAAGGAGAGACTGAAACCAGGATTGGGATAAATTGCAGGGTGAGAAAACACTGTGAAAAATCAACACTACTCTCAGAGCTCAATAACTACATTGAGAATAGAGCAAGTCATTTTCAGCTTCAGAAATAGCAGTTGCAGGTGCAGAGTCTCGGTTCTAGAAGGAACAGTTGCAAAGAGAGTAGAAGACATACTCTCAGGCAATTAGACAAATAGTGCTTTGCAGAAAGCACATAGAGCTAGCACATGATTGTGTAGATTAAGTTGTAGCTGAACAAATGTACCACGATTGGTACAATGTGATGGGAAAAAGAAGGTATTGATTAAGAAGAGACTTTTGATCCCGTAGCTAGATCAAAACCCTCATAATTCTTGTGAAGTGGAAGTTACACCAAATGGATGTGAAAACAACCTTCTTGAATGGTGTTATTAAAGAGGAAGTGTATGTAGAACAAACCACGAGGGTTTGAAGTTGAAGATAGAAAGACTCATATATGCAGGTTGAAGAAGGCTCTATACAGGTTGAAGCAAGCTCCTAGAGCTTGGTATGGAAGAATTGACAGTTTCCTGACGAGCTTGGGCTTTACCAAGAGTAAAGTTGATTCTAACCTTTACTTCAAGGTTATGAATGATGAGCCTATTATATTGTTGTTGTATGTGGATGACTTATTCTTAACTGGAGATGAAAAGTTCATCATTGATTGTAAGAAGAAGCTCGCTGCAGAATTTGAGATGAAATACCTAGGCCTAATGCATTATTTCTTAGGTCTCGAGGTTTGGCAGAGCCCGAAGAAGATCTTCCTTAACCAAGGGAAGTATGCAGTTGAAATACTAAAGAGGTTTGATAAGTTGGAATGTAAAGCCATGAACACACCCATGGAAACAAAGTTGAAGCTCATGGTTGATACTTCGTCAGAATTGGTTGATGCTACACTTTATAGACAGATCATTGCATCATTGATGTATCTGACAAATACCAAGTCCAATATATGTTTTGTTCTGAACACTTTGAGTCAGTATCTGGTAGAGCCCAGATGTGTTCACCTTGTTGCTACAAAACATGTGATGAGATACCTTAAGGGTACGTTGGATTTTGGTCTCTGTTATACTGAAGATCATGACTTCAAACCAATTGGTTATACTGATTCAGATTGGGATGGAAGTGTTTTTGATAAAAAAAGCACTTCAGGATGTTGTTTCAGTTTGGGGTCAGCCATGACTTCATGGCAGAGCAGGAAGCAATCCGGTATTGCTCTCAGCACGATAGAAGTGGAATACATTGCAGCATGTTCCGCCAATTGTAAATCCATATGGCTTCGAAAGTTGTTGAGAGGTCTATTTGATCTGGAGATGGAAGCAATCGTGATTCTATGTGATAACCAGAGTTGCATAAAGATGACGGAGAACCCAGTGTTCCATAATAAGTCGAAGCACATAGAAATCCGATATCACTACATTCATGATATGATGCAGAGAGGAAATGTAAAGCTCCAATATGTTGGCATAGATGAGCAGGTTGCAGATGTGTTGACCAACCCTCTGTCTCGTGTGAAGTTTGAGCACTTCCGAGAGAAGCTTGGTGTTGTCTGAAAATACCTCTCTCAAAAGGGGGAGTGATGTTGATGATACTATAGTATCCTAACCAACAACGGGTAGCTTCGTTAGGATTTTATATCCTAGGGGATTTTGATCATCCCTGGGCAGATTGCGAAGGTCCAGTAAGGACACTATGTCAGAGTACCTATGCATGTATATGCCAGTTGTGGTCAGTAGTGGTAGCTTCATTAGGATTTTATATCTTAGGGAATCTTTTGATTCCTGGGTAGATCCCAAAGGTCCGGTAAGGACGGTCTGTAAGAGTACCACATGGTAGCTCCGTTAGGATTTTATATCCTAGGGAATCTTATGATTCATGGGCAGATCTCGAAGGCTCGATAAGGACGGTCTGTCAGAGTTCCACAAAATGTTGTTGTTGCACTTGTCTCATTCTGTTGCCATATGATGTTGATGATGTTATCTCAGCCTCCTATTGATGATGGTGATGATATTATCTCAGCCTCCTGTTGATGATGTTGATGATGTTATCTCAACCTCGTGTTGATGATGTTGTTATATCAACCTTGTGTTGATGATGTTGTTGTATCATCCTTGTGTTGTTGATGTTATACCAACCTTGTGTTGATGTTGTTGTACCAGCCTCGTGTTGATGTTGTTGTACCAGCCTCGTGTTGTTGATGTTGTTGTAATAGCCTCGTGTTGTTGATGATGTACCAACCTCGTGTTAGTGATATTGTTGTTTCAGCTTCATGTTGAAGATGATGATGTTGCTACTTCAGCTTCATACTGAAGATGATGAAGATGTTGCTACTTCAGCTTCATGCTGAAGATGTTGATGACGATGTATTAGTGTGTACTGATTGATGATGTTGCATTAGTGTTATACTAATTGATGTTGATGCAAAATAATGATGATGATGCTACTCCAACTCCATGCTATGAAAGATGATGTTGATGATGAGAAAAACTTCTAATGATTTATAGATGTGCCAATCAATGATCCAGATGTTGATGATGATGTTGCCCTCTCCTTCTTCTGATGATGTTGTGTTGGGTTATGTCAGTAGAATACCCTTCTTGTTAAGGGGGAGTGTTGAAATATTGTAACTGCAAAGAGTATTCTAATTATTATTGAGTTATTTTTGTATAGATCAAATCCCCTTTTGTGGATTGATCTTGTCGGGTCTTTTATATGACCAAATCCCCTTTTGTGGATTGGTCAAACCCTAGTCATATGATGGTGATTGTAAAGTCAACCCGTAGGGCTAATTAAAGTGATTTTAGCGACTAAGTGAAGAAGTCGGCCCAGCTTGGTGAAGAGACACAACCCTAGCGCCTGTCGGCTAGTATAAATAAGAGGCGATAGCACCTCATTCTCTCACTCACTCAACTACTAATTTAGTCCACATCTTTTGGAGGTTGTTGCAGTCATAGGAAGAAGGAGAATAGAGGCGCATGCTCAATCCTAGATTATTCTTGGTGGTTTGGTTTTTGTCTTGGCATTGTATTGGCAATCTATATTAAGGAAGTTTTTGCTGGGTTTTCTCCCCCATGAGGGTTTCCCAGGATAAATGTTGTCTACCTTGTGATTGTGTTTCTCTCAGTGACCTGCTTATGCTATTATTGTCTAGTAAATTGAAAAGAACTTAATAGCAGCTATAAATTTAACAATTAAAGGGTGGCTCAACTTGTATTTATAAGAGGCTAGGTGCCTCATTTGGAGAACACACACAACACAAGTTCTCTTTCTCAAGGAAAAGTGCGCAATTCTTAGGAGGAGACGCAGCTACAGAGTAAGGGTATTTTGGTGAAGGGTTTTGGTTATTTTGGTGAAGGGTTTTGGTTATTTCAAATCATCGGCATGCTCCTCCAACCACTTGGGTTCCTCCTCCATCTCAGGCTCACGAATCTCCACCCTCCACTAACTAGTGGTGTCAATGTCATCCAATGAAATGGCCTCTATGTCAGGTTCTTTGTCAAGTTGTTTCATCCACAACCTTAGATTGTAGTAGACATATACCAAGTCATTAAGGCGTTGGGTACCTAACTTGTATGAACATTGAGATCTATAGTTAGTGATGGTAAATACTAAATACTAAATTGTAAAAATTAAAATTAAAAAAATATAAACAATTTAAATTTTGATTGTTGCATTTTTTAACATTTCTAACTTGTTGCGCTTCTTGGAGTGTATCTTTTCAAAGACACTCGAATTGCGCTCACACACTAAAGAACTGCAAGTTTGACTAAGCACTAGAACGACAAGTTTCTGCAGATCCAGGAGCTTTCCACCATAGTGTTTCCACCAGACATCTACAATGAATAAAATGAAAGGAAGACAACGAATTATATTTCAGATTTCCATCAAGTAATAAATGTCATATATAATATATAGAAAGGAATAAACAAAATTTGGAATTGAATCTTACCTGGAATCCCTGCGGTCCTATATTCAACAGCCATATCCTAGCCCAACATCCCAGATGCCATCCTATATATCTCATTTTGTCTAGAAATCTCTTAGCGTTCAGTTGGAGTCAACACCATCCTATAAACACACTGGAGGAAACCATCAATGACCTCACCATCAAAATTAAATCCACAAGCATAAGCGAATGCAGGGTTGAGGTAGAGCCTTGCTGCATGAATGGGACGATGGAGAATGTTATTCCATGACTCATCAATCACACCCCATATCTGAGCTCTCTTGGTGAGTCCTTCCTCCCCCTTCTTCTCATAGTATCAATAGATAGCTTCCTTGGCCCTATCCATGGAATCAAACAAGTAGCTCATTGTGGGCTTCTCACCATCAACCAATCGAAGAACCTTTACCAAAGGATCACTAATGGTACATACCTCCCCTACTTCACTCAAGAATCTTTGGTCATGTCCCACAAGTTGGGCTATGGCTTTCCCATCTTGTTTGGTGCTATAGACACCAGCAGCCCACTCATTAGAAAGAAACATTCTTTGTAACTCCAACATACTATTGAGGAGCGACTGAAAAGAAATGAAGCTGGTGGCGAAACATGTGATTGCGGGATGCACCAACTCTATGTTCCTTGTGAATTGTCTCATGAGTGAAAGAACAAATCTGTGATTATATATATATATATATATATATATATATATATATATATATATATATTGTCACACTCCAAGTTAAATCAATGATTTCCTTGATCCAAGAAAGTTTTCCCATGTCCTCTAGCATCAAATCAATGCAATGGGCCACACAAGGACTCCAGTACAAGGATGGATGCCTCTCCATAAGCATCTCGAGGAAATGAATAACACTTGGTAAAAGATATCAATCCATTCTTTTGAGAAAAAGTTTCATTAATTTCATTGAATAGAACCCTTTTCGGATTAACTGGACACTTTTCCTTCGAAATCAACCAAATATTCACCGAATCTGAACCAATTGTTTTTTGAATGTTGAACCCAAACTCCCCTTCGATCCTCCCAACAGCAACATAATTTAGCAACATTGTTTGTGATGACTTGGACAACATATTGTGGGCCTATCTCTCGGATAAATCCATCCAGCAACTCACATAATATTTGTGCATCGTTTGTAAATGTACTTGCATCAACACCTTTGATAAACATTGTCCCCTTGGGACAATTAACCAAGAAGTTTAGAATTGACCTTCCCTTCCCATCAGTCCACCAATCTGACATCACGATGCATCCAGTGGTCTTCCATGTTTCCCTGAGTTGAGTTAATCTTTCTGTGCAGGCGTCCTTTTCCCCTTGAAGGAGACGCCCTCTCAAATCGTGATAGGAAGGGCCCCTATACCCTGGGCCAACAATTGCAACAGCTTCAAACATGGAATGGTAGAAGGGGTTATTGGCAATGTTAAAAGGTATATCACTCCAAAGAAAACATTTGGACACATGCTTGTCGGCCTCCTACGTCTCTTTTCTTTTAATCAATGACCGAATAGAAGGTTGCCCCCCAGGTGTTGACCTCGGCACAAAGAAAGGTGAGGTTGATGAGTCGACTACAGAAGTCGAGGACCCTCTGGCTAAGGAGTGGAATTGTGGTACTGGTCCCCCCTCAGAGGCACTTGTTCCAGTGTTTATATTTGCAAGTTCAAGTTATTTTTTGCAAGCCTCAGCTGCATCCCTCTTATTATCCATAACAATGAGTGATTGGTTTGCAATACGCATAATTTTCGGACTACTATTTAGACAAATATCCACATCAAACCCAATGATTTTTGCAAGGTGGTATTTCAAGCAGCTAATTCCTCCATAAAAAAAATTCCACAAAGATTGCATGTCAATATTTTTCTATTGGGAAGCTCCATTGGTTCACCATACACCCACATTGGATCCAATGCCTTCGGCTTTTTGTTTAGATGAAAATATTAAACCTATGGCACAAAAAAAAAAATTAAATAAACACATGATAATGCAAAGGTTAAATAATGAGAGCTAGAATAATTAGAATGATTGAATCTTACATTCAAAAACAACAAGAAGAGGCACATTGCAAAGTTCAAACCCTAGCCTAACTCTAAAAAAACAAAGTTCAAACTTCAAACAAATGAAAGAAAAATGTTTAGTATCATACCTGGAAATCTTGATCTCTCTGTTGGCACTAATGGCAACAAGATCCTTGGCTTTCTCCTCCTTGGATAGATGCACAATGAATTCCCTCACACCTCTCTAGCGCTCTCGCACCTTAGAAATGAAACAATGAGTGAAAACAACAACCCGCAGCCTCTAAAACCCCTTCACACGCACTTTTTCTGCTCTTTTAGCCAGCAAACTGACACTTTCCTTCAACTCGCAATATATTCCTAATTTCTCACGAGTTAATGAATGTGTCGTGATATTTTTAAAGTGTCAGATGTGTCGTGATATATTCCTAGGAAAATATCGCCCCCCTCTAAATATCGGTGATATATCTGATATATCTGATATATCGCCAAGATATACAACACTGGTTGGAACAGTTACTCCCCTAGGACATATGTCTGGATTAGAAGAATGGTCCTTGTATCACTCTATGGAGTGAGTGACTTATTCAACATCATGCCTGATTACTCAAATGGAGTATTGCTTCGAGAGATGATGTAGTTGATGTTATCAAATGATACTAATAGTGATGATGTTGCTCGTGAGTTGATCTACATGATCATGAGACAGTCTGTGTGGCTATGATGATGCTACCGGTTGAATGGTATATTTGTGCTCAAGACCATTGCCTTTAATACCTCCCTAGCTAGGAGGGAGTGTTGATATTATGGTAACTGTGGGAGGTATTAACCTCTACGTGTAACCTTTGACGAGACTAGGATATTATGAGAAGCAAGAGAAACCCTAAAACGTTGGATAATAACCCTAGAAGGCAAGTTGACTCAAGATAATAATTTACATTAAATTATTATCCTCCAAAAGTACAAGTCGACCCAGTTAGGTCACTTGGAAGACTATATTATTATCCTCCAAAAGTACAAGTCGACCCAGTTAGGTCACTTCGAAGACTATAAATAAGAGGGTGCTAGACCTCATTTGACACACACTCTCACAACTCACACAGACTAGTAGTGCGTAAGTTTTGGAGTGCAATTGCAGCTACTGCAACTGGGATTTTCTTCCTTGGTTATGGTTTGGACTTTCTTCCTTGGTTATGGTTTAGACACTCTGCTTGGTGTGCTAGCTTTGGAGAGACATATGCTACCTTGGTTGGTTATTGGTTTTAAGGGTTTGCTTCTGGAATTATTCTATCTGTCAAGGTTAAGGTGCTTGAGGGTGGCTTCGACCTATGGTTGGGTGACAATATTGCTATATTGTCTATGGAAAAACGAGCACAAATCTTTATTTTCTAACAGATTCTTCATGAACTAGGGTTTCCTCATTGTAATCTTCCCAAGCAGTGTTGCCAGGAAACTTAGGGTTTATTATTGGTTTGTGTGATCTATTTATTGAATGTTTTTGCAGATTGTTTCCCCCAGAGTTGCACTAGAGTGGATTGCAAGAGTTTTGTAGCATATAAAGAGATATGTGGACAACAATAGCTTAACAAAACAAGATATAAGAGAGAGAACACAAGAGAATAGCCAAAAAAATTAGATCTGACATTTATTTACTTAGTAAGTTGAGCTCCATACAAGAGATATACAAATCTGGATGAGTATAGTATAAATATAGTAGATATGGTTGAAGATGCCTCCATAATACAATATAGAGAGTTGTGAATACTTCAAACCCTCCAATAGCAGCATGCAATGTATGAGCAAGATCAATTTCTTTCCCTTCTTCGATATGGCTCCCAAAACTGGTTGAGTTGCGCACCTCATGGCTAGAAACACCCTAGGAATTTCGGCCTCCTTTATTCTGCCTTCCAAACCCTACAATAACTCTAGATCTATAGATCTGGTGATGAAGAACACATAGGATAAGATCCTTCAGCTATTATAGGAGATTTAACCCTCCAACTCATTAAATCAACAAATGTCAATGTGCTCATCTTCATAAATTCGCCTAGTGCAATAATAAATCAATGTACAGCCAAATACTCCCCAAGACTGATGAGAAAAGGAGTTAGGATGATGGAAAACCCTCCTGGAGTGAAGTTGGCCTGAGATCCATCTTCCTTGGGCCAAATCGATCTATTCCTTGCCCCACAGTGCGCCCTCTCTGCAGAAACCCCCACAAAGTTGCACCCTGCTTCACCAATACACCTCTGGAACGGATATGAACTGGATAGAATGGTGAGGGTGGGATCTTTCACCGCCTTGACCAAGCTTGGATCAGGGACGGAGAAATATTTCACCTCCTTCCTAATCTCTAGGGTTTATTTACTCAAAAACCTCAAAACGTATAAGCTGCAGAGCTCTAGATGCAAATGAGAAAATGACATGAATGAGGGAGGCGCCCTCCTCTCCCTTTTCTACCTCCATCCTCTAATTTTCACTTAAATTATTTTATCGACTTCTAAAGGTGTTACTTTATGTCCTTGTCTAAGTCAATTAGCTTTTTATCTACTTTTACCAATCACTTTAATAATACAACCTTTTACTCCTTAGTGACTACTTTTGCGTCTCTTAGCCCCCTTTTTCCCATGAGACTATAGTCTAGAGGGGAAACTACACTACTAAGTCTTTCAAGACCCCTGTCAAGAAGAGGGGGACGTTACACTCATGTTATGTGCCTTGACTAATAAGTGTTTTCTTAATGTGCATGTGATTTTCATGGTATATTTTGTTGAATGCTCTATTAGAGAGGTAATAGTTGCATGTTATCATTGTTTCCCTTGAATAATTTGAAACCCTAAGGAAGGATTAAGGGAGGTTATCCCCTTCCCTTGGTGTATTCACCTTGACTTTGTTGAGGCATTCAAGATTTTCCCTAAGGGTTAGGAGTGGGTATCCGCTTAAGGTATGTCTTGGCTAAGGCTTAGTTTTAGGGATTATGAGTGGTTATTCCCCCTAGGGTTTAAAACCTAGTTTCCATCCATTTCCTTTGCTAGACGCATTAGAAGAAGTGGGGCGATACCTAGGGTTTATAAGAGGATAAACTTTAGCAACCTTTCCTTTGAGGTTTGACCTAGGCTTATGAGAGGATAATCCTAGGGTTTAAACTATTGGATTTTAATGTTGTTCAATTACATTCAATTTCTTTATAAATTTAATTGAACTGAAGCATAAACCATGAACAATAGCAAAAGTAATAACCAAGATCACAAGAAGAATAACCATGCACAGAGACACGAGTACAATAGAAAATGCTAAGATAAAAATGATTATATTGATTGATATTATTACAATGGTGAGGGTTTCATATATATAGAACATATGGTGACCATCCATGAAAGGATGTGTCACTCGGATAATAAGTAACTATTTATTTACTAAGTATATTTATACGTTGTATTATAAATATTATGTCATATATATATATATATATATATATATATATATATATATGGAAGAATGTATTCTCGATGTTGTCCAAACATCAACACTCCCTCTCAATGAGAGAGACATTCTCAACCAAGGTTGTTCACCATAGGTACACCCCCATGAGTGAATGTTAGCATGATGCTAACTGACACATGGAAAACACCTCAAGCACCTCGAGTCCATATTATTCCTTGTCATGATCAAGGAAGGACTACATATGGGCCCATTTATTACAAGTGCACCTTTATGATAAATGTATCCTACCTCCCTTGGTCTGCAGCCCAATCTAGGAGAATTTGTGCCCGATGCTAAAACATCAACACTCCCTCTTAGCTAGGAAAGTATCTTTCCATAGCAGTGCACAACTACTGTCCAGAGACACACAATCTTTGCTAGTGGTACACAACCACCATAGTAGCAAAAGGTTTGCCACACATGGCACTTCCATGTGGACTTCTAGAGGCTACACCCTCTAGAAACACTATGGTCAACTCCCGTAATGTGTGATGTCAAGGGTCAACTCCCTTGACATGTCCTCATGTGCTCTCCACATGGGACGTTGGGTTATAAGCCCAAATGCACTTATCCCTTCTTGAATAAGTGTCCCACTTATCCCTTCTCGAATAAGTGTCCTCACAGATCAACTCAACTCAATTCATAGAGGAGTACAATACGGAGAATGTTTGTCACACATGGCACTCCCATGTGGACTTCTAGAGGCTACACCCTCTAGAAACACTAGGGTCAACTCCCATAGTGTGTAACGTCAAGGGTCAATTCCCTTGACATGTCCTCATGTGCTCTCCACATGGGACGTTGGGCTATAAGCCCAAACCCACTTATCTCTTCTCGGATAAGTGTCATCACAGATCAATTCACTTCAGTCACGGAGGAGTACGATCTAGAAAATGTTTCAGGAAGCTATAAACATCAACACTCCTTTTCAGTGAGGGAGACATTCTTTTCTACACCAAGTCTGTCACGGAAGTACTCGAACTTCGTCCTGGTAAGCGGTTTGGTAAGAACATCAGCAACTTGGTCATCTGTAGGAAGGTATTGCACCAATACTACCTTCCTCTGCACCATGTCTCGGATGTAATGGTACTTGATCTCAATGTGTTTTGATTTGTCATGAGACGCTGGATTCTCTTAGAGCTTCACACAGCTCTGGTTATCACAATGAATAATGGTAGAATCTAGTGTTAATATTATGGTAGCTTCGGGAGGTATGAACCTCTATTGTGACCTATGACGAGATTAGAATATTTCGGAAGGAAGCAAAGAAGTAAAGGAAACCCTAGACGAGATGTTGGCTGCAGAAATATAATTAATAAGAATTAATTAGTACCCAGAAGGAGAAGTCGGCCCCAATAAGTCTGCCAGAACCACTATAAATACAGGGTGTCAGTCTCTCATTTGACACATTCTCATAATTACAGAGAGTCAGTTGTGCACACTGCAGTTGGCAGTTTTGTGCGCAAGTTTATGGGGAAGGTGTTGCGCCAGTTTCTGGGTGGGACTATCTAATCAGCTTTGGTTTCTATTCTTGCTTGGTGCATTAGCCTTGCTTGGCTATTGATTGCTACCAGTATTCTTATCTGTCAAGGTCAAGGTGCTCGGAGGGTGGCTTTGGCCTATGGTTGGGTGACAAGGGTATTGTCAATGGTAAAACGGGCACAATCCTTCATATTCTAACAGGTTATGAGCCCACACCTCCTTCATTCAGTCTAAACGCTGGAAGGAAGCATAGCCGCTAGGATATTGAGCTCGTTGAGGAACTGTCGTTAGGGTTACCAGCAAGAGCAGTCTCCAAAGACATTGTCACTAGGGTTACTAGCAGAAGCAGTTGCAGAAACCCTAATCTCAGATCCAGCACCTTGTGATGGAGCATCTCGCTCAAAAAGAAGATATTCAGATATGCCCTAACTCAGCGCACCTTTTGACTCTCTCAGAAGACAAAAACAACAAAGTTGAAGTTTTGGATCAAGGCATGACCAACCAGTCAACCAAAGACATGAGTGAAACGATCAATCTTTTACACTACTCAACACTTACTAGAACGATTGAAGATGACATGTGGATAATCGATAGTGGAGCTTCTAGGCACATGACGGGAGATCAAGCCAGACTCTCAAATCTAAATGAGAAGAAGACCTCGTACAAGGTAGAGCTTGGAGACAAAACCACCTACCCCGTAGAAGGGTTTGGACAAGCCTCCATCAAAATGAAAACAGGTAACTATGTTCACTTAAGCAATGTTTTATATGTACCTGGTTTAGAAAAGAATCTTGTATCGATATCTTGCCTAGAAGACAAGGAAAACAGAATAGCCTTCGTAGATGGAAAGGTGTTATCATGGCATAAAGACTCCAGCATAGAGAATGCTAGGGTTATTGGAAGTCGTGAAGGAAATCTGTATAGACTACTAGAACAAAATGAAGAAGCTCTTGTACACAACGAAG
>ML797941.1:238396-262750 GCA_009831015.1 Picea engelmannii | reverse complement strand
GAAGAATCAAGGATCAATGCAAAAGAGAAACCTCAAAAGAAGTACGATGATCAAGCCTTCACAGCAAGATTCAAGAACTTCAGGGACAAAAGAAAGTTCGATTCAAGAAGGAAGCCAAAACAAAGAAAAGATATTTCAGAAATGCAGTGCTTCAACTGTCAGAAGTATGGTCACTACAGGAATCAGTGTCCCGAGCTAAAGAAAAGGAAGGAGAAACACGAAGCATTGATTGTCGAAGAAAAGGAACCTACAAAGAAGACTAAGCAGGATGGAAGAGACTTCTTCTACTAAAAGGTAACAACACTCTTCTTATTTCTTGTACATATCTTGTTTGCATCGTCTCTGTACATATCTTGTATATCTATCTCTTGGAAGATAATGTGTTCCAAGAAGAACTATACCTATGAAAGAACAAACAAGATGAAAAGAGATATCATTAGATATTACACATGAAAGAATGAAATATATCATATGAAAGCTATTATAAGATGAGATGAAATCAAAATCAATCTTGAAGAGACTTAGAAGTCAGACAGGAAGAGAAATTGGAGAAAGACTTATGACGACAACTAAGATGGAAGCGTGGACTCTGTTAGACAGAGAGAGCCAATTATACATTGCAGAAGACAATAAGGATGCAGATGGAAGTATGGACTCTATCAGACGGAGGGAGCCGATTATATGCACTCTTACATGAAGCAAGGATTAAGAGGGAGTTGATCCTATGATCCATTGAAGATGATGAAATGTATATATCCATGGTAGCAACCATGAAAAACAGTATGTGTTCAGCTCAACCGCAGAAGAAGACCTCTTTGAAAAGAAACCTTAAAGCATTCCTGGTTGTCCATCCAGATCCGTGATCCTATGATGAAAGGAAGAAGTGGAATCTCTAGGGCATGGAATCTACAAGAAACTCCATGGACCCAAAAGTAAAAGAAAAGCATGAGGATTCCAAGAAAAAAAGAGGAACCAGAACAACCAATCATTATATCAAGAAACACAAGATTACCAGCCTGATATGAACTCACTAAAAACAATCAAGCAGAAGAACTAAAAGTCGTGATGAAGAACAGTGTATGACTTATGAATGAAAGCATTGCAAGATCCAGAACCAGAGGTTCTCCCAGATGGAGGGAGAAGACTATGATGATTACTTATTCCAGAACAGCAGACATATCACTGCATGAGTCATTATATCATCCGCAACATCCATGAGTTGGAATTCTACATCAGATAAATGCAAAGAGTGTTCTTTAGAGAAATTGGATAAAAGGCGTATGAAGAGCAATCTCAAGACTTTGAGGCATACTAGAAAGAGACTCTTGTATGCAGATAAGAAGAAGACAACTTGGTGGAGAACCTCCAGTGCATAGTAGAAGCGTGGTGAAGATTTCCTATAACATCAAGATGACTACTCAATAGACCAAATCTCATGATGACAGAAGAAGTGCCACATGGATATGTTCCAAGTTCTCCAACTATGATATACTCTATCAACCAGATCTACATGAAGCCTTCACAATGTTCCAAACTAAAGTACAAGTATTACATTATCCATGATGAAGTCCAGAAAGGAGAAAGTGGTTCTCCAATATATATCCCCACTGATGAGCAGACAGCAGATATCCTGACAAAACCTCTATCCAGAATCAAGTTGCATATTTCCGAGAGAAGATAGGGATCATGGAAATAACTCCCTTAGCTGAAAGGGAAGATTCTCCAAACTAGAAGAAGGTACGAAAAATATTCTTGAAAAATATTTATTTTTGTGATTTAAATAAATCTCCAGTTAGGAGGGAGCACTGAAAATATTTTTTATAATTGAAAATTAGTCGAGATTGGACGGATGCTTTCCTGTTCGGAAAGTGAATTGAGATTTCTGACGGACAGTGACTTCCCATTGTAGTTAACATGGGAGGCAGACTAATTGTTGATGTATCATAGACAGCGACTTCCCATTGTGGTTAACATCGAAAGTGGTCTAGGACAGTCATTCTTCTTGGCAGTCACTCTAAGTAGTGGTCAAGTAGAATGGTCCTCCTCACCAGGCAGTCATTCTTTCGAAGTTCACAATTGTGAGCAGTTTCAAAGAATGGTCCATTTTGGAGGTTGATGCAGGACAGACATTCCTCAGGGCAAACTCATTCTCTCTAGGTTACACTTTGTTTAGTGTCGGAGGAATGGCCCAGGGTGGGGAATGTTCCAGACAGTTATTCCTTAGGGCAGACTCATTCTCTCTAGGTTACACTTTGTTTAGTGTCGGAGGAATGGCCAAGGGTGAGGATTAGTCCAGGCTCAGCAATAAGGGACAGTCATTCCTTAGGGCAGACTCATTCTCTCCAGGTTACACTTTGTTAAATGTCGGAGGAATGGCCCAGGGTGAGAAATGGTCCAAACATTTCTTAGGGTTTATACATTCTATCCAGGGTGCACTTTAATTAGTGTAGGAAAAATGGCCCAGGGTCAGAAATGGTCCAGGCTCATAAATCAAAAATAATCCTTCTTCCTTGTTTGAGAAGAATGGGGTAGATAGCCCATTGTTGATATTCTATATTGAGGGCAGATATTCTTTCAGAGCTCACAGATGTGAGTGAAAGATTGGCCCAGACAATTCAATCTATATCATAACATTGTTTCTATGCAAATTGCTATCGGATGTTTGTTATGAAGATTATATGATAGTAGATGAAGACTATTGTGGCAGATATTCTTTCAGAGCTCACAGATGTGAGTGAAAGATTGGCCCAGACAAATCAGTTTATAGCATAACATTGTTTCTATGCAGGATGCTATCAGATGTTTGTTATGAAGACTATATGACAGTAGATGAGGACTACTATGGTGAATATGTTTCACTGTTCGCAACCATACGTTGTTGATCAAGTACTTGTGTGTTACTTGATGTGGTAGTGAACCACTAGATTGTAGTTATGTACTACTATGAATAGACACAGTTGTGCTCTATCCTTGTTCTAATTGCCTTGAAGACTATCAGCAGTTTATTGGAGATAATGATCATTCAGATGGATGATGAANAGAGATTTTCCAGACGGAAAACAGTTCAGAACTTTTACTCCTCTTGTATCACTCTATGGTGAGAGTGACTTATCCAGCATCATATCTAATTACTCAAATGAAGTATGGTTTCGAGAGTTGATGCAGTTGATGGTGATGGTGATGGTGATGCTCATGATCTAGTCATGAAATAGTCTAGATGACTATACTAATGCTACCAGTTAAATGGTATGTTTTTGTGCTCAAGTCCATTACCTGTAAATACCTCTCTAGCTAAGAGGGAGTGTTAATATTATGGTAGCTGCGGGAGGTATTTACCTTCACGTGTGAACCTGATGAGAATAGAAAACTCCGGGAAGCAAGAGAAACCCTAACGAGTTGGCTAATAACCCTAGAAGCCTTGTCGACTCAAGAAGATAATTTATATTAGGTTATTAGCCTCCAAGAGAAGAAGTCGACCAGAAATAATAATAATATATTGAATAGACACTTATCCAGAAGGAGAAGTCAGCCCCGACAAAACTAGCAGAACCACTATAAATACAGGGCACCAGTTCTTATTTGTAGCATCTCAAAATTGCAGTTCCGAATTTTGGTGCGCACTGCAGTTGCAGTCTTGTGCGTAGGTTTGAAGAAGAGTTGTTGGTGCACCTGCAGCAGCAACAAGTTTTCAGTATTGGCTTGAATATCTCTTGGCTAGGGTTTGGGACTATCTGATCAGTCTTTTGTGTTGCGCTACCCTTTGAGAGAGGTGTGCTACCCTTTGTTTGGCTATCTAGCCTAGGGTTTGCTTCCGGAGGAATTCTCAGTCAAGGTTAAGGTGCTCGAAGGAAGGCTTCGGCCTATGGTTGGGTGACGAGGGTATCATCAATGGTAAAACGAGCACATCATCTTCTATATTCTAACAAATCTCTCCATTGAGAAAGGGTGTCTTCACATCCATCTGATGTAGTTTCCAACCCATGGATGTTGTGAGGGCAATAATCATCTGAATAGAAGTGTATCGAGCAACATGAGCAAATGTCTCCTCATAATCTATTCCCTCCACCTGAGAGAATCCTCTAGCAACAAATCTTGCTTCGTGCTTCTCGATGCTTCCGTCAACTGTATGCATGATCTTATAGATCCATTTGGAAGTCACTATAAACTTCCTTTCAGGTCTCGAAACAATATCCCACACATCATTCTTCATGATGGACTTATACTCCTCCATCATGGCATCTCTCCATATTGGTTGACTAGATGCCTCCTCATAACATGAAGGCTCAGAATCAATGATGTGGCTCATAGCTGCAACATAGCACAAATATCTTTGAGGTCTCTTGCTCTCTCGAAAGGTACCACGAGGAGTTGCATGTCCTTCTGCCTCCTGCAGAGTCTGACGAGCCAATGTAGGTCTCTTCTGACCTACAATATCTCTGGGAACATCAACTAGAGGTACAAGATTAATGGGATCAATAGGCTCAATTGTCTCCCTCTGAACTGTTGGAGGGTGAGGGGGAGAAGGAACCATCTCTTCTTGTTTATCACTATCAATATCCATGTGAGATCCTCTAGATCTCATGAAGGCTACCTCCTCCTCAAAGGTAACATCTCTGCTCACCACAATTTGTCTCTGACCAGGGATGTAGATCCAGTATGCCTTCGAAGACTCACTATACCCCACAAATGTACCCTTTCTTCCTGAAGGGTCTAGCTTGGTCATTTTCTCTTTGGGTATATGAATGTTTACTGGACACCCAAATATCCTGAAGTGTCCAACCTCAAGCTTCACTCCGGTGAAGACCTCATCGGAAGTCATTTTCCTTAAAGTCTTATGAGGACTTCTGTTCTGAACATACACTGCAGTCATGGATCTTTCTGCCCACAAAAACATATGTAAATGTTGATCATGAATCATTGCCTTGACTGCCTCAACAATAGATCTGTTCTTCCTCTCTGCGACCCCATTTTGTTGAGGGTTGTAAGGAACAGTGTACTCCCTCTTGATCCCTGCCTCAATGCAGAAATCACTGAAATCCTAGGAGATGTATTCTCCTCCATTATCTGATCTTAGTACTTTAATCCTCTTTTCAGTTAGGTTTTCAGCCTGTGCTCTGTACTCCTGAAATCTAGCAAGGACTCCATCCTTGGTCTTCAATAAGTAAATCCAAGTCTTCCGAGAGTGGTCATCAATGAAGATCACATAGTATAGGTATCCACTCAAGGAAGCAACTGTCATGGGTCCACATAAATCTATATGAACCAAGTCTAAGATCCCCTTGGATCTGTTGTCGCTGCTCGAAAAGGACCCCTTGGCATTCTTTCCAAGAGAAAAACCTCTGCAAATGCCATCGTGTTCAACATGGATCTTTGGAAGGCCTGTCACCATCTTCCCCAAAGCGGGAAGAGCTCTATAATGTAAATGAGCAAGTCTCCTATGCCATAGTTCACTCAAACTAATAGAATCATGTATTAAGGCGTGAACTGGTCGAACAGTCAATCTGTACAATCTGTCCTCTTGACAACCAATCACCCGGGCAGAATCCATACTAGAGTTCTTGTTCCATGCAATAACCTTTCCATCAGAGAAAGCAACATTGTAGCCTTTGTTCTCTAAGGATGAAATAGAGACAAGGTTCCTTCTCATCCCAGGTACAAATAATACATCACTCAAATGGAGTCAGGTACAAGAATCCAATTGTAAGGAGGTGGATCCAACTCCCTTCACAATATATCTAGAATCATCACCAAGTACAACATGCAAACGAGATTCTTTCTCTACTAGATCTGTAAGGTGCTCTTTGTATCCAGTCGTATGTCTAGAAGCACCATTGTCAATCAACCAAACATCATTACTAGTAGGAACCATACTTGAGAGGGATGAAATGAATAAGAACTCTTCATCGTTCATGCTTGCATTCCTTGACTTCCTCTGAGGTGGTTCTAAATCAACATTAGCAGTGGAAGCATGTTGCTTTCCTTTCTTCCATGTAGGACAATTTTTCACATAGTGGCCATACTTGTCACATCTGAAGCACTGAACCTTTGACATGTCTTTTTTGTGCTCAGAAGTTGGTGTTGACTTCCTTCCTTTTCTTTTCCTTACACGAGTGCCAAGGGCTTGATTTTCATCATGATGGGAACATTGCTTGCCTATAGCTGCAGTCTGGTTTCCTCTTGAGTACAGCCTGCCCATAAACGATCAAACTTGGGCAATTTGGATCGCCCACTAATACTTTGAATGAATGGCTCCCAATGGCTTGGAAGACCATTAAGGGTAATCATGACAAGTTCTCTATCAGAGATGATTTCACCAATAGCACACAACTGACCTCTGATCTCTAAAATCTTCATGAAGAAGGTGGCAATTGTATCAGACTTCATCATCTTGAGGTTTTGAAGCTGGTGTATCAAGACAAGTGCTCTATTGGTGTTGTTACTCCCAAACAACTTCTTCAAGGCGTCGTACATCTCCTTAGTTGTCTTCAAGTTGGAGATGTGAGGGATTAAATGATCTCTCACATAATAGATGATGATCTTTCTGGCTTTTGCATCATTCTTCCTCCATTGAGATTTTCCTGCAACATCAGCTCATTCTGGTACAACTTCTTCAACGTACTTCATTAGTTCACTCTCTTCTAGAGTGATGAGCAATCTAGATTTCCAAGAACTGAAGTTGGTTGTTCCATCAAGCCTATCTTCCACCAAAATACGGTTCACCATGGTTATTGGAAGAGTGCAGAAATTTTAACCTGAGTTGCAGTTGCAACAAAACAATGAATTGCAGGAAAGGTACGACGAGTTGTTGTAGAAGGTCAATGCATGTGCAATAGTCTTCTTTCAAAAATGTTGCTCTAATACCATGTTGGATTTTAATGTTGTACAATTACATTCAGTTTCTTTATAAATTTACTTGAACTAAAGCATAAACCATGAACAATAGCAACAGTAATAACCATGCACAGAGACACGAGTACAATAGAAAATGCTAAGATAAAAATGATTATATTGATTGATATTATTACAATGATGAGAGTTTCATGTATATAGAACATATGGTGACCATCCATGAAAGGATGTGTCACTTGGATAATAAGTAACTATTTATTTACTAAGTATATTTATACGTTGTATTATAAATATTATGTCATATATATATATATATATATATATATATAGAGAGAGAGAGAGAGAGAGAGAGAGAGAGAAGAATGTATTCTTGATGTTGTCCAAACATCAACATAAACCTTCAACTTTTCTCTTGTGCTTAGCCTCCTTTTCATGTGTTGCATTGACTTCATTTTCCCTAAAAACGAAAACGACACTAGTCTCTTGTCTACAAGTGTTTGCAAAACTCAAACAACTCTCTTTCTCTCAAAGGTATTTGACAACCAAGTTATTAACTTCATTCTCTCACTAATTATAACTCAACGTTTAGCAAACAAGGTGAAATTATTGTTGTTGTTATAAAAGGTTTGCTACCGCCCTTAGGGCTTGACTAATTGTCGAAACCTTACTTAATATTGCGGTAAAATCAGCTCAAAAATGTTGTTTTATGATTGGATATTGATATACTCATTGAAGGATTAATTCTAAGATATAATTATTATTTTTTATGGGTTGATTTCTCGTTGTAGTTCCAAATTATACTTTGCTGATATACACTGGTTTACTGCTGCAATTTTACAACAACAATTAGTTTTACTTTATAGCTAGCATCTAGATGTAATTGGCAGTTGATTTGACTTGGTAATTAACTATTATATGCATTGGAATGCTTCTTGTTTCACACATGTCAACCAATTACCTTGTCTAACTAATCCCAATCCTTCTACTTTACTAGACCTAGCCCATCTCATTGAGTGACCAAGATAGGGGGTCGTAGACTTGCCTATAGCTTGTTGTAGGATCCCTTGAGGTCACTAGGGAAGCCTCTCTTGTGTTGGATCTATTTCCTTAACTAAATTGAGGGAAGTACTTGCCTAGGTGACAATGACAAGTACTTCTAGTTAATACACAAGATTGGCATCCTGTGAAGGGCTTTGCACAAGTACAAATCCTGTGAGAACATGCCCTTCAGGGGATGTGGAGCATTGTGCATCATGGAGGGGGGCTTCAAGCCATAGTTGACACGTGGTAGTTTGGTTTCCTATTCGGAGGATTGGAGATGGCTTCGGGATGTCTGTCGCTTCAACAATGTTCTTGCAGGGGGTAGCTGACCCAGCAGACTACATTCTTTGGAGGATCGATGGAGTTCATGGAGGCTCACGACGGAGTGGTTTCAACTTACGTTGTGTAGCTATAGCACCTTGGATTCATTATTGTGCAAGACATCACCATTGGAGTATCACACATGTACTCTCGAGTGGACATCTCATGTGTGGCCTACAAGGGCTCATGTAGGTCGCTTGTAAGGGCTTCGGCCCACATAGTATTGTTGGCGTCCCTTGCCTCTCATATAAATAGAGGAAGGAGAGTGTCTTTCCACAATATATTCATTCACTCACTTGTATTCACTCTTGTGATGAGTTGTGACTAAAAGAAGAGAGTGCTCTCTCTCTCTCTCTCTCTCTCTCTCTCTCTCTCTCTCTCTCAAATATTCACTTGTATTCTCGCTATCTTGAGGCCCTATGGTTTCTTGGTCTTCTTGGGGTTTCTAGAAGCATCTTGGAGTTCTAGCGGTAGGGTTTATCCCTCAAAGATTAGGGTTTCAATAGAAAACCTAGGGAAAATTTGTGAAGAAGAGAAGAGGATGTCTTGCCTTGGAGGTTGTGTTGGAGATATTCTTGCACTTGGAACTTCTTGGTTGAGCTAGGGTTTAATGATTTACCCTAGCTAGGGATTTTTGGATAGTTGGAGTTTTTGTACTAGCCTTGAGAGAAGGCTATGGTATGTACTTGTACTTCATCTTGAGTTTATATGTGAAGTTCCCAATTGTCCACATCATGTTATTTTCGAATACAGGGGACTGATTTTATTGCTGTAAAAGTGCATTTTCAGATCTGATTAGTGGTTGATAAGTTGCCCTTGAACAGATTGAAACTTATCTCTTTGTTGTGTATCTTTTCTCCTTGAATTACCTAAATGTTTGGGGCTGTTTGAAGTGAATTATTGTGATCTTTCCACTATTGTTTTATACTCTAATTTACGGTAGTCCTAAAGGCTGAAAATTGTAGGCTCAAGATCTGGGAAACCTTCTAGGAAGAAGGTGAAATTTTAATTTTGCAATAACTGCCCGAGTGCATGAAATTTCCACATTGAAGACATTCAATGTCTCTATAGAATAGGATGAATAAGCTCTATGAGCATTAGAATAGGAGATGTTCTTGCTCCCTTTGGCATTTTTTGGCTTATGCATTGTTTTGTAGAGCCATTTTTGAAGACTCAGTGAATTAGAATGAACATTTTAATCTTGGATTGTATGATAGGGGTGACAGGGATCTGAATGTCTGGATGCAGCATGTCAGCTATTTCCAGCCATTTTATTCTCTAAGCAGTTACATCATGAGCAGCTTGCAGATTCTGAAGCTCTCTTGCACCTTGCGAGAGTGTGCAGTCCCCATATGGAACCAATTGTTACCACCTAAAGAAGCATGAAGTCCAAATTATAACGAGTGCATAAGCTAAACAAGGGTGATGAGGAGAGTAAATCACATATTTTTCTGCAAATCTTATCTTTGTGGCATCATTCTACACATTTTTATACATATTTCTCCATTATAGGTACTTTTCACATTCACCTTCTATCCCTTAATCTGCAATGCCTAACTTCAGTGTATCCCCTGAGTTTAGTTTAGTCTGTTCATGTTATACATTCATTCATATAAGCTTTCCCACATTGTAGCTGATTAATGCTACAACCTGCTCAACATCCAACTGGTCTGTGGAACAATATTCCAGATAGTAAAAGTAATGTTTCTTAGTTATAATGTTTCTTAGTTATAATGTTGTCTTAAAATATTTGACTCAACTCCTGTATTACTAGAATCGATTTGAAATAAATATTATGGGGCATCAGTTGACATTTGGAGAGCCTTGACAGATTTTACACATGCTACATCGTTTCATTTTAAATACTGTGATTTTCTTGTTGAGAAAAAGTGTCCTTGCATATATGCACTGTGAATGATAACCTTTGGCACTATAGCTTATTTTGAGAAGGTCGTGAGCATGACAACCTTGCTCTAGAGGTGTCATTTCATGTAGAAAGCCGCTAGCATGTCAAAACAAGTAGTATGTATGCGATCCACCAAATTAAAATATTTATTTTAGCTCTGACTATGAAGGGTGTTTCAAAGGTATTTTCAAGCAGCACTAGAATCCTGCATAAGGGTATTTATCCCTTATAAGGCTATAAAGCAAGCCATACTAGATATCTAGTCTTAATGATACAACTACTGCTGCATTCATAGAACATATAAAAGACAATCATATCAAAAGACTAAAAGATGAAAATGCTTACAGCTAGCTTCAAGTATAATGTGTCATTTGTAAGGCTTAGGAGATGCTGTTGCATCGAACACCTTACTAGCCTAGAAACAACAAATAATGAGGAATCAGGATTGTACAGTTTTGTTATAGATGCTTTTTTTTTAACATGCTGAAAAGGATAGGGCTTTGGACACCTTCAAAAGTAGATCCTTTTCAGCATCGAACACCTTTAGATGCTGAAATGGATAGGGGTTTGGACATGATGCCTTTGCTTAGAAGTGCCTTTTCATGAAAACACAGCTTGCTGATCTGAATTACACAAATATAGATAATTGAAGAAGCACTTGAATGTGAATGAATTCAAATGCCAAGGTTGCATAACTTAATGTTTGAATGCAAGCACAGTGTTGTGCACATCTGGTACATGTTAAGGCCATCCTTTGGATGAAAATAGCATGTTGACAATCTACACTCTTACTTGAGCAGCTCAAAGCTTCAATTTCCTGGGCATTATGGTATATGCATGTACATTTTAATTCATGAAATTAAGTACACCTACTTAAGGGAAAGGAACAATGGACAAAGATTCCAAAATTAAGCTTCCAATAAATTGAAACCCTCTGAGTTTACATATCTAGACAATTGTTATTCAAAAAAGGAATGCTTCTCCATTTACTTAAAAAGCATTGAGACAAAAGCCATGGGTTGGCATCCTAAACACTTCTCAGTTTATGTGCCATGTGTTTGGCATCCCAAGTACTTTTACGCCCCTCTACCATGGAATGTTCGACAACACACGTATTCCAACAGAGGACGAACACCTTCAATAACCACTCACACAACCAGATCAAAAATCAACACACTGACGTTTTGATGTGGTAAAACCCCTACGGGGAAACATCCACGGCCCCAGCCAACACGGCCACTTGGAGCAGTTTATTAATGCAAAAGAAAAAGATTACAGAGAGATTTTACAAGAGAGTTTCTCACAATCAATCATCGGCAAATGACCCTCCATGCTCTATAAATAGAGATCATGGACCAATTGGGTGTTAAGCCACGGATCAATGGCCATTAAGATCGAGGAAAATATGAACCGTCGGATCACTCTATGTCGAGAACATATCGTGACCGTCGGATTTCCTAACTACAAATGCATACTAAAGAAACACACTTTTACCTAATGACACATTAGACCAAGTAGATCTTAACTGACTCCTAAGTGTCTAAATATCCTAACATCCTCCCTTAAGAACAACTTGGGATAGGATTGAAGGATTTACAATAGTGACACAATCGGAGAAGGAAGGAGGCATTAGAGCCTATCCCCCCTTAATGACAACTTCCTGAACTCCTAACATAGATCGAAGTTTGGAAAAATTCGCTTCTATAAGAGACTTTGTGAAAATGTTTGAACTTGATTTTCTGTAGAGCAAAAGAGCACTTCAATAACTTGATCATGAATGAGCTTTCTGATGAAGTGCATGTGTAGCTCGATTTGTTTATTGCACTGATGTTGAACTGGGTCTTTGGCAAGCTTGATGGCACTCTGATTGCCGCACCAAAGGCTAGTCGGATGCTGCTGCTGAAAGCCAAACTATGAAAGAATTTGTTGAAGCCATAAGGCTTCCTGAATTGCATTTACCGTTGCTCGGTACTCTACTTTTGTTGAAGAAAGTGCAATAGCCTATTTTTTCTTCCAAGCCCAAGTGACAAGTCCTGAACCAAGGCTGAAAACATAACCTACAGTAGACTTCCGATCATCAGGGTCATCGACCCAATCTGAATCAGTGAAACCAACCAATAAAGGAGTCCCCCCTGATCTGTAATGTATCCCGAACTAAACTGTACCACGGACATAGCGAAGTATCCTTTTAGCTTGCTTTCCAATGGCTTTCATGGGGTGTTAGCATATAACGAGCAACAAGACCAACATCAAAGGAAAGATCAGGACGAGTATGAGTCAAGTATAAGAGGCTACCAACTAATTGACGATACAAGGTGGCATCAACTTTGAGAGAAGTACAGGTGGAAACAAGCTTGACTCCATACTGGAAGGAAGAAGGGGTTGGTTTACAATTGTCCATGTCAAAGCGATGAAGAAGGTCACAAGCATACTTAGACTAGGAAAGAAAAATTCCTTCATTGTTTTGCAAAACTTGAAGGCCTAGGAAATAGTGCAAAACACCTAAGTTTGTCATTTCAAATTTCTTCTCAACCTGGTTTTCACATGGTTTAAAATTTTTGAGTCACTACCAGTAAGGATAAGGTCATCAACATAAAGGACAAGGATTATGAGATGGATTCCAACTTTCTTGGTATAGACATTAGGATCAGAATGGTATCTAGAGAATCCAATGGCAATAAGAAAGTTGTCCATTTTGGCATACCAAGATCGGGGAGCTTGCTTGAGACCATAAAGAGATTTCTTAAGGTGACAAATAAGGCTAGAGTCATTCTGGACATAGCCACGAGGTTGTTCCATGTAGATTTATTCTTGCAAATCTCCATGCAAGAAGGTGGATTTAACATCCATGTGATGGACCTCCCATTTATGTGAGGCAGCAAGTGCAAGAACTGTTGAGATTTGGGTACCTTGGAAAGTGGTCCCCTTGTATTTGTGAGCTTCTAAACACATGTGGGAAGTACTTTGTACCTTGTACTATGTACTTTATGTCTAATTTCACTTTGACTTAGGAGATTTAAGTCAAAAGTGAAATTTGGTCATTTTAGCCTAAAATGACAATTAATTCACTTTGTGGGTGAATTAGGAGACATAAAGTGAAACTATGGAAACTTAAGTAAAGTGGGTTTTGAATTGAGATTTACTTGAGATAATCTCAACCACTGACTTAGGATAAGATCATGATCTCATCCACCCATCTTTTAGGTTTCTTCATGCATCCTTAAGGAGGGCGCATAGGGCAAAGGAGAAGCTAATTGTTCACTTGTTCACCTTGAGAGTTTGGTGAGGAGTAGAGAAGTGAGAATTCAGAGGACAGCTCAACAAGCTAGGGCGCACATGTTCATGGAGGGCGCAAGGTAGGTTTGAGTCTCATTTATTTATTGTGAGTGTATTTGCTAGGAGGACAGCACACTTGAGGAGGAGGTCGCATGTCTACCTGGTAGCAGATTGTGTGGAGCTTTCTTGTTTCTAATTTGTGGGTTGTGTAGAGGGAAAGCAAAGGGCAGTTTGCATGCAAGGGTTCTTCAATTAGCAAAGAGACACAGCAAGGGCACAAGGGTCTTCAAGCACAGTCAAGGAAGGAGGGGGTGCACATCCCAAGGAACCATTGCAGAGCTTGTGTTGAGCTTGCAAAGTATTAGGTTCCTTTGTATTTATCCTCCTTGTTGTATTACATGCTTGAAGCACACTATATATATACATTCATCTCAAACTAGTTTTCCTCGGGGGGGGTTTATCGAGGGTCATGTTGACCAAAAATACCTGTGTTCATTTCATGTATGTTAGAGTTTAGAACAACATTTATTTCAACACTAATAGATCTCTAGGTGTGTTATATAGCTTATGGTATGCATGTGCTAACCTTTGGTGACAAAACTACATGTTAGAGCACCCATTAGGCCTATGTAACCATAACAAATCAGCGAAGAAGTTACTGAACAGTTTGTTGTCCTAACATAGCAGCAAACCAATGTTAGACAGTTGAAACTTAGAGCCAACTTGAGGTCAAAGACAGACCTAGTTGGTAGCTTGATAGGACCTAGAAAATCTTCAAGAACAAGGCGGATGAAATTCATTTTGGCTACAAGGGCAAAGGTTTCATTATAGTCAATTCCTTCAACTTGGGAAAACCCTTTGGCAACTAACCGAGCCTTGTGTCTTTCAACACTTCCATCTTATACATACTTAGTTCTATAGACACATTTACATCTGATATTTTTTCTTCCTTTTGGAAGAGGTACAAGATCCCAAGTATAGTTTTTCATTAAAGAATGATACTCTTCATTCATTGCTATATCCCAATCTGGATGACCTGAAGCTTCTACAAATGTCTCTAGATCATGAGTCTCTGAAACTTGAGCCAAAAGAGAAGAGACTCGCTGGAACTGTGAACGTGTCCGACGTTGATCTGAAGGATCACCGACAAGATCACCAGTTGATTCTCGTGTTGAACGGACCCATCTAGGAAGCGGTGGAGTTGGAGTTGGTATTGGTTCAAAGGACTCATCTGGAGGAAGGTGAGCAGGCGGAGGTGGATTTCCATCCTCACTGTCATCACCTGAGAAAGAAACCAGAACAAAAGAAGACACAAACGCCAAAGATGGCTCCCAGGCCAAAGAAGGCACAAATGTCGAATTAGGCTCGTAGGCCAAAGAAGGCACAAACACCGAATTAGGCTCGCAAACCAAGAGATTTTCATCAAATTTAACATCTCTTCTAATAATAATTTCATTACAATGTGGTTGAAGAAGTCTATAACCTTTGACATCTACAGAATAACGAACAAATATACACTTCTCACTTTTAGGCTGCAATGCTTTCTTTTTCTCATCAGAAATGTGAGCTCATGCTATACTGTCAAATACACGAAACTGACTTACATCTAGTTTAATTTTAGTCCAACCTTCTCCTAGTGTTATATTTGTAAGAGCCTTTGTGGGAATGCGATTTACTATGTAATTTGCACAGTTGATGGCTTCCGCCCAATACTTTAGACTTGATCCCTTAGATTGGATCATACAATTAGCCATTTCTTTTAATGTGCGGTTCTTTCTCTTAGCAACACCATTTTGTTGTGGTGTATATGGAACAGTGTGTTGCATTTGGATGCCCTGTGTAGTGCAATAACTTGTAAAATTATTGTTAACATATTCGCCTCCATTATCTGTTCTTAACCTTTGAATTTGATGTGCAGATTGCTTTTCTACAAGGGCCTTGTAGGCCAAAAACTTGTCAAAAACTTTGCTCTTAAGTTTTAAGAAGTAAACCCAAGTACGTCTGGAAAAGTCATCAATGAAAGTTAAGAAATACTTGCTCCCAGAAAAAGAAGGAGAAGAAAGTGGAACACAACCGGCACAAACACCATCTCTACATGAAACAGGAGGAAGACCAGTCACCATCTGTTGATTACATAGTTGTTGCAATGAGCGATAGTTTAGATGACCAAACCGCTCATGCCAAAGTTTGTTCAAGTCATCGCTATGAGCAACAAAAACTAATGAAAAAGATGATGACCCAAAGTTATCAAACTTGTACAACTTGGTAATATCATCAGCAATTCCAGTTGCAAGAACATCCTTAGGATCTTTTAAATACTTGATTACAACTTGGTGAGGTGAAAACTCTATGGTTTTACCTTCACCTGAATGAGTGATTTGATATACTGATAGAAGGGTATAAGAAAGACTTGGAACACATAATACATCATTGAAATGACCATTTTCTACTTGAACTGTTCCAGATCCTTCAACACTAAGAGATCTATCATCACCAACAAACATTTTCTTGGTGTTACATTCATTTAAAGCAGAAAATATGTCTCTATCCTTAGCCATATGATAAGATGCTCCAGAATCAATAAGCCACTCATCAAAAGTAGAAGTAGAAGTTGTATTGAAGGAGAAACCAGAAGCAGAAAGTGCATGTCCATGAGAAGAAGAAGAAGTAGAATCAATACCGATGTTGTACTTCTTCATCGTTGCGTCCAAAGCTGCCATCTTCTTGAAACATTTGGACTCATCATAACCATCTTTATCACAAAAGTTGCAATGTCTGTCAATCTTCTTATTTTTATATCTTGCTCCTTTGTCACCATTAGGCGCTGAAGTTGTGTGAGTGATCTCGGGACCCCTATATTGCTTCTTGTTGTGGCGAGAATGTTGCTTCTTGGGATTCTTGGGTTTATGTTTCTGATAGACGACTAAGGCTTCGTTGAAGGTACCTGCAGTGTTGATCACTCCAAGTTGTACAAGCTTATCTTGCTCTCTAATCAAAGCATCACAAAAGTTCTCAAGAGTGGGTTTTACATAAGTTGTCCCTAGAGCCTCTTGCATGGCATAAAAGGTAGATACAAACATAGAATATGCACTACCTAGCTTAAAAAGAATAAGATAGATGCAACGATTTTCGTCTATTTTTATCTTACATTTTTCACATAAAGTTCTGAGTGTTTTAAACTTAGATAAATAGTCTTCAATGCAAGAAAAATCACTTGGACTTAGAGTCAATACTTGATTTTCTAACTATTGTGCTCGAATAATATTGTGTTTACCAAACACAGATTCAATCTTTTCCCAAGCTTCTTTGGGTTTATCAATTGATTGAAGGTGGAACCTTAAATCAGGAGAGATGGACATTCCAATTAATCCACGTGCTTCGTCATTCCTATTATTCCATTTGACTTTCTTATTAGCATCAGTGGGTGTTGTCTCCTTTCCCAAAGTAATATGTTACAAGCCTTTACTTCTTAATAAATCCTCCATATGGGATTTCCATTGGAAGTAGTTGGTGCTGGTAAGAAAAATATTACTTGAAGAAGCCATATTAAATATGTAGATAATATGGATTTAAAAACTGAAATTGATGATCTGGATGGAAAGATCTTGAAAAATTAGGCGGTTTTAAAAAAACGACACTGAAAACAGACTTTGGATGTGAAAGTTATGCTCGTTTAAAAAAATGTATAAACGGTAACCAAATGACCACGTGATGGTGTAAGTTGCTTTATGAAGTGACTCACTTTAATAAAAAGAAGTGGGGATCACTTTTACAATGAAGTTACTTTATAAAAGGAAATGTTGTATGCAAAATAAATAACTCTAAAATATTAAAGTTACTTATATTGATTCACTTTTAGACTTGAGTGAAATACACTTTACAATGGAGCATGAACTTTTCCAAAAAAAGTAACAAAAAAATAGACTTGAACTCAAGACCTCTTACTTAATAAGAAAACTTTTAACCAAATGGTTTAGCAAAACATATTGTATTGTTTAGCAAGAGGATTGGGGGTGTTGTTGTTGTTGTTGTTGTGGAAGATGACCTTGGAGAGTGTGCTAAAAAAAAAACTCTTTTCGCACAAGGAAAAAAAATTCGCTTATCGATGACATCAAGGGTTAGATCTCGGTTAGTTTACACAAAAAATGCACATTTTCCTATATGTTTATGATTTGTCAAGATCGCACAAGGCGCGGGGCAAAGATCATACGCAGATCTAAAAGAGTCGCAACCCGGAAACAAATAATATAAAACCAAAATAATACTCTGTAAAAATTTTAAAATGGCATATTCAAGCTTTATACCTCCGGATCTAACTGAAATGGTCGTATCTTGGGCAGACATAAACCTTTTCGAGTGAAACAAAAAGTGTTTCAGGCTGAAATGAGTGCTTCGGACGCAATGGAACGGTCCTCTCAACCCAGAAATGTACGAATATGGCAGAAAATTGAGATGAGGCAACTCGGTTTCACAATCTCGATCTACAACATGAGTGGATCTTCAAACAAGCTCTGATACCATGTTTGACAACACAGTTATTCCAATAGAGAACAAACACCTTCAGTAACCACTCACACAACCAGATCAAAGATCAACACACCGATGTTTTGACGTGGTAAAACCCCTACGGATAAACATCCACAACCCCATCCAACACGGCCACTTGCAGCAGTTTATTAATGCAAAAGAAAAAGATTACAGAGAGATTTTACAAGAGAGTCTCTCACAATCGATCATCGACAACTGACCTTCCATGCTCTTTAAATAGAGATTATGGACCAATCAGGTGTTAAGCCATGGATCAATGGTCGTTAAGATCGAGGAGAATATGAACTGTTGGATCACTCTATGTCGGGAACATATCATGACCGTCGGATTTCCTAACTACAAATGCATACTAATGCATACTAAAGAAACACACTTTTACCTAAAGACACATTAGACCAAGTAGATCTTAACTAACTCCTAAGTGTCTAAATATCCTAACATAGAATAGTTATTGATTGCCTATACTAATTGTCTATGATGAAGCTCAAATACTCTCTAACACAATGGCAGATGTATAATCTGCCAACAGTTCCTTGCCAGGTCAGTGAAACTGGGGCACTGTTAATTGTCCCACCAGGGTTCAAGTCTCTCCAATGACACATTTGTGCTTGTGCTTGTGTTAGTTGTACACCAGTACTTGAGATAGTGGTTGGGGCCAGGAGCAAATCCTAGGCATCATTGACAGAATAGATACCCCTCACCCGCAGTCTCTTACCCAAAGGATTTTAGTTCCAATGTTGTTGGTTGCACTCACTCCTAGGTGGAGTTAGGTGTGCTAGCAGAATCGAGATAAGTGGAAGCTGGTCTAGGAAAAAAAAGATATATAATCCTGAATGTTAATCTATTGAAAATATGACAGACCATCATGCCCTACACCTGCTTTCAGTTAACTATTTAATTAAAGGATTAGTAATCTACTTTTAACTGCCATATTCTTATGGGGTGTTGCTTTAATGATTTGGACACCATTAGTCTACACTATGAAACAACAATTCTAAGTCATGCCACAGGAACGTGTTATTAATAATTTAGTAAAAATCAGGATATAGGCAAGCGTGGAAGCTGATTAAAGGGAATAATAGCAGATATTTTAAGGAAGTATAATCAGAAATAACTCATGAAGATGTGTCAACCAAATAACATTATCCTAATTAACCATTTTAATAATAAGTATACTTCAGAAATAGATGTTAATAGTTACCTGTTGTAAGATAGATATGCATCACCAATGTTCCCCGCTATTTTGTTTCGCACTTTCCTTACAAGTATCTGTAGTTAACATTGACATGTGATTAAAACATTCATATAGGTTGCTATGGACGTAAATGAATTCTGAGATACTCCTTGTTCAGAATCAGGGTAGCGTATTTCACAAAGCAATAACCTGCACTTCGTCAAGCGGGCCAGCACTAGGATCCCGATTTCTATGAACTACAATTCCGTTGTCACATTTATTGATAAAATGTGCACTTCCGCTAATATCATAGAGACTTGGAGCACCACCACTCCAATTTTGTAACTGATAAAAATGCATATGTATCAGGGAAGTTACACAACCTTGGTAGAAAACCACAAGAGAATTTAAGCTAAATAAACTTGCTCAAAATAAATAAAATGTACACACCTGTCTTGGGTGAGCGACAAACCAGACATGGCAATCGTGGTGCTGGGCAAAGCGCTTCACCTTTGTAAGCATCTGACTCACATACTCAGTTTCCGTTCTGTGATGGTAGCAAGAGTTAAGAAAATCATTTATGAATGTGTTTTTTTGGTATGTAATTCATTGAAATAAGCAGGGAAGGCAGACAGATTAAAACAAAAATGGTAATTATAGATACAGTTCACATAACCCATGGATTGCAAGGCACTGTCGACAAGCACTATACTAAGGATGTGAATACAAACAAATTTGTTCACTGTTTTCATTTTTCAATAATGAAGTCCAAGAATTCATGATATGATCTAACTTTGCCTCAAAGAGGTAACCCAGGTATAGACTAGTTAGATCAAAATCTAACCGAACAGTTAAACTTAAATTTAATACATGTAAGCTTTATCATAAAGTCATATAGAAGTCTTCACTTCATAGTTCAAAATAAACATCATTAATGGGAGCCCCACTTTGCCCAAAAACAATACACATATAAAGAGAAAATGCATCTATGATGAGCCAGAGAAACAAATGAAAAACTAAAATGATATCCATGTCAAAGTACAAAACAAGGGTCTCCTTATTGCTACACATGATATGCAATACAGGTGGCTAAACCAACTAGTTCGCATTCATGTTCGAATTCAGTGACAATGAAATTCAGATAAAGAAAGTCACCAGTGTAAAAACAATATGATAAAATTCGCTATTAAATTTGGTGAAGAGAATTACTCAAACATTGTTATAACTTCCTAAAAACATGTAAGATTAAATATATTGTTGAAAAACACGCATGCACACATATACCCCTGTGTGTTTCCTTTTTTAATGTTTAACAAAAACGAAACGAATCTTTCTTTTTTGGACATGCTTTGTATAGTAACTTACAGCTCTCCTTTGGCTAAGCTGGCATGCTATGAAGGACATCTCCATGCTCTCAAAATCACTGAGTACTTTCCCCTGGGGGGTTTTGACCCCAAGTCTCTATGTTAAAACAACCTGATTGTCAATTTTTAAAACCCAGCATGCTGAATTTTTCTTGCCAATAATTTATCTACCCGGAAATTAAATCAATGCTGATAAAAACTTCTGTAAACTATGCAGAAAATTATAGCGGAGTTTAACCTCTAATTTTGCACAGCAGAAGCAACATGAAACCAAGCACATAAAACATAGACTCGGGAAATTTACCCTGGAAACCCCAGTGTGGAGAAAACCAGCAAAGAGGGGCTTTATTGGCTGCAGAGGAAATTATTTTACAGCAGTAATAAAATCAGAAATTTCTTGCAGCAAATTTCTGCTCTTTCCCTGGCTATACAACCGAACACAAATAAGCTTGTACGGCCCAGGAATTTCACACTGCAAACTTGGCCTGTACGGCCCTCTGAAATCGACCTCTCCTTCAGCTGTATGGCCTCCACAAATTCGCCCAGGTTTGCTGCTGCATTGCCCCAGGAAAATCGGCCTCTTTTGCTGTTGAACGGCCTCAAGGAAATCGGCCCTCTTGCTGCTGTAGAGCCTCCTGAAATTCAGCCATCTTGCTTGCTGTTGTACAGCCTGCTGTACGGCCTTCTTTCTTAGCCCAGGTCACCCTCTCTCTCAGCCAGCAAATCACCCTCTTCCTCAGCCAAGCGCCCTCTTGTTCAGCTCAACTCAATGTCTGTTGTGTCCTCACCCTCAACCTCCTTTTATCACTCTATTTCTCCTTCTCATGAAATTTCTAGAAGACTCCAGAAATTCAGTTTAAGTCAAATATTATTTCCTTAACTCAAAAACTTAAGAAATCTGAGCAAAAAGCCAATAAAAATTATTTACATAATTTTTATGGTTTTCCTAAGTCAAAACTTAGGATAAAATTAAAATGTTGATCTGGGTATTAATTAATTGTCCATTAGTGTGCCTTGGACACTTATTGTCTATGTTGAGACACCTTTCAAACTACAAAATAAACACTCCCTCTTAGCGAGGAAGGTGTTCTGCACCACCCCCAACTTGTCCCTAAAGAAGACAAATTCGTCTTTCATCAAGGCCTTCATGAGAATGTCTACCGCATGTCCACCTGTAGGCACATACTATAGCTTCAATGACCATTTCTACACACAATTTGATGAAGTGAAATTTCCGTTAGAAATAAAGGGATGTGCTCATTTTTCCATAGACAATATAGTAATATAGGCACAAAGGCCACCCCCGAGCACCTTAACCATGACAGACAAAGTAATTCCGGTTGCAGATCAATAGCCAACCAAGGCTAGCGCACCCTTCTCCAAGGATAGCACACCAAGCAAGAATAACTAGAAACCAAGCAGAAAGTCCAAACCATAACCAAGAGAAAGTCCAAACCATAACCAAGAATGCCAATTGCAACTGCACTCCCTCTCCAAAATTGCGCACCACTAGTCCTTATGCAGTTGTGAGAGTGAGAGTGACAAATGAGCTCTAGTGCCCTCTATTTATACTGCTCTATCTCACTTGACTGGGCCGACTTCTCTTTCTGGAGGCTAATAACTCAATATTAAATATTCTCTTGAATCAACTTGTCTCCTAGGGTTATTATCCAACGTTTTAGGGTTTCTCTTGCTTCCCAGAATATTCTAGCCTTGTCAAAGGTTACACGTGGAGGTTAATACCTCCCGCAGCTACCATAATATCAACAATCTGATCTCAATGTGCTTGCATCTGTCAGGGAACACTGGATTCTTCACGAGCTTGATGCAACTTTGATTGTCACAGTGGATGATCGTAGTCTCCAACTCCTACCCAAACAACCCCATGAAAAGATTTTGAAGCCAAATGGTATCACATGCTACTAAAATGGTTGCCATGTACTCTACCTCAGCAGAGATCAATGCAATTGACTTCTGCTTCCTACTGAACTAGGAAACAACTATTGATCCCAAGCTAAAACAGCACCCTCAAGTACTTTTACTTTCCATTGTGTTGCCTACGCAATCTACATCTTTAAATCCCATCAGCTTCACTCCATCTCCCTGGATATAACTCAACCCATACTCAATCATGCCACGCAGATATCTCAAAACATGCTTCGTTGCTACTCAGTGTACTTGTTGATGATTTTGTAGCTTCAGGAGGCATTCCAATAAGAGGCCAATGTATCAAGCACGTGGGAATCTTCGTTCGCACCAGATTAGCCTTTCGTTTCGGTAAAATTGCCACTGGGATGAGGCTAGGGTCTCATGGGAATTGATGGGCTTTGTGGGCTTGTGTTGGGGTTTCACACCCACAAAGAAGAAAAAAATATTCTAATTAATTGTTGAGTTTATGAAGAGCTCCTAAATTCACTCATTGGACTCCTATAAAAGGAGAGGAGGAGATTGTGACATTTCATTGTGCAATTATGGAGCTAGCATAAGTGAGTGAGAACTTGTGCTAGAAGAATGGAGATTTCAGCAAGGGAATTTTTGCACCAAGGCAATCTGGCCTAGGGTTTTTTGGTCTTTCTATCTTTGTTCTTGATAGGGAGAGAAGCCACATGTGTGGAGGAGTGGCTGCAGTTGACGCCGCACATGTGGACAAGAGGCAGCATCTTAGGAAAACAGATTGCACATGTGGTACAGACCATACGTGCAGACTGTACAGGTCTATAGAGAAAGTTGTACAGATCCATATAGCAGGCCACACATGTGAGGGTAGCAGATCAGCCGCACGTGTGAATTTCTGAGCAAGAAAACAAGTCCATACAAGCTGGCGCCAGCACGCCGTACAAGTGACCTATAGCAAGCTATTGATTGGACATTTTGCCAGGTAATTTGCTGAGTTTAGTTACTAATTTTTCTGAATAAGTGAAGACAATTTTTGTCCTTTGTTTTGGTGATTTTTCTTATTGTAAAGAAGATTGGTTTTGCCTTCAAAAAATTTCTGAAATTGACATTTACAGAACAAAAAATTTGTGTCTCAAATGTGGAAATGATTTATCTTACATCTTGATGTTTCCGCTATTGTAAAATTTCTGTCATAATTTTAGTGTAAAGTTGTTTAGTGATAACAGCTAGGGTTTTACTGTCGGATCACTAGGACGCAATTTTCACATTTGAAATTAGTCACATAGAGTTGCATGTGAAAATTGATCCGGTATCAAAGCTTAAGGTTTGAAGAAAGAGAGGGAGTCATCTTTTGAGACACAATTGAGCAGATTTTTTGTTCTAGGCAAGTCACCATGGAGACTTGGTTAGTAGACAATGGAACTTCTCGTCATATGACAAGATTGAAATATCCCTGATCCGGATGATCAAGATATTTGCTACAAATCTGATACACTGGGGGTTTCTGGATGCGTTTTAGGGTTTGATGTAGATGATCTTTGTTTATAGTGTTTGCATGTCAGTTATTATGGTTGCATGTAGGTTATTATAGTTGCATGTAGCATAACAAAGGTTTTACAATCATAAAATGACGCATGCAATAGCAGATAAAGCCAATAACTCAATATCATGAATAATAATAGTGCATGCGTGGGAATACAAATCGCCTACTGAAATATATCACCTAAACGTCAGTTAGATCTCATGGATCTGTACTGGAATACAATCAAATGACAAAGAAATACCCGTGACCGCAAGAAGACAGCAGATCTACTGCATGCACGGATAGAATGACCAAAAATAACGATCCCGGATGAGCACGGTGACCGCTATCAGCTAGAAAACTGGATCTCAAAACTCAACCGTCGGAATGATCTCAAAACTGCTCCAATCAATGCGCCCTGGCTGCTGCAATGGAAATACTGTCTGACGAAATCCAG
>ML797941.1:208842-223436 GCA_009831015.1 Picea engelmannii | reverse complement strand
GGATGAAATACAAATCATGTGGAAGCTATTAAGCCAAATCAATCATGAAGAGACTTAGAAGAAGTAAAGACAGAAAGAAGTTAGCAATCGAAAGGAAATTAGAAAAAGACTTATGAAGTTTTGTAGAAGACAACAAGACAGAAACGTGGACTCTGTTAGACAAGAGAGCAAATTATATATTGCTGAAGACAATAAGGATACAGATGGAAGCGTGGACTCTGTTAGACGGAGGGAGCCGATTATATGCACTCTTACATGAAGCAAGGGTTAGGAGGGAGCTAATCCTATGATCCATTGAAGATGATGAAATATATATATATATCCATGGTAGCAGCCATGAAAGACAGTACGTGTTTAGTTCAACCGCAGAAGAAGACTTCTTCGTAGAGAAGCCTTAAAGTATTCCTAGTTGTCCATCCAGATCCGTGATCCTATGATGAAAGGAAGAAGTGGAACCTCTAAGGCATGGAATCTATAAGAAACTCCATGGACCCAAGAGCTAAAGAAAAACATGAAGATTCCAAGAAAGAAAGAAAAGCCAGAACAACCAGTCATAATATTAAGAATCAAAAGATTACCAGCCTGATATGAACTCAATAAAAGCAATCAAGAAGAAGAACTAAAAGTCATGATGAAGAACAAGTGTATGGAAGACTTATGAATGAAAGCATTGTGAGATATAGAACCAAAGGTTCTCCCAGATGGAGGGAGAAGATTATGATGATTACTTGTTCCAACAAACCAGACTTATCTCTACATAAGTCATTATATCATCCACAACATCCATGAGTTGGAGTTCTACATCAAATGAATACAAAGAATGTTCTCCAAAGAAATTGCATAAAGAGCATATGAAGAGCAATCTCAAGACATTGAGGCATACCAGAAAGAGACTCCTATATGCAGATAGAAGAAGATAACTTGGTGGAGAACCTCCAGTGCACGGCAGAAGCGTGGTGAAGATTTCCTATAACATCAAGATGACTATTGAGTAGATCAGATCTCATGATGACAGAAGAAGTGCCACACAGAGATGTTCCAGTTTTCCAACTATGATATACTCTATTGTTCAGATCTACATGAAGCCTTCACAATGTTCTAGATTAAAGTATAATCGAAATCAAGCATTACATTATCCATGATGAAACCCAGAAAGGAGAAAATGATCTGTCCAATACATATCTCCATAGATGAGCAGATAAGCAGACATGTTGGTAAAATTTCTATCCAAGATGAAAGAGTTTGCGTACTCAAGCTATAGCTCGTGGAAACAACTTCCCTCTTATTGAAAAAGGGAGAAATGACTCTCCAAGTTAGGAGGGAGCACTGAAAACATTATTGAAGACATCCATCTTTAAATTTATAAAAAAAATTAGTCCAACTTGGACAAATGCTTTCCTGTTCAGAAAGTGGATTGAGACTTCTGACGGACAGTCACTTTCCATTGTGGTTAACATGGGTAGTAGTCTAATTGTTGATGTATCATAGACAGCGACTTCCCATTGTGGTTAACATGGGGAGTGGTCTAGGGCAGTCTCTCTTCTTGAGGGTTACTCAAGAAGACTGGCCCGCCTCGCTGGACATCGATTTCTCATTGTGGTTAACATGAGAAATGGTCTGTTTTGGAGGTTGATGCAGCACAGTCTTTTCCTCTTGTGGTTAACGGAGGAAATGGTCCGGACAGTCATTCCTTAGGGCTTATACATTCTCTCCAGGGTGCACTTTGATTAGTGTAGGAGGAATCGCCCAGTATGGGGAATGGTCTAGGCTCAGCAATCAGGGACAAACATTCCTTAGGGTTATACATTCTATCCAAGGCACACTTTGATTAGTGTAGGAGGAATGGCCCAGGGTGGGGAATGGTCCAGGACAGACATTCCTTAGGGTTTATACATTCTCTCCAGGGCGTACTTTGATTAGTGTAAAAGGAATGGCCCCGGGTGAGGAATGGTCCAGACTCAAACATTCCTTAGGGTTTATACATTCTGTCCAGGGTGCACTTTGATTAGTGTAGGAAGAATGGCCCAGGGTGAGGAATGGTCCATGCTTAGAAATCAGAAACAATCCTTCTTCCTTGTTTGAGAAAAATAGGGCAGATAGCCCATTGCTGATGAGGGCAAATATTCTTTCAAATCTCACAAACGTGAGTGAAAGATTGGCCAAGATGATTCAGTTTATTTTTAACAATATTTTCTGTGCAAGATGGCATCAGATGATTGTTATGGAGACTAACTATCTCTAAACAGTAGAGATATACTACTGTGGTGGATATGCTCCACTGATCGTGAGGCAGATATTCTTTCAGAGCTCACAGATGTGAGTGAAAGATTGGCCCAGATAATTCAGTTTATATCATAACATTCTTTCTATGCAGATTGCTATCAGAGGCTTGTTATGAAGATCATATGACAGTAGATGAAGACTATTGTGGTGGATATGTTCCACTATTTTGAGGCAGATATTCTTTCAGAGCTCACAGATGTGAGTGAAAGATTGGCCCAGACAAATCAGTTTATATCATAACATTGTTTCTATGCAGGTTGCTATCAAATGTTTGTTATGAAGACTGTATGACAATAGATGAGGACTACTGCGGTGGATATGTTCCACTGTTCGCAACCATACATTGTTGATCAAGTACTTGTGTGTTACTTGGTGTGGTAGTGAACCATTGGATTGTAGTTACGTACTACTATGGATAGACACAGTTGTGTTCTATTTCTAACTGCCTTGAAGACTATCAGCAGTTTATTGAAAATAATCACCATCCAAACGAATGATGAACAAAGATTTTCCAGACGAAAATTGGTTCAGAGCATTTACTCCTCTAGATTATAAGAGTGGCTCTTGTATCACTCTATGGTGTGAGTGACTTATCCAGCATCATGTCTAATCACTCAAATGAAGTATGGTTTCGAGAGATGATGCAGTTGATGATGATGGTGATGCTCATGATCTAGTCATGAGATAGTCTAGACGACTATATTGATGCTACCGAGTAAATGGTATGTTTTTGTGCTCAAGACCATTACCTGTAATACCTCCCTAGCTAGGAGGGAGTGTTAATATTATGGTAGCTACGGGAGGTATTTACCTCCACGTGTGAACCTGATGAGAATAGGAGACTCCAAAAAGTAAGAGAAAACCCTAATGAGTTGGCTAATAACCCTAGAAGTCTTGTCGGCTCAAGAAGATAATTTATATTAGGTTATTAGCCTCCAAGAAAAGTAGTCAGCCAGAAATAATAATAATATGCTGAACAGACACATATCCAGAAGGAGAAGTCGGCCCCAGCAAATCTGGCAAAACCAGTATAAATACAGGGCGCCAGTTCTCATTTGACAGCATCTCAAAATTGCAGACAGCAAGTGGTGCGCATTGCAGTTCACAGTTTGGTGCACACGTGTGGAGGAGAGCTGCAGGTGCAGTTGATGCAGCTAGCAGTTTCAGTATTGGCTTGGACTATCTCGTGGCTAGGGTTTGGACTATCTGATCAGCCAGTTGTGATGTGCTATCCATGGGGAAAGGTGCGCTACCCTTTGTTTGGCTATCTAGCCTAGGGTTTGCTTCGGGAGAAATTCTCAGTCAAGGTTAAGGTACTCGAAGGGTGGCTTCAGCCTATGGTTGGGTGACGAGGGTATCGTCAATGGTAAAACGAGCACACCATCTCCTATATTCTAACACATAGTACTTACAATTGTAAACTAAATCTCTTTTTCTTTTTCATGATCAAAATTAGTCTCTAGAACTCAATACTTTGTCTTTATTATGGCTTATTTTGTAAACAATCAACATTATATGACAGTTTATCTTTGAAGTTTGAATTGTTCACTGAATCTTACAACTCTTTAGTAATGAATATGATGCTCTAGACTTTAGACTCTATTTCATTTTGCGGTTGATGTTGTTTGTTACAATCTGTCGATGACAAATTTTATATGATTGATGTTATATGTGTATTAAATGGTTGATGCTTTAATGATCATCACTAATCTAGTAGTTAAATGATCTTAAATCCATGTTTTCATATTTTTTGCAATTGATTCAACATTCTGCGTGTTATATCTATATATATATATATATATATATATATATACACATAAAAATATATTAAAATATATACCAAATAAAAACGCTCTCTCCCCAGGAATTTTTTGAAAATTGCGCTTTTTGCTTCCGCTCCCCACTCCCAACAGCCTTGGTACTAACATCATTGAAAACATTTCCCCCTAGGTGATGTCTAGCAAATGTTACATCATAAATTCAAATCACCTAGGAAAATCCCACAAAGGCAACATGAATCATCTCCCTATAGCAACATCATAAGAGGAGACATAACAAAGTGCAAACCCATCCAATCATCAAGTGTGTTCCCTATCACACATCCAACACATGAGAACCATGTCGAACACCCCCTCCTAGTGACACCAACATCATACATCAACACACCAACTCAGCAGGAAACATCAACAACATCATGAAACATCTACCACCTAACACCATCATCTAACCCCTTGGGGAGCTAGAACCGTCATCCATATCCAAGATAAGCATATACACCAAACCACAACATAATGAGAGATTATGTTTCGCATCCATCAAAATTGCAACCAAGTGGTGATCAACAAGGAAAGCACATGTGGTAATCCTACCAAGCAACAAGCACAAGCATCCAATCAAATAGAAGTGAGACTCCCCTAACCAAAGACCTCCAACAAATGACATAATGCCATGAAGATAAGGGGCTCCATAAAGCTGAACCCCCCCAAGTCGATCAAATAGCTCTAAAGAACCAAGAGAAAATTTCCATCAATGTGATGAAAATCACGAAGTGGAACCTCATACAATATGAGATGTAACACATACCACAAAAATCATGGCTCAATCATCAAGGGATGTTGGTAAAAGTCACAAGAAAGGGAAGAATGCCAATATTGGTGTTAAAACTCTCCTCCAAGTCCAACTATTGTTGTTATTGCTCCATATACTACACGTGGAGATGCCAACGATGCAAATAACCCCGCAAGTTGCTATAGAAAGACAACAAGCACAAGAAAGAAAATAGTTGTTCTATCTAGTATCTAAGTCACATGGTTCGATTACAAGTTCAGGTTTGTCGACAATTAAATTTAGTTTGAATTTGAAATTACGGATGAGATTCATCAAAAAACATCATCAACTTGACTTTTCCCCGTGTATTTTTTAATATTTTTGGCCTTGGCTTTATCTGCTTGGGAAGATTCAAGAAGATTTTCCATCTCCAAGTTTAATTCATCAGAGACTTTTTTGCAACCTTCTACTTGTCCTTTTTCACATGCTAAGTGTTCTTGTCTCCTATGGATACCCCCACCTCTAATTGTTTTCCCACAATAGTTGCAAACTTTCTGGTCATCTTTATCCAAATGGCAATGAGCCCATGCTAGATCCTTCTTGATTTTAGGGATGTTGGACATTCTTTCAGCAACAAACAAAAATCTACAAATAAAACCCTAAGATTTCTTAATTTCTAGGAAAAAAATCAGTAGTTTTAAAAATAAAAAAAGTGGAATAAGAGAATCCTTGACATACCTTCACAAGAAGTTGAAATATGGAGAAGAGAAGTTCCCAACAGTAGAAAAAACAGCTATCTAACAGTCCACAGAAATCTGGAAATTAACCACCAAACATTGGCAAAAACAGCCCAAGAATATCCCTTGAAACAACTGCAAATTTGTTGCAAAAAATCAGCCCAAGAGATCTCCAACTGAACCCTTCAACCAGCTCTCCAAATCTGCCCAATAGCTCCTTCACAAAATCCCTGCAAACAACTCTCCAAAACCACCAAAGAAACTCAGCACAATAATTCCAAGCAGCTCAAATGAATAGTGTGAGTGAAATCGGGGGCGGGGCAGGTCTTTAAATAGGTTTGAGGACCTATGGCTCATTGGTAGAAGTGTTATCAGAACCGGCCCGGTCAAGCAAAACTATTCGTTCGGCCAGCCTCCAACCCAAAAATGGGTCGACCAACCACATTGAACCGTTTATGGCCGGTTTCGTACCGAACCGGCCAAAAATGTTGAACTGGCCAGTTCCGTACAGAACACGTATGGCGCACCAAAGCAGCAGGATTTGTAATTTTTTTACGCAAAAAATTAAAATTTTGGTTGAGGGGGGCGACCAACTAACCCGAGGCCCTCCCTCAAACCTATTTAAAGAGCCCCCCCACCCTCCTACTTCACTCACACTATTCATTTGAGCTCCTTGGAATTATTGAGTTGAGCTTGTGAGGTGGTTTTGGAGAGTTTGCAGGGATTTCTTGAAGGAGTTCTTGGGCAGATTTGGAGAGTTGGTTGAAGGCTTCAATTGGAGATCTCTTGGGTTGATTATCTGCAACAAATTTAGAGTTGTTTCAAGGGATTTCTTGGACTATTTTGGAGGTGTTTTGGAGCTGTTTTTTCCAACATTTTGGTGGTTATTTTCCATATTTTTGTGGGTTGTTAGAGAGCTGGTTTTTTGTTGTTGGGAGCTTCTCTTCTTCTCCATATTTCAGCTTGTTCTGAAGGTATGTCAAGGCTTATTTTATTCCTCTCTTTTTCTATTTAAAACTGTTGATTTTTTTCCTAGAAATTAAGAAATCTTAGGGTTTTATTTGCATTTTTTTTTTGTTGCTGAAAAAATGTATGAGTCCAACATCCCTAAAAACAAGAAGGATTCAACATGGGCTCATTGTTCGTTGAATGAAAAGAACCATAAAGTGTGCAATTATTGTGGGGAGTGTTATCCCCTGGCCTAGGGATAACTAAGGAGATTATGTCTCGAGGCCCATATGTACTAGACATGGAGTACCAAGAGCCGGATCGACTTGAGCATGGCCCTAGAGGGCCTATCATTTTCTTCTTCAGCGCCTCCGGTTTGTCAACAGCAGCAGCATCCATCACATCAACCTGGTTTTGCACCAGAGATGGGTCTTGCTCCATGAGTAATGAGTCCGGGTATCATGGTATGTGTCACTCTGATCCTCAAAACTTTTGAATATGTGCATTTAATTCTTTTTGCTTCTAACGTGTGCTTGGACCTTATGCTTTTCCATTTGACCATACCTGGGGGGAATGACAGGACGCCCTAGTAAGTTGGTTCCCATAGGGTTTGAGTTGCCACTAGGGGATTCATGAGAGGTCATCATCCGCTCCCACCATACTTACCACCTTTCATCTTTTTCCCACTCATCTGTCCAATTACACTGGTTCAGGCATTGGGTTGGCCAAATATCTAAGGGTTGTACCTTGCCTTGTGGTAAGAAGGGGCTAAAGGCCCAGAGGGTAAAAGTAGTTGTTAAAAGACAAAAGACAAAAGAATGAAACCTTGAGATGCTTCGCCCAGGGATCCCCGAGAAAGCAATAAAAAGATTCTCGGCAAGAATCAGAGGAACCCATAAAAAATAATAAATCAAGACCTAGTTGGAGGATAGGGAGTCTCATCACTGTTAAGGTTTAAGCTATTATTAGAGTTCTTTGCATTTCACTAGATAACAATAGCATAAGATAGCATCACTGAGAAATACACAATCACAAGAGACACATCATTTATCATGGGAAATCCTCATGTGGGAGAAAACCCAGCAAAACTTCCTTATTATAGATAGCCAATACAATGCCAAGAAATAACTCAAACAAATACAGAAAGTCCTCTCCCAAGAATGTGCCTCTCTCTCTCTCTCTCTCTCTCTCTCTCTCTCTCTCTGCAGCTCCGAAACTTGCTCCTTAATGAACAAGTGAGTGTGTGTCTAAATGAGGCGCTAGCCTCCTTATTTATACAACTCTGGCATGTGTGGAGGTGTCTTTTCACTGGCAGGCTGACTTCTCAATCTGGGTGGTTAAAACCACCTTTAGTATATTATGGGGCCTCTTTAATATATTATGGGGCGGACTTCTTATTCTTCCTATTACAATTATGTTTTGACCAATCAGCAAAAGGGGATTTGGTCTTTTACAATAGCCGACATGATCAATCTGCAATAAGGGATTGGTCTAATGAATAATACAACAATAATAATTAGAATACACTTTGCAGTTACATTATTTCAACACTCCCCTTTAACAAGAAGGGTATTCTATAACAGCATCGGGCGAGAGAGGACAACATCAACAGCATCAGGTGGGTGAGAGGACATCATCATCAATATCATCTTGGAACACTGACTAGCGTATCTATAAATCATCAGAAGTTTTTCTCATCATCAACACAGCACAGAGGCTGATACAACATCAAAAGCAGCAATATCACAGCACAAAGGCTGGCAACACATCATCATAGCACGAGGCTGGCAACACATCACAACAATTAAGCTGGCACATCATCACAGCAATTAAGCTAGCATCACAATACGAGACTGGCTTTACATCACAGCCATTAAGTTGGAAGCAGAGTACTCGGCTTGCTTTTCGTCACAGCAATTAAGCTGGAAGCACGGTACTAGACTGGTTTTACGTCACAACAATTAAGCTGGAAGCACAATACTCGGCTTGCTTTTCGTCACAGCAATTAAGCTGGAAGCACGATACTAGACTGCCTTTACGTCACAGCAATTAAGCTGGAAGCACAGTACTAGGCATATCTCAACACAACAGCTAGACTGGCTTTACGTCACAGCGATTAAGCTGGAAGCACAGTACTAGGCATATCTCAACACAACAGCTAGACTGGCTTTATGTCACAACGATTAAGCTGGAAGCACAATACTAGGCATATCTCAACACAACAGCTAGATTGGCTTTACGTCACAGCAATTAAGCTGGAAGCACAGTACTAGGCATATCTCAACACAACAACTAGACTCGCTTTACGTCACAGCGATTAAGCTGGAAGCACAGTACTAAATATATCTCAACACAACACTACTCCCCCTTTCGAGGGAGGTCCTTTCGGACTATACCAAGCTTATCTCGAAAGTGCCCAAACTTTACACAAGATAGAGGCTTGGTCAACACATCGGCAACCTGTTCATCCATGCTAACATATTGGAGCTTTATGGCTCTTCTCTGCACCATGTCACAGATGTAATGATATCGGATCTCTATGTGCTTCGACTTGTCATGAAATACAGGATTATGTGTCATCTTTATGCAACTCTGGTTGTCACATAGGATCGTGGATGCTTGCATCTTTAGGTCAAATGGATCAGTCAACAATTTCTGAAGCCACATAGCTTCGTAGCTGGCAGAACACGCAGCAATGTTTTTTGCTTCCGTTGTACTGAGAGCAATGCTGGATTACTTCCTACTCTGCCATTAGATCATGGTTGATCCCAAACTGAAACAACATGGTCATAGATACAACATGCAACACTGATCAAATTAATGTCATAACAAATAGATGCATATCAAAATAATCACACCTGGGTTGCATCATTCCTCTGAATGTGTTGGATCTTGAGATCCTTCTGGATCTATGGCAAGAGATCCCTTCTCCTGCAAATACCATTTAAAGCTTAACTGTTTAAACATGTGTGAGTAAATACCTCTGACGACATTTGCAGGTAGAGGCACGATCTGGTAGCAGCGGTAATGATCACCAACTCTTAAGAACTTCAAGGGTGACTGCAACTGGTAATACGGCTGCAACTGCAACTGCAATTGATACTGCAACTGGTTCTGAGACTGCCACTACAACTGCAACTTAGGGTTTTATGAGGAAACCCTAATTTTTCAAACTTCAAATTTTGAAATTCTGATCCAAGGGAGAGATGCACTAAGCTGAGGCGATTAAGCTGGTGCAGTCAGATTTCTGAAAATCCAACTTTTACCCCCTCAAATTTGACCTGCGGATTTTTGGACTGGTGCTTCTGGTTTTCTGGTACTTCTGGTACTCTGGTACTTCTAGTACTTTGGTTTTTTGGTTTTCTGGTACTTTGTGAAAACTAGGGTTTCACTTTCCGGGAGATCTAGCCACTGAAAAGTTGCGCTGAGGATGCCAAAGTGATCATTGAGGAAGGGCACACTTTTCTAGATGGTTTTGGGGCTGAAATACTTCTTCAATAAAAAGCCCTAATTTGCATGTACGGCAACAGTGACGTTTTTCACTTTCTCTTGTGAAAGATGCTCTCTTCAGCTTAGCTCTGAAACCATGTTAAGGTTTAAGCTATTATTAGAGTTCTTTGAGTTTCACTAGATAACAATAGCATAAGATAGGATCACTGAGAAATGTTAATGTTTAAGCCATTATTATAGATGTTTGCATTTCATTAGATAACAATAGCATAATCCAAGATCACTGAGAAATACACAATCACAAGAGACACAACATTTATCCTAGGAAACCCTCTAGGGGAAGAAAACCCAACAAAACTTCCTTAATATAGATAACCAATACAATGCCAATAGATCTCTTATGCTAATACAGAAAGTCCTCTCCTAGATATGCGCCACTCTATCTTTCCTTTGCCGGTAACAGATCAGAACTTGTCTCTTAAACTGAGCAAGTGAGTTGTGTCTAAGTGAGGCGCTAGCCTCCTTTATTTATACAAGTCTGGCACTTGTGAAGTGTCTCTTCACTGGCAGGGCCGACTTCTCAAACTGGGTGGGTAAACCCACCTTTATTATATTTATGGGACTCTTTAATAACTGTTGGGGCTAACTTCTTATTCTACCTATTACAATTGTCTTTTGACTAATCCGCAAAAGGGGATTTGGTCCTATTACAATAACCGACATGATCAATCCACAATGGGGATTGATCATATGAATAATATATCAATAATGATAAGAATACTCTTTGCAGTTACATTATTTCAACACTCCCCCTTAACAAGAAGGGTATTCTTCAGCTACATCATGCGAGAGAGAGAGGACAACATCATCAACAGCATCAAGTGGGAGGACAGCATCATTAATATCATCTTGGCTGGCGTATCTATAAATCATCAGAAGTTTTCTTCATCAGCAGCATCATCATTCTCAATGGAATGCCATCATCATCTGTATCAATATGTATTAGTATAAAAACTAATACATCATCATCATCACAGCACAAGGCTAACTCATCATAATACAAGATTGGCTTTACGTCACAGCTGTCAAGCTGGAAGCTCAGTACTTGTCTCATCTCATCGTCTTGCTTTACGTCACAACACTCAAGCTGGAAGCAAGATACTCATCCTGCTTTACATCACAACCATCAAGTTGGAAGCAAGATACTAGACTGGCTTTACGTCACAGTTATCCAGCCGGAAGCTCAGTGCTAGTCTCATCATATCATCTTGCTTTACGTCTGACAACTCGGTCATAAGCAAGGAACGTCTCATCTTGCTTTACGTTTGACAACTCGGTTAGAAGCAAGGAACACATCTCCTCTTGCTTTACGTCTGACAACTCGACAGAAGCAAGAAACACATCTCATCTTGCTTTACGTCTAACAACTGGGTCAGAAGCAAGGAACATCTCATCTTGCTTTACGTCTGAAAACTAGGTTATAAGCAAGGAACATCTCATCTTGTTTTATGTCTGACAACTAGGTCAGAAGCAAGGAACATCTTGCTTTACGTCTGACAACTAGGTCAGAAGAAAGGAACACATCACATCTTGCTTTACGTCTGACAGCTAGGTCAGAAGCAAGGAACATCTTGCTTTACATATGACAATTAGGTCAGAAGTAAGGAACACATCACATCTACTCCCCCTTTTGAGGAAGGTCCTTTCGGACCAAGCCAAGCTTATCTCGGAATTACTCAAACTTTACACGAGATAGAGGCTTGGTCAACACGTCAGCAACCTATTCATCCATGTTAATGTACTGGAGCTTCAAGGCTCCTCTTTGTACCATGCCGCGGATGTAATGATAGCAGATCTCTATGTGCTTCGACCTGTCATGGAATATAAGATTCTCTGTCATCTTTATGCAGCTCTGGTTGTCACATAGAATCACGATTGCTCTCATCTCCAAGTCCAATAGGCCGATCAGCAACTTTCGAAGCCATATAGCTTCGCAGCTAGCAGAACATGCAGCAATGTATTCTACTTCTGTTGTGCTGAGAGCAATACTAGATTGCTTCCTACTCTGCCACAAGATCATAGCTGATCCCAAACTGAAACAGCATACTGAAGTGTTTTTCTTGTCAGAAACACTTCCTGCCCAATCTACATCAGTATATCCACTCAATGTGAAATTATGATCTCCATCATAGCTGAGACCATAATCTATTGTACCTTTGAGGTACCTCATCACATCTTTTGCAGCCACTAAGTGAACACGTCTGGGTTCTACTAGAAATTGGCTCAAGGTGTTCACGGCAAAACAAATGTCTAGTCTGGTGTTCGTCAGGTACATCAGCGATCCAATAATCTGCCTATACAGTGTGGCATCAATCAATTATGACGACGTATCGACCAGCAACTTCAGCTTCGCTTCCATGGGTGTATTCATGGGCTTGCATTCCAGCATGTCGAATCTTTTTAAGATTTTGACCGTGTACTTCCCTTGGTTAAGGAAGATCTTCTCAGGACTCTGCCATACCTCAAAACCTAAGAAATAATGCATTAGGCCAAGGTCTTTCATTTCAAATTCCGAGGTAAGTCTCTTTTTACATTCAGCGATGAGCTTTTCTTCTCCAATTAAGGATAAGTCATCCACATATAGTAGTAAGATTACTGGCTCATTATTTATAATTTTGAAGTAGAGATTTGAGTCTGCTTTACTCTTGGTAAAGCCTAAGCTCGTCAAGAAACTATCTATATGGCCATACCAAGCTCTAGGAGCTTGTTTCAATCCGTATAAGGCTTTCTTCAATCTGCAGACATGAGACCTCATGTCTTCAACCTCAAATCCTTGAGGTTTCTCTATATACACTTCCTCTTCGATGACATCGTTTAGGAAAGTTGTCTTTACGCCCATCTGGTGCAGCTTCCACTTCATCTTAGCTGCAAGAGCTATGATGGTCCTAATCGAAGTGTATCTGGCCACAAGAGCGAATGTCTCTTCATAGTCAATGCCTTCCTTCTGGTAAAAGCCACGAGCGACAAATCTTGCTTTATACTTCTCAATACTTCCATCAGCAGCATGTTTTATTTTGAAGATCCATCTGGAGGATACCACATCTTTATTCTTTGGTCTGGGAACTATTTCCCATACTTCGTTCTTCATTATGGATTGGTATTCCTCTGTCATGGCATCTGCCCATTCTTTCCTCTGCAGGGCTTCTTCAAAACAGATAGGCTCCTCTTCTAGGAGATCACACATCAAAGCTGTATAACTGGAGAATGGCTTTGGTCTTTTCACTTGTTTCGTGGTTCCTTGGGGAACACCGTACTTCTCTCCATCTTGAATAAGCTCTCTAGCCAAAGCTGGCTTTCTTTTATGGAGGATCGTCATCTGAGGAGGTTCTTGCACTTCTTCTATATCATGGTCTTCTAGAAGTTTCTCATAAGGGGAAGTTACGACTTCCCTCACCGGTTCTGCAGCTCTGGGAACCTGCCTCATTGTAGTATTGGGGATTACGGGTTCCTCTTCATATACCTCTTCAAGCTGGCATATTTTAGATTTCTTGAGCACTGCATCTTCATCAAAGGTCACATCCCTCCTAATCTCAATGTGATGTTGACCTAGTATATAGATTATGAAGGCCTTGGAGACCTCACAGTATCCCACAAATATTCCCTTCTTTCCTTAAGGGTCCAACTTGTTTCTCTTTTCTTTAGGTATATGAATAAACACTGGACAGCCAAATATTTTGAGATGGCTTACCTCTGGCTTCTTCCCGGTGAACATCTCTTCCGGTGTCTTGAGCCCAAGTGCACTATGGGATAATCGGTTCTGCACATAAACAGCTGCCATCGTTGCTTCTACCCATAAGCACATAGGAAGATCTTCATCATGGATCATAGTCTTCACAGCTTCTAGTATGGTTCTATTCTTCCGTTCAGCTACACTGTTTTGTTGTGGATTATAGGGAGTAGTGAGTTCCCTCTTGATTCCAACATCTTTGCAGAAGTTCACAAACTCTTTTGAGGTATATTATCCTCCATTATCTGACCTGAGTATCTTGATTTTTCTTTCAGAAAGGTTCTTTATCAAGGCTTTGAATTCCTTGAACTTACTGAACACTTCATCTTTAGTCTTCAAGAAATATATCCAAGTTTTACAAGAGTAATCATCAATGAATGATACATAATATACATACCGGCTAATGGAGGATGATGGCATTGGGCCACACACATCTGAATAGATGAGTTCTAGGACTCCTTCTGTCTTGTTGTCCCGCTTCGAAAAAGGGTTCTTGATATTCTTCCCTTGTGCACATCCATTGCATACGCCTTTATGGTCACCTTTGAGTTCTGGTAAACCTATGACCGCTTTGCATATGTATGGTAGCGCCTTGTAGTTGATGTGGGCTAATCTTCTATGCCAAAGTTCACATGAGTTTTCAATGGCATGGGTCATAGCAGCCTCTGAGTGGCCCTTTAATTTATATAAGCCATTTTTTTCATTGCCAATGACGATTGCTTCATTTAAAGTTTCTCCCTTAGCCCACATAAGAACTTCTCCATCTATAAAGGCAACTTTGAAGCCTTTCTTCTCTAAAGATGAAATGGAGAGTAGGTTCTTCTTCAAGCCTGGTACATATA
>ML797941.1:193038-203536 GCA_009831015.1 Picea engelmannii | reverse complement strand
TGGTTATATGCGCCCTTGCTATTTACAAGAGAAACTTTGCATATTTGTGTATAATGGTCTGGATTCATATGGATGCACATGAATATATCTTCACGAACTCCACAAAGCGAGTTGTACTTGGCAGTAGCAACAATAGATGACACCAAAGTCTAGATTTTTCTTCTTCTACATTTCATTAGAGTCCAATGCCAGCCCCAGGACCTTCTTCCTCTAAAGGAAAATCCATTTCTAGAGCTATCACCTTTGGCCATAAGAGGGGTTGAGGGAACTGTTAGTTTATTTATCTGATTTCATTGTAGATAACTCATGATGATGAGATACATTTATTGTATTTTTTTATGATATTTTGAGGCTTTAGAGTCAGGACATGATTCAGTGTTGATCTGTGATGCATTCGAGTTTACTAGACATCTTATACATCTTATATATGAGTTCTCTTTTCATATTTATGTGGAAATGCATTTATTTTATGTTGTTGATGCTTTAGATATTTAAAAAATTGAAAAAAAATGAATATTTTTGTATTTTTTTCATTCTTACGACATTTTCCGATATTTACCGATATTTTCCCTAATATTGTCGATATTTTCGTTTTCGGACCCTCGGCGATATTTTGCCGCTGCCGATGTTGGTAACACTGCTACTAACAGTCACGACTCATGAGCTATGAGATTCTTCCTTCTACGGTTCTAGTATCTACCCTATGGCTATTTTGTATATTTCATTGGCATTCCCACCTATAGTATCAGTGACTCCAACTTAGTATGTTATTTGATGTTGTAGAGGCCATTTACAGCCTCCTTGATTATGTATTTATGTTCTGATCTCTAGATATGTATTGCACTTGGTGTCATTTTGATATATTCATAAGCATACTTTGGATATGTTGTCTCTAATTGTCTCTAATGCTTTGGAAACATGATTAAAATCTTAAAAATATATCTTTTTCGTTAAAATTTAAATATTTTATGTATTTAAAAAAAAAACGGTTCATTGAAACCGGTTCGACCGGTTCAATACCGGTTCCGATTCCGGTTCAAGTTGGACCCTCGACCGGTTCCGGTATCGGTTCCGGTTTTTAAAACTATGCCCCTAACTAGCCTATTGAAAGAAGAAACAATAAGAATAAAAGATAAAAGGCATGAATGGGCTTGGAAACATTTGCATCCATGACAAGGTGCAGCTCACCCTCTTCAGAGGCACCCGCAGGTAAGCTATACATTTCCCTGCTATCACTGCAACCCTTTCCCAGACATCCCTTACCACCTCATCCACTCACATGGCCTAGATTTAACTTCTCACGGGAACATCCCTCATCCAATGAGCATTAGCCCAATAGGATGTCCTAGCGCCCCCTCCAAACTTGGCTTGTAGATTAGCATAATCTCTTTGAGAACTTGTCCAGGTAAAAGGGTTTTCATGCACATGTTTAATAACTTGATGATTAGATGTGATTGACATTGCTATGATCCCTATGACTTATGAGCCCATGGAGGGCGTATTTGTTGATATTGCAGGGCCACACCCGATGGACAGATACACATGGGGAGATGATTAGTTCGAACCTCCATGGTGCTAAAATTCCACCAGATGGATGATGAGACCCCAGCCAGGGGCAGAGACAGATCAAAGGATTGCACCAGAGAGAGAGGAGGACGTTTCACCAGGGACAGCCTGGCAGGCCTGGACTTAGGGAGGTTGTGCCCTTTCCACCATGATGTAGGCCTTGGAAGGCCCATGACGTCACCCAGGTCACCCATGATGTCACCCAGCGTTTTGGGATGTTTTGGAGGCAGTTGTGTACCAAGTGGCATGTGTGGCAAGTTCCTGAGGCCCAAGGGGGCCTAACGTTGCTCCAGGAGACCAACGTTGCCCAAAAAGGGCCTAACGTCACCCAAAAAGGGCATGATGTCACATTAGCAACTTGTTTTAGGGTTTAATTATGACATTTAATGTAAAAACTAGACGTTATTTGTAACTGGCCATGTCGACCTTTTGGACCTAATTCTAGTCATTAGTATTGTATAAATAAGGGGAAAATCCCTCTTATTTTTCATCATCTTTGATTCACACTTGTGAGGACTGAAATTTGCGCTCTACTTAGGGTTTCTTGGCTGAAATATTAGGCGCACTTGTTGAAGGAGGCTAAATTTGGTGTATTTTGGCAAGCTTCTTGATGGATGTGTTCAACTAGAGATTTTCTTGATTATTTTTTATAAATGTAAGTGAATTTTCAGCAATTCTTCTTAATTGAATGGTTATGGTTTTATTTATCTTGCATTTACATTCAAGATTATGAAATTGCTTGATTAAACCCTAGGAAGACTAGCACATGTTATTGTCCTAGCTTCAAAATCTTTCACCTACTAGATATTGTCAAAAGTCCAATTTTCTTGAAGCATGATCTAAGGCCTTGCCATTGCAACACCTTAGTATCCATTGCTTCATCCTAGCTGATTTTGCTTCATCATTGAGTTCAAGAGGGAGGAAATCTACTAAGGCCTAGGGTTACCTACACCTTAGTAGCTAGTTTCTCCTAGGGTTTGATAATTGGAGTCTTGGGTTACCAACACTCTAATCTATCATTCTTTCTTGTCTTTGACTCTCCATTATCATCTTTCTTCAACATTTGCTGCTGCATTATTGACTCCATTTTCCCTAAAAGCACTAATCTAAGTCCTCTCTTGAGTAATTGATCAACACAACCTTCAAAACCAACTCTTTGAGCAACCTACTAACACTTTCTAACCCTAGAATAGCCTAACCTACTAACAATATTGTTGTGGTTACTAAAGTAAGCTACAGCCATTAAATGCAGCATTAAAAGCTTATAAAAGCAATTGAAAAGGCTGATTTAATCATTGTCTTGTTTGCTTCCAACAAATGCTAGTATTATGATTTCAATGGTTTATGATTCTTAGTCATTTTGAAGCTATTTTCAAGGCATTTAATGTGAAGTATTGCTCTATAAAGATTGTTGTTATAAAATTTTTGTTTACTTCATCACATTCAGCAAATTGCTTTTATCAAGAAAGTCTATGGTTTTATGAATTGCTAACCACAAAGTCTACTTGCAAATATATCGAGTTTCTTGTTGCTTCATTCCGGGCAGGTACACTTTGACATATTATCTTTTCATTGGTTATAAAACTAGACTTTCTGATCGGTGGTGACTTGTGAGAGGGAATCTTTATCTAGCCACTTTGACTTTGCCTTCTCAAACCCCCAAGTCATCGGGGACGTCTCCCCTAGACCTACAACCCTAAATAGAAAGAGACATCCTATTGAGGTGGCAGTGATAGGATAGTCTCCCGTTACGCCAATTTGATCTCCTTTAACCTTTTATTCTATCAAAGTACAAATTGTGCAATAACAGGGAGACAATTAAAGGTGGGGGTATCCATAAGATAAAAGAACACTTAGTACGTGCAAAAGGCCAAGTAGAAGGTTGCGCAAAATTCTGTGTTGAATTAAACATGGAGATGTGAAATCTTCTTGAATCCTACAAGGCGGAGAAAGCTAAGGCCAAAAAGGTTAAAAAAGATGTGGGGAAAAGTCAAGTTGATGATCATTTTACTATTCCTAGTTTTGAAGAATCCTCTAGATTTCCTGTTGGATTAGGAGTGGGACATAGAGATGAAGTTGAAAATGTATCTTTTGTTATCCCTAGTGCATCAAGTTTGAAGACAGCACACAAAGGGCTTGACTCTTTCTTTATACCCTGCACCACCCCTAATTCCCAATCCACCATTGATGCTAAATGGAAGAAGAGAGAGAAGGAGGTTGCTTGGGAATGCATTTCTAGATGGTGGTATGATGTAGACATATTATTCAATGCTACTAATTATGCTTATTATCAGCCTATGATAGATGCCATAGCTACATGTGGTCCCGGCTTCAAAGCCCCGAGTTTTCACAATATCAGGTGGTCACTTTTACAAAATGAGGTCCAAAGAATAAATGAATACCTCATGGAGTTCAAGGAGTCATGGGCTAAAACAGGGTGCACAATCATGTCTATTGGTTGGACTGATGGAAGATCCTGCACCATTCTCAATTTTTAATTGTGTGCCCAAAAGGAACCATGTTCCTTAAATCTGTGGATGCATTTGATCAGGTGAAGGATGCACAATTATTATTTTGTCTTTTAGATGTAGTTGTAGAGGTTGGGGTTCATAATGTTGTACAAGTGATAACAGACAATGCCTCCAACTATGTTGCAACAGGAAGGATGTTGGAAGAAAAACACCCCATGATTTGGTGGACTCCATGTGAAACCCACTGTTTGGACCTCATGCTTGAGGATATTGGTAAAATTGGGGTGAAGAAGTATGTGGAAGATGCAAAATTCATAACTATGTATATCTACAACCACACATGGGTTTTTAACCTAATGAGGAAAAACACTAGGGGTGGAGAGCTTGTTTGATCAGCCATTACGCAATTTGCAACAAACTTTCTTTCATTGCAATCCATTCTTCAGCAAAAAGCCAATTTGCAAAATATGTTTTCTTGTGATGAATGGAATGCATCTCAGTGGAGCAAAAAGGATGAAGGGAACAAGTGGTTGACAAAGTGTTCGAAAAACATTTTTGGAAAAAGCAGAAGAGATAGTGTTATTAAGTGAGCCTCTTGTATAAGTGTTGTGAATGGTGGATGGTGTTAAACCCACCATGGGTTTTACTTATGATGCCATGGATCAGGCCAAAGAGGAAATCAAGGAAGCATATGGGGACAAAACACAGAATTATTTTCCTCTATGGAGAATCATTGATGAAAGATGGAACAAACAACTTCATAGACCTAGACCTTTACATGTAGTTGGTTATTACTTAAACCCAAGGTATGCAATTTCAAAGTTTCTAACTTTCTAAGTTTTGTTATTCATTAGAAAAGTGCAGTGAAAGATTCAAATTTCAATTTCAATTGATGAAAAGTTTTTGTCTTTTGAACCTGGAAGGTACCATTATACAAAAGATTTTGAAGCGGATGGGGAGGTAAAAGAGGGATTCTACAAATGAATAGAGCGCATGATTCTTGATCCCACGAAACAAGATGCAATACATAGCAAGCTCTGGAATTTCAATGAGAGTCTTGGTTTCTTTGGCATGTCTATGACTATACGAAACAGAGCAAAGGATCCACCAAGTAAGAAACTTCAAAGTTTTGAAATTATATTATTCATTGCAAAAGTAGAATCAATGTTTCAACTTTCAACTTTCAAGGTCATTTGTTAAAGCTTCTTTTCCTTCAACTCTTATTGCAACCTATTGGTGGCATCAGTTTGGTGGTCAGTGCCCTAATCTACAAAGATTTGCAATTGGGATATTGAGCCAAACATGCAATGCTTCTGGATGTGAATGCAATTGGAGAGTTTTTTCGCATATACACACCAAGAGGCGGAACCGTTTGGAGTAAAAATAGTTGAATGATACGGTTTTTATTCAGTACAACCTAAGGTTGAGGCACAACCAGTAGATGAACAAAACACCTAAATCAAGCAACATAGTCTTGGATGACTTTGATCCCACATCAGAGTGGGCTATGGAGAATCAGGCACCAACATTTTGTTGATGATTACAGCTACGTGAGACATCCTCCAGGACACAGACTGATTGAGTCGACCTGAGCGAGAGCCCATGATTTGGGGGTGTGCTTTCTATCTGAGACAGAACTGGAACATTGTGTTGGCCTCCTCCTTGCAGAGAATTGAGATGAACTCCAGATGAATCTCCTATGTAACACAGTGAGAAAGAAGATCCGTTGAGTTGGACGTGTCTGTGGCTAAGCACAGCTGAACATGTGAAATCCCATGAACTGGGTGCATCATTCTGAGACAGAGATAAAACGATGCATTAGCCTCCTCTGTGAAGAGGGTTGAGATGATGAACTCCAGATGACCCTCCTGTGTAACGCAGTGAGAAAGAAGATCTGTTGAGTTAGACGTGCCTGTGGATGAGCACAGGTGAACATGATCCTAGTGGTTGAGCACTAGTGAGTGTGGTTCTCTTGTGAGACACGGTGAGATGGAGAGACATCCATGTGGCTAAGCACAGATGGATGTGCCCCTAGTGGTTGAGCACTAGTGGGTATATAAGATCCGTTGCTATATTGTTCAAGAGTCAGACTTACTTGTAACCCTATTTGTAATGTAAAGGGTACAGGTCGGCCCCACCTTAATGTAAAAGATAATTAATATGGTAATTATTAATTATATTATGAAATATTGAGGTCGGCCCTGTTGTGCCAATAGGCACATTTGTTGACAGATTCAGTCTAATATAAGTAAAGGTAAATTCCCCATTGAGGAATTATATCACAAGTGAGTTTGGAAATTTCAGCAAACACCTGCTCTTGGGAAAAGTGCGCACTTCTCTTGGGCGCTAGGTTTCTAGGGTTTGTGAGCACCCTCTTGTGTGCTAGGTATTTATGGTGGTAAAGGTCTTTCTCTTGAAGAATATAGCAAAGTATTGTTTGGGTTTTCTTCCCTTGTTGAGAAGGGTTCCCCAGGATACTTCTTGTGCACTTATGCATGGTGTTTTCTTCTTGTGATCTTGGTTGCTGCAACAAATTGTTTATGGTTTAAGTAAAATGCTAAAATGGAATGAACTTCATGCTTAAGCCTTGCTTATTGAAAAATCAACATGGTATCAGAGCATAGGTCTTGAAGATCTCATTGCATAAGCATTAAAGCAGCCGTCCTCCCTTTTCTGCAAATTCGTACGGCCGTCTAGAATTTTTGCAAATTCCGTATGGCCCTCCCTTGTTTGGCCTTTTCATCACTTCATACTTGGATGTTGGTGCTGAAATTTGGACAGGAGGGTACAGCCTCCTTTAACGCACCTCCAGAAACTCTCAAAGTGAAATTTCGAGAATTTTTATTTTTGGCCCTAGGGTTTCGCAAATTTCTGAAGATTTCTGGTTTTAGGATTTCTGCAGCTCTTTGAAGAAGCCTTCAAGATTACGTGTGTTCTTCTGACTTTCAAGGCTTATTGTTGGCAGTCATAAGCCCAACAAAACCTAAGGTTGCTAGCCTAGCCTAACCGTTAGGTTTTCTAGCCCAGTTGACAAGGGTTTGTGAAGAATCTAAAAATATGATGAGCAAAACTATGATGGAAGATAAGCTTGATGGATCAAGCAACTTCAAGTTCCTGGAAGACAAGACTTCATAGGAAGACTTATTGTGGGTGATACAAAAAGGTTTACCAGAGACAGCTATCGATGAATGGAAGGAAGATGATGTCAAGACAAGGAATCCAATCATCTACTCAAGCTCTTACATTGAAAGGCCAGCTTCAAAATAACAAGATGACAAAAGGTGACACCATGACTACCTTCTTCATGAAGATCTCAAAGGACAAAGATCAACCAAGTGTCATTAGAGAAATCATATCAGCACCCTCAGCCATGCACTTGTATATATTATTTGTATCATTGTCATGAGGGAAATTGCAAAAAAAAGGAACCTTTGTTGAAGTCATGGATCCATAGGGATCTCAGTGCATTCAGAGGAACAAAACGCTGGAAGTGAAGACTCCAGGTTTGATTGTATTAATTATCATGCCTCTAAGCTACATTACAAGTAGGTGTTGTAGTTGTGACAACAATACTTAAATTGCCTTGATTCTAGAGATGTACTCATTATTCTCCTTTAGGAGATATTCTTGTTTTGTTTTCTTTCGTTTGTTTTCTTGTTCCAGGCAGGTTAACAACAAAGGAAGATGGTTATACTTCATAATTCAGAGGGAGTCAAAACTTTTTGAGAAAGAGGAAGAACAAAACCATCATTGAGGAAACCAATGCAATAATGCATGATCAGAATATTTCTATGATTCTATGGGCAAAAGCATGCATGACACAATATATGTTCAGAGCAGGAGTCTTCACCATATTTTGAAGAAACATAACTTCCGAAGAAGCCTTCACCGAAGTGAAGCCCGAGATTGAACACTTCGGGATATTTGGGTGCCCAAGTATTTTCATGTACCCAAAGAGAAGAGGTCCAAGCTAGACCCTTCAAGAAGAAAGGATACATTTATGAGATAACAAGTGAATCTTCAAAGACATATCAGATCTACATCCCTGTTCAGAGACGGATCAAGCAGAGATAGTGCCCTTAAAGAAGAGATAGTCTGTCAAATATCCAGAGAATCTCAGATGGAGATTAATAGTGAGACAATACCTTCTCCCCCTTCAGCAGTTCAGAGGGAGATAGACATTATTCCAGCCGATCCAGTTGCTCCAGTTGATATGCCTAGAGATATTGCAGTAGGGCATAAAAGGCATGCCTAGGCTCAACAAACTCTGCAGGAGGCAGAGGAACACCCAAGCCCCTCAAGGCACATCCCGAGAGAGCAAAAGAGATTTTCGAGCTCCCCCTCAGTCACGAGCCACTTCATTGATTATGAGCCTTCTTGTCATGGAGAAGTGACAAGAGAACAGGTATGGAAAGATGCCATGACAGAAGAATACCAATATATCTTAAAGAATGATGTATGAGATATTGTTCAGAGACCAGAAGGGAAGTCTGTGGTGACTTCCAAGTGGATCCATAAGATCAAGCATGCACTTGATGGAAGTGTCGAGAAATACAAAGTGAGATCTGTAGCCAGAGGATTCCCATGAACAGAGGGAGTTGTCTATGATGAGACACTTGATCCAGTAAGTCCGATACAATTCCATCCATACTACCATCCATGAGTTAGAAACTACATCAGGTGGATGGATTCTTGATGAGCTTGGTGTTGATGATTACAGTTGTGTGAGACATCCTCCAGGACACAGACCTGAGAGAGAGCCCCTTAGATGGGTGTGTGGTTCCTATCTGAGACAGAGCTGGAATGTAGTGATGGCCTCCTCCTTACAAAGAGTTGAGAAGAACTCCAGATGATTCGCTTGTGTAACGCAGTGAGAAAGAAGATATGCTGAGTTGGACGTGCCTGTGGCTGAGCACAAGGTCAGCATGTGAATTCCCATGAGTTGGGTGCATCGTTATGAGACAGAGATGAAAACGATATACTAGCCTCCTCTGAGCAGAGAGTTGAGATGATGAACTCCAAATGACCCTCCTGTGTAACGCAATGAGAAAGAAGATCTGGTGAGTTGGATGTGCCAATGGATGAGCATAGGTGAACATGATCCTAGTCAGTGTGGTTCTCCTGTGAGACGCAGTGAGATAGAGAGACATCCTTGTGGCTGAGCAAAGATGGATGTGCACCTAGTTGTTGAAATATTGTAACTGCAAAGACTATTCTATTTATTATTGATGTATTATTCATTAGATCAATCCCCTTTTGTGGATTGATCATGTCGGGTATTGTAAATGACCAAATCCCCTTTTGCGGATTGGTCAAACCCTAATTGTAATAGGCTAAATGAGAAGTCAGCCCCTAGAATATATTAAAGTGGTTATAACCACCCAGAATGAGAAGTCGGCCCTGCCAGTGAACAGACACCTCAGTTCAGCACCTGCCAGATTTTATAAATAAGAGAGGCCAATGCCTCATTTGTTCACTCACTCACTTGTTCATCAGAGTGCAAGTTTGGAGCTGCAGCTGGAGAAGAAGGAAGAGAGAGAGAGGCGCATTCTTGGGAGAGGACTTTCTGTCTTGTTTGGTTTATTCTCTTGGCATCGTATTGGATATCTATATTAAGGAAGTTTTTGTTGGGTTTTCTCCCCCATGAGGGTTTCCCAGGATAAATGATTTGTCTCTTGTGATTGTGTATTTCTCAGTGATCCTATCTATGCTATGGTTATCTAGTGAATTGAAAAGAAACCCAATAATAGCTTAAAACCTTAACATGGTATCAAAGCTAAGTTGAAGAGAGCATCTTTCACAAGAAGAAGAAAAACGTCACTATTGTCGTACATGAAAATTAGGGCTTTTATTGAAGAAGGTTTTCGGCCTCAAAGTCATCTAGAAAAGTGTGCCCTAGCCCAAGGAACTCTTTAGCACCTTCAACGCACCTTTTCAATGGGTAGATCTCCCAGAAAGTGAAACCCTAGTTTTCACAAAGTACTAGAAGTACCAGAAAACCAGAAGTACAAGAGTACCAGAAGTACCAGAAAACCAGAAGCACCAGTCCAGAAATCCGTTGATCAAGTTTAAGGGAGTAAAATTTGGACTTTCAGAAATCTGATTGCACCAGCTTACTCGCCTCAGCTCAGCGCATCTATCCCCTGGATTAGAATTTCAAAATTTGAAGTTTGAAAAATTAGGGTTTCCTCATAAAACCCTAAGTTGCAGTTGCAGTCTCAGAATCAGTTGCAGTATCAATTGCAGTTGAAGTATCAACCGTAGTACCAGTTGCAATCACCCTTGAAGTTGTTAAGAGTTGGTGATCATTACCGCTGCTACTGTTGATTTGTGTACCTTGGGAGGTGTTCCCCATGTGTTTTCCCTCCTTAGCACATGTGGGAAAGTCATTTGGCACTTTGTCCTAGTCCTTTATGTCTATTTGTACTTTGACTTTGGTTAAAGTGCAAAATGTCACTTTT
>ML797941.1:128556-166679 GCA_009831015.1 Picea engelmannii | reverse complement strand
CGTAACAAATCAGCAAAATACTTTTGGACTGTTGGCTGTTATAAAACAGCAGAAAATACTTTACCTGACAGTGAAAACTTAGAGCCTTTCTTTGGTCAAAGACAGACCAAGAAGGCAAGCTGATAGGACCTGGAATTTTCACAAAAGGATCCTCACGGCTAACTCTTGTAGAGGAGGGTAGGTTGCCCCATGAGTTGCCCACCAAGCATTGGGCTTCTTAGCCCCTCTGTCTCTGAGCACATCATAGCTAGAAAATCTCCCACTGGCAGGGGAAAAATCTATAAATCCTGCCTCCACCTCATCAAAGGATGCTCTATCCTGATATATCTGTCTAAATGCTTCCTTCCTCCCTTCTGAAAACTCATGATGCATGTGAAGCGGAAATCTGTGTGAAGTCTATAATATTCCCAAGCCGATTTTTTCACTTGGAACACTAACTGACCACTGATTTACTTGTTTGTTTGTGTGTGTTTGTAGGTTGGCCTCTCAAGTTTCGGCCTTAGGGTTATATTCAGTTATTAAGCACAGATCTGAAGATATGCTCAATGAAAATACAAGATCTAACCAGTACACAAGATATGGAATGAAATAGCATAGATCTGACCTTTATTATTATGAAAAGCAAGAACCTGATACAAAGTGGATGCAGATCTAGAATAACATCATATGGCTCCAAGAGATAATATATGAGCTACTACAAAATGCTCCTGATAAGACAATGCAAGCATCCAAAGGCTGGATATACAATGAAGGTCAATGCAAGAAGAACCAGGGTCAAGTCCAAACCCCCTTAGCTTATGGCACGTCCTGCTGAAGAGATAAGAAGACCAATATTTTGGCCCAGCTGAAGGAAATCTCCAAATAGTACTAAACTTCTCAAAAAGATAGATCGGAGCAAGTAGAAGCCCTCCCTGAAGTCTCAAGTCAAGATGCCAAGGTCTACCCCTCCAAACTGCTAAAACCCTAATCCAGGTTGCGACCTCCTGAAGACTGTCAAGCTCAATATTTCGGCCCTGATGGAGGAAGCCTCTAAATCCCTGAAAATATCTAGAAAGATAGATTGGGCCACCACAAGCTTCTGGGAGAAGTCTCAGAGTCAGATCTGAGGTATAACCCCTCCAAGCTGAACAGATCTTAATCACGGTTGCGCCCTCCTTCTCTCAAAAACGTCCCAAAGCTCCAGATAATAATCTAGCAAGAGTGACCCTCCCAAAGTACTCCAAATCTGATGAACAAGGCCCTGGAAGTAATACCCAAGTGTTAGAATGTCCATAGACCCTGTCACTAAGTTGGATCGAATTCCGCCCCAAGAAATGATGTGCCCCTACTGGAAAACCCTCAAGGGTACGGCCTGCAGCCCTCCTGAATAGATGATGGTACCTGTGAATACTATAGAATGGTGTGGGTGGACTGTTTCATCCCCGAGACCAAGCTTGGAACAAGGTGAGTGGAATCTTTCACCACGAAGTTGTTCTCTAGGGTTTGTATTCTCAAAACCCTCAAAATTGTGTGCTCAAGAGCCCAATAGCCAAATGCAATATGATCCAAGATGAAATGAGAGGTGCGCCCTAGGCTTTCCTTTATACCTCTTTCTATTTCTCTGTTGAGTTAAGTTAACCCTTAGGTTCAACTCCTAACTCAACCCCAAGCGCTCTATTCCTCCAGTGAGTTACTTTTTACCTTTTTCAAGTCAACTTCAAAATATAACATTGAGTTAGTGGACCTTTCCCCATGATGAATGAGACTATGGTCTAGTGGGGACGACTAGACCACTAAGTCTCTCCAATCCTCTTCATCAAGAGGTGGGGAACATTACAGTCTCCCCTGCTAGAAATTGCTTGTCCACAAGCAATTTCGAACCTGTTTCTTGTATCACTTGTTCATTCTCCCACATGGCATCCTCAATGGGCAAGTCCTTCCACTTGATTAAGTATTCTCTGATGCTCCTCCTCTGGAGTTTCTTTTCCTGAACCTCCAATATTTCCTCCGGCACCAGTACCAATTGCCCCTCTTCATCTAAAGGTGGCAGCACCTCAAGTGGGGTGATGTGTTGGCCAATGGCCCTCTTCAAGCATGACATGTGGAAAACGTCGTGTATCTTGTTGCCCTGTGGGAGCTCAAGTTCATAAACCACAGACCCTACCTTTATGTTGATCTTGTAGGGACCAAAGAACCGGGGTTGGAGTTTTTCTGCTCCACTCCTTTTGATAGAAGCCTGTCTGTACGGTTGGAGCCTTAGGTAGACCAAGTCACCAACCCTAAAAGTACGCTCTACCCGGTGTTTGTCTACTTGGACCTTCTGCTGATTCAGTGCCCTTTGTAGATGATCCTTCAATTCCCTGAGTATATCCTGACTTTGTTGCACCCGATCCTGTACCATTGGAGCTCTGCTATCACCAAAGGCAATCTCTACAAAAGAGAGTGGGTCATAACCAAACAACACCCTGAATGGAGTCATGCTATGGACATGTGATAAGTGGTGTTGTAACAGTATTCCCCCAGGTGTAGCCACCCAACCCATGCCTTTTGCTGCCCTGCTACATAATTTCTAAGGTAGCCTTCTACCCATTTGTTGACTATTTCGGTCTACCCATCAGTGTGAGTATGATAACTAGTGCTAGGGGTCAAGGCCATACCAACCATCCTAAATAACTCCTTCCAAAAGGTGCTCATAAATCAACTATCCTTGTCACTAACAATGGTTTTGGGTAGACCATGTAGTCTGAAGATCTTTCGAAAGAATAATTCGACCACCTGTGCTGCACTGAAGTCTGTAGCAATGGAGAAGAAGTGTGCAAATTTAGTCAACCTGTCCACCTCTACGAAAATACAATCCTTACCCTGTGTCCTTGGCAATCTTGTGATGAAGTCCATCGAGATGCTCTCCCATTTGTGCTCTAGGATTGGTAGAGGTTGTAGCAGCCCTGCTGGATGTGTGTGCTCATCCTTATTTTCCTAGCAAGTAGTAAAGTCCTTAATGTGACTCATCAAATCTTCTTTGAGACCCTTCCATGAGAACCTTTCCCTTACCTGCATGTATGTTTTGCCAATCCCTTGGTGCCCTGCCACCGGTGAATCATGACATGCATGTAGTATCTTGGCCTTGAAGGTTGACTCAAGAACCAAGAAGATTCGACCCTTGTAGTAGATGATGTCATCTATGACTCTGAATTTATCATCATGTATTTGCCCATCCATCAACTGACAAGCGAACTGATTTTTGGAATATTCCACCAAGAGGTGGGCCTTCCAGTCAATTGATATCTCTGTCATAGCATAAATTGATGGCCTCCTGGATAATGCATCTACAACTATGCTGTTTTTCCCTTTGACAAATTCAATGTCAAAGTCATAGGCATGTATCTTGCTGACCCACTTTTGTTGCCTCTCATTTAAGTCCTTATGTTCGAAGAAGTACTTAAGGTTGTTATGCTCTGATTTCACCACAAACCTTGCGCCTACCAAGTATTGCCTGAATTTGGCTAACGCGTGCATGATAGCCAGCATCTCTTTGTTGTAGATGGTGTAAAGAAGCTCAAGGCCCCTCAATTCTCAGCTCTCATAGGCAAGGGGATGCCTATTCTGCATCAGTACGGCTCCAATGCCTTCTCCGGAGGCATCACACTCTAGTGTGAAGGGTTGGTCGAAATCTGGCAAGGCCAACACTGGGCATGTGCTCATTACCTTTTTCATCCTGTCAAATGTAGATTGTGCCTCTTCACTCCACCTGAAAGCTCCTTTCTTAGTTAGATCAGTCAAAGGTGCACAAAGTTGGGAGAACCCCTTGACGAATCTCCTATAATAGCTGCAAATACCAAGAAATCCCCTCAACTCTGTAAGAGTTTTAGGTGTGGGCCACTTAACTATCGCTTGGATCTTCTCCCGATGTACCTGTACCCCCTTAACTCCAATGATGTGCCCCAAGTAGAGGACCTTTGTCATCCCAAATCCACATTTGGACTCCTTAGCATACAAGGATTGGCCCTCCATGATAGTTAAGATATGTTCCAAATGTTGAAGGTGTTCCTCCCACGTCTTGCTATAGATTAGCAAGTCATCAAAGAACACAAGAAGATGCTTCCTCAACTGCTTGTTGAAGACGTGGTTCATACATGAATGAAATGTGGTTGGTGCATTGGTCAATCCAAATGGCATCACTAAGAATTCTTAGTGGTCGTAGTGATACCTGAAGGCAGTCTTGGGGATGTCCTCCTCCCTCATTCTGATTTGATGGTAACCAGAGCGCAAGTCAATCTTTGTGAAGTAAACAGCCCCATGGAGCTCATCCAATATTTCATCAATCCTTGGAATGGGATACTTGTTTTTGATAGTCTTCTTGTTTAGTGCCCTGAAGTCAATGCACATGTGCATGGTTCGATCTTTCTTCTTAACCAGTACCACTGAAGAGGTAAAAGGGCTGGAACTTGGTCTAATGTGACCCATATCTAAGAGCTCTTTGATGGCCTTCTCTATCTCGTCCTTGTACTTCTTTGGGTGTCTGTGAGGCATGGTGATGACTGGCTTTTCCCCTTCTTCCAACTCAATGATATGCTCAAATACCCTATTGGGTCGCACTCCTGGTGGAATGGGTTCAAACACCTTACTTTGTTTGTCAATGATCCTCTGGATCTCTGCTGCATAGTGAACCTTCCCCTTTTTGTCCACACGTGCCGAAATCTTGCACTCAGCAACATATACAATCTCCTCTCTCCTGAAAATGGTCTCCATACGCTTTGATGTGACTACCCTGGTTGTGTTTCCTGTCATGCCTCTACGGACTACTCTTCTTCCACTCTCCTCTGTGAAAGACATCTCCATGGTCTTATAGTTGGTGGTGATATGCCCCAACGTACTGAGCCACTGTACTCCAAGGATTATATTTGTATCAGGGAGGTCCATCACATAAAAGTCCTATGCCAAATCATGCCTACCCAGTGTAAGCCTCATCCTTGGAATGTACCTGTTACAAGGCATGGTACTTCCTCCTTCTACCTACACCTTGAATCCTTCAAACTCAACTGTGGGTATATGCCTCCTCTGTAGCAATGTTGAGTCAATGAAGTTGTGAGAACCATCCCCATCAATGAGTACTGAAACTTTTTGCCCCTATAATACTCCTCTCATCCTAAAGGTGTTGTACTTGGGTACCCCACTGATGGATAACCAATGTAGCCCGCTCCTCTACAGCACTGTCGTGACCTGTAGCCTCCTCTTCTGCAATTTTGGTGGTCTCTGCCTCTATGTTTTGGATGTGGCTGAAATCCTCATCCTCTTCATTATCAAATGTCACCTCAATGTAATGAACCTGGCCACGGCCCATACACTTGTGGGATGGGTTCCACGGCTCTTTGCATGTGTAGCATAGTTCTTTTCTTCTTAGTTCTCTTCTAGTGTTCTCATCCATCCTATATCTTCCCCTGTCAAACCCCCTTGGGTCTCTTCCTCCTGGATTCATTGGAGGTCTTTGGTCTCTCCCTCTGGTGTTTAGAGGTGGTCTAGGCACAAATTTTGGTTTTGCAGCTGGGCCTAGATCTTTCGTCCTCCATATGGCATCCTGCAAGTTGGTAGGCTTAAAATCCTTAATCCAACCCTTCAAGGGTTCCATCAAACCCTTAGTGAAGAGCATCATGAGTCTAGACTGTGACATGTCATGTACCATGACTGCTAACCTCTGGAACTCCTCAATATACACCTCCAATGCTCCTATCTATCTAAGTTGTGTGAGTTCCCTTAAATGTAGTTCTAGATCCCCCTGGTCAAACCTGTCAATGAGCCTCTGAGTAAACTCTGTGTATGCTACTATCTGACTGTGGCCAAGTGTGGTCAACCCATGGTACCACCCGTCATGAGCTTTGCCATCCAAGTACATGGTGGCAAACTTGATGGCATCCATCTCCTTCATAGGGTTAAGCTGCAGGTAAGTGTCTAGTTTCTATACCCACGCCTGAGCAGTCATCTTGGCCGAACCATCAAAGTAGGGGATCTCCATCTTCCCAACCCTGCGCTCAAGCTCATAATTGTTCTTGTGGTACAGCTTGGGCTTGCTTTTGAATTTTAATCCACAGAACTGATCTAGGGTGATTTGCCTCTGAACTGGTATGCTCAATGAGTTGTACTCCCTGACATATTGATCAAACTGATCATCAAACTCATCTGGGTTGTCGGACTGTGTTGGTTCATCTGTAAATGAGGGCAAGTATGGTCTGGGAGTGATCCTGCTACCTGTTTGTCCCTGTGGTGCTCCCCCTCCATGGCTTCCCTCCGAATGATGATAGGGAACATGTTCCTATTGATATATGTTCCCTCCATGAGATCCACTAGTTTCCTTGTTGGCATAACATTCTGGGCCTTTCCCCTTATGAGTCATCTCTAACAAGATTTGTGCTATCTTTGTTTGGTTTTCATCTAGCTTCCTCAAGGTCTTTGATATTTCGACCTGTCCCCTACGGTTTTCCTCCTGGCTTTCCTGTAACTGTGTGACCAATGTACTCTCTGTCTGGAGTATGGATTTACGTAGTTCCTGTGTCAAGGTTGCTAAGCCATGTGGCTCACTCTCCTCACCTGAACCTTCCATATCGGCCTCTGCCTCCTCTCTCTGCTTCCACCTTTTGCCCATATAAATGCCACTGAACTTCTACATGCACTAATCCTCACAGGATGGGAGGATCAGAGCTCTAATACCACTATAATGTTCCCAAGCCGATATTTTCACTTGGAACACTTACTGACCACTGATTTACTTGATTATTTGTGTGTGTTTGCAGGTTGGCCTCTCAAGTTTCGGGCTTAGGGTTATATTCAGTTATTAAAGACGGATCTGAAGATATACTCAATGAAAATACAAGATCTAACCAGTACACAAGATATGGAACCAAATAGCATAGATCTGACCTTTATTATTATGAAAAGCAAGAACCTGATACAAAGTGGATGCAGATCTGGAATGACATCAGATGGCTCCAAGAGATAATATATGAGCTACTACAAAATGCTCCTAATAAGACAATGCAAGCCTCCAAAGGCTGGATATACAATGAAGGTCAATGCAAGAAGAACCAGGCTCAAGTCCAAACCCCCCTAGCTTATGGCACGTCCTGCTGAAGAGATAAGAAGACCAATATTTCGACCCAGCTGAAGGAGATCTCCAAATAGTACTAAACTTCTCAGAAAGATAGATCGGGGCAAGAAGAAGCCCTCCCTGAAGTCTCAAGTCAAGATGCCAAGGTCTACCCCTCCAAACTATTGAAACCCTAATCCAGGTTGCGCCCTCCTAAAGACTGTCAAGCTCAATATTTCGGCCTTGATGGAGGAAGCCTCCAAATACCTGAAAATCTCTAGAAAGATAGATCGGGCCACCACAAGCTGTTGGGAGAAGTCTTAGGGTCAGATCTGAGGTATAACCCCTCCAAACTAAACAGATCTGAATCACAGTTGCGCCCTCCTTCTCTCAAAAACGTCCCAAAGCTCCAAATAATAATATAGCAAGAGTGACCCTCCCAAAGTACTCCAAATCTGATGAACAAGGCCCTGCAAGTAATACCCAGGTGCTAGAATGTCACTAGACCCTGTCACTAAGCTGGATCGAATTCTGCTCCAAGAAATGATGTGCCCCTGCTGGAAAACCCTCAAGGGTACGGCTTCCTACCCTCCTGAATAGATGATGGTACCTATGAATACTATAAAATGGTGTGGGTGGAGTGTTTCATCCCCGAGACCAAGCTTGGAACAAGGTGAGTGGAATCTTTCACCACAGAGTTGTTATCTAGGGTTTGTATTCTCAAAACCCTCAAAACTGTGTGCTCAAGAGCCCAATAGCCAAATGCAATATGATCCAAGACGAAATGAGAGTTGCGCCCTAGGATTTCCTTTATACCTCTTTCTATTTCTCTGTTGAGTTAAGTTAACCCTTAGGTTCAACTCCTAACTCAACCCCAAGCACTCTATTCCTTCAGTGAGTTACTTTTTACCTTTTTTACCTTTTTCAAGTCAACTTCAAAATATAACATTGAGTTAGTTGACCTTTCCCCATGTTGCATGAGACTATGGTCTAATGGGGATGACTAGACCACTAAGTCTCTCCAAACCTCTTCACCAAGACGTGGGGAACATTACAGTCCCACCATTGAGCCACTCATTGCTGTAGTATTTGGGATTCAATGAGTGAACCAAGCAATGCAAAGGTGTGCAGTTTTTATTCCACCTGCTGATAAGAATATCTTGTATGGTGGTGAAAAAGATCTTTGTCGGTGTCCCATACTCAGGGGACTCATTCTATAAAATAATGGTCCTCATGGACTCAATCATGGAATCCCACCTCTCATAAACCTCTCCTAGGATGGGCTTGTCTATGTCTGCAAATCGTAACAAAGAGATGATAGGCTCTATGATCTTAATGGTAAGATCTACCCTTTCCCACCAAGCATCATCTAACACTATATCCTTGACCTTTTTTGAAGAAGCTTGATCCGTATTTCTCCAAAAAGTCCAGTACTCTGAAATAACCATGGACCCAAGAGCGGCCTTGCCTCCCTCAACCTCTTAAGCATGATGAATGATGAGGCAAAACTTGTATCTGCAACCTTCAACAATAATAGTTGTGTGTACTTCTTATAGATTGTGAGGGCATTGGTATGGTTTTGTACAAAATTGCAGATATGACATGCATCCTCAATAAGACTTTTGATCCATGTCACATCTGAAGCAATGGATTTAAGTTCTAAATTCAAGGAATGAACAGTGCAAGGTGTCCAAAATATTTGTGGATATTTAACTTCCACAACCATGCCAGCAGCCTTGCAAACATGTGCATTATCTATAATAATTTGCACACAAGAATCAACACCTACATCTTCAATAACTTTAATGAACAACTCACCCATATAGTGTGCATCCTTGTATTTTCCAAGAGCATCCACCGCTTTCAAGAAAATTGGTCCATTCAAGGAAGACACCATGAAGTTGATGAGTGGATGGTGTGTGGCATCTGTCCATCCATCTGAAACAATACTAACACCAGATGAGGGCCGAGCTACTTTAATAGGCTCTAGCATTTTCTCCACCCGCCTCTTTGCCTTAACCAACAATGTGGTTCTTAGCCTCTCTGAACTACGAGGCATGTACCCTGTTGGAGCCCCTTGAGTTAGACCTCGACACATCTCAATAAACAAAGGAGACCGTGCAACATTAAATGAGATGAAGTTGAAATAGAAAAAAAAAACAATGGTAAGATCCAACTCATCTCGCCTCTCTTGCTGAAATATCTTGTCCATTGGACCCATTGCATGCCTCTTTCTTGTTGTTGCACTCCCATCCCCAAATGGATGTTTGCTAGATGGTTTCCTCAAGAATGGAAGAGAATCTTCATTCTTGGTTTTCCTAGATGTCGCTGCCACAATCCCCTCGCCAACATTGGCCTCTCTTTCCAGTTCTCTTTGTTTAAATGCACTCACTCCTTGACATGGTCCAAGTCCACATGGTGTGTCCAACAAATGGCCCTTTAAATAAGGAAAAAAAAGGGGGCCATGGGGCCCCCAAACAATCAAATATATTTATTTTTTGCATTTTCTATGGTTTTCTTGCATCATTATTGCATTTTTTTTTCATCATTATGTTTTTCTTGCAATATAATGTCTTATTTTTAAAAAAACTATATATACATATATATATTTTTTAATTTTTTTATATACAGCGTTTCCCCGGATGTTTCCATTTTGGGGGGGCCTGTTTCGTACTATCCCGGTTTCCGAAACTTGGAAATGTTTCCCCGTTTCAAGCAACCTAGCCTCCCCCCTTTAACTTGGACTCGGGCCCTTGATGTCTTGTGACATACTTCCACAATGGATACTTTGATTCTTGAGCTTGTTGCCTTGCTAAAAAAGCATGCATGTTTTTCATCTTCTGAACTTGTTGTTGTAGCACCACTTCTAGCAGATGGAACACTAGCTGACCCAACTGGAAATGAAGGAGGGGGGACAACATTAGTGGAAAAATCCCTCCCTTTCTTTTGCCCTCTTCCAGCTGCCCTTGATAATTGAGCCATGACTGTTGTGGCAAAGTTCTTGGACTGCTGTTGTAGGAAAAAACTTGAAGAATGGTGGACAAATCCACTTGCTTGGCACTTGGAATCTCTTCTCACACTCTACCAAAACCCTTTGTTGCTCTCTAACTCTCCTGCTGCTCCAACTTGTGGGTAAAATAAGATAAAATGCAAGTTAAAAATCGTTTTTGAGGGCCCACGGGCTGCCTTTCTGCGGGACACGTGTCCTAAATTCATGACATGGTTTTAGGGAATGTCAAGCACATTTTAATGACGTGTCACGTGCACATGACACATTGATCCAATGAATCTGACACGTGTCAGGGCGAATCGTGTCGGATTCGCTAGATACAAGACACGGAGGGGAGTTTGGACGTATCCTATTACAGAGATTTAAAGATTCTTCTCATTTTATTTATCATTCACAACCCCTGTGAAGAATTTGTTTTGCATATGGTGACTCTTCAAGGATGCTAACCAATGAAAGTATCGCATGAGAGATTTCCAATTTATCATTAAGATTTAGCTAATTCCCCTTGTGTCCTTTTGAAATTCTGGCACCCTGTTGGAGAGGTTTCAATCTAAGGTGGTCATGGCTGCCATTTAATGTTCCCAAAGTACTTCAGATTCCTTACTTTATTTGGAGTCCATTTCAGATGAGTATTCATCCTAGATAAGATAAGATAATTTTATTAATGTCCAACAAATGACCACAAAAGAGGATTAATGGGACTAAGAGCTACAACAAGTATGAGTACAATGTGGGAGTGCAAGCGCAAGTCCTAGGTAATACCGAAAATGCTGAAAATAGCATAAAGAAATAAATCGATAGACAAGTAATCCCAAAAAGTATACAACCATGATAAGAGAGAAAGAGAAAGTGATAGAGAGATACCTGACGATGAGGCTGTCAAGGTCTACCAGATGTTCAGTTTCCTAATTTTATAGCCAAGTCCATTTCAGATGAGTATCCTACTTTCAAAGACCATTCAAGGAGTTTCTGCATGAAGTTCATTGTTTACTAAGGGGGATGGGCATACTGACGAGATTCAAGTTGTCATGTTCATGTTAGAAATTTGAGAAAATTCCCTCCAATCACAATTTAGTGCCTACCTATGTGAATTTGACCTGTCCAGGCCTAACAAATCAAATATGGAAACAGATAAATATCAACCCTGTCAAGAGTATCGATTCAAAGCCACTGACACGGCAAACAGATTTTTCTTTCAAATTTTTCTTTAAGAGCTCAGTCAACAGTAGTGTAAGTTCCAATATACAGTGTCCTTTATATAATTATAGATTAAGCACTGCTTTAGTATGTCATTCTCTCAAAATACTCATCCATTCGAATCATTCAATTAATGAATTTACCTGTCCAGTACCAGGGAGTTGGTGATGAACTTATTTTACAAAGCTTGATTTCAGTTTGGGATCTCTCTCAAGGAGTTAATTCCCTTCCTTCTGTAGATTGTCAATAGTATGGTACATGGTACAGAACTTTAGATGAATTGCAAGTAGACATGAAGTGTATTTAGAATTAATTCTCTTCATGAAGTCTTGTAGTACCTCACTATGGCAACAACATGTTCAGTCGGTGGCGGTCGTGTTGAGTTTGGTATGGTCTGGTAGGATAGACCCATTTCGGGTTGAGGCCATGTGTTATTTGCAGGTGACTCATGGTGTTGATATGTTACAGAACTATACTCCATAGGGCATTGCAGTTCACATCTTGATATGGGATCCAGGGATTAGAGTGCTTGGTAGTTCAGTGTTTGATGGAGTTGAGTTTCGATTAAAGTGGTTGCTTGGGGAGTTGACTGAGATTCTTTGGCCATTGATCATTCTACTCATCAGGAGCATGTGGGTGTCATGCGTGGTGAGCACTTGGAGAGCCCACATCTTGAGGGGAGTCTACCTTGTGTCACACAGGTGGATATGGGACCTCGGTATCATATGTAGTTGGATTCAGTTATTGCCTGAGGACAAGCAATATTCCGACAGGGAGGACTGTAATGTCCCCATTTTGGGACATTATAAATTTACAGAGTGTTATGCCTACCAGAATAGACAGATAGGGGTGACAGAGAGTTCGGGAGATATTGAGGGGTTTTATTGGGCCCGACTTGCATCGTTCATCATCAGGATCCATTCCGCACAACTTGGCTTTGGTTCTGTTGCATTCCGACGATTTCCGTAATTTTGAGTTATTATGGGTCATATCTTAATTAAATTCACTAAGAAGGTCATAATGGGCATATTACTTGGAGAAACCTCTTAGTGTAATAGCTCATCGAAATCGAAAAGAAGAGCACTACAGGATAAGATGATGAGAAGTGACTTTCAGTGGCCAGAGAAGCCATATGGATGGATAAATCACTTTTTAGAGGTAAAATGGTTAATTAATTGATTAATTAAGTGATTTAATAAGGAATAATAAAATAAAGTAAAAGTCACTTGGAGGGAAAAGGTCAACAACGAATTAGGGTTTCGGGAAGCTATAAAGGAAGGGTAGAGGACATAATTCCTCATTATGCATTGTTATGATTTGATGTTGAGAGTTCCTAGAGGAGGAAGAGATTTGACTTCTACTGTTTTGTGGATTTATGGAGGAAACCACCACCATTGATAGGTTTCGATGTTGAGAGACACACCCTAGCCCATCGCAGATACCATCCAGGTATTTCATCGTCTTATTCAAAAGTATCCAGTTTGCAGGTTGCATAGCTCAGCCAATGAGGGCACAAGTCAGATAGAGGGTTTGTGGAGTTGCACGAGTATAGAGCTCAGATTGCAGTTTCCTTCCGACCCAGTTGAGATCCAGCCAGGACGCATAGATTGAGCCACTTTAAAGTAGATTCGAATGATGGAATCATTCAGAGCACATCATTCATCCATTTAGGGCGCAGCTCTTCTGGAAGGAGAGTTGGGGTTATAGATGGAGCATCCGAGAAGATCAGGGTAAACCCTTCCGACCCAATTCCGCATTTGGTGAGGCGAACGTTTTGAGTCCTATAGCAGCCGATTTTGTTGGTGGGATCATTTGGGGCACATCCAGAGTGCCCAGAAGGTGCGCAGACCCCCACGGGACAAGATCCGGAGCATCAGAGGTCAGATCTGTCATCCGACAGTCACCAGTATCACTCTAGAGGCCAGGGCGCTTCTATTGGGACAGTTTCCAACTAATTCCAATGAGTATAACCCTCCAAACGAGTTTTCCAGTTTGTAGTGGTTATCGTGCTTCTCCGGAATTGCCGATTTTGCCGATCTATTCGTGCATGCATCAGATCTGCCTTCATCTTCTGATCATGGGTATTTTAAGTTATTTGTTTGTATTCCAATGACGATCCATGAGATCTAACTTAATACTATCTCCTATATTTTCAATATTTCGGTGTATTTCCATGCTTGAATCTCATTATACATATTATTGGGTTGTTGATGTTCCTTATTTCCGCATGCAACATATATATACTGTTTAAACCATAACATATAACATGCACATGCAACAACCACGAAACATCTCAAGCACATAACTAAAACGTATCCAGAAACCCCCAGAGTATCAGATCTGAAGATAAAACGCATCCAGAAACCCCTAGTGTATCAGATCTGTGAGACAGAACACTAGATTCATAGTAGATATCCTGATCAAGTGAATGTTTCTCTTCATGCAAAGAAGTGTAGAAGAGATGGAAAAAAGGACATGAGCAAAGTGAAATGCTTTGCATGTCATAAGACTGACCACTATGCAAGCCAGTGTCCAAACAAGAAGAGCAAGAAGGAGACACAGGTAGCAGCATCAGCATCAACTGAGATCGATGATTTTGTTGAGAAGTTCGAGAAGGAATTTCTCTCGTGTCTTGTCTTTCAGGCAGTGGTAGTGCAGAGTTTGAAGACATTGGAGCAAGGATTGTGGACAGTGGCTCATCTCGCCATATGACGAGAATGAGGTCGATGTTCCTTATTATTTCAGAGACAAACTGTAATGAACACAATATATATAGAAATAAATACAAATAAATAATAATTAAATATAATAATTAACACATCATAAATGAAAAGTCATGTCTTATCTAAAGGACGTGTTTATTCATGAAAGGGCACCTCCTGCGAGGATATATAAATGGGCCCTCATTCTCATTGTAATCATCTCATCATTATCAATCTATATTTTATACAATCTTTTATATTTACAGCCCTACATGGATTATTGTATTAAATTCCAAGTATTTTGGATATTTCTTGTGTGAGCGAACTTTAGTTCGTCTCAATTGGTATCAAAGTGTTGTTTTTGGTCTGGCTATTGGCCACAGTCAAAATTTCGGAGTTTCTCCAACCCCAAGTCCTTGACCAAAAACTCTGGCCATTGGACATTTAGTATTCATAATATTTGTTTAAACAATTATACTCCGCTGCCAAGAAAGTTGAAAAAACCAAAAATAAGGGAAGTCAAATTACTAAAGGAGTTATCAAGAAGATCATTCCACTAAAATTCAAAGGACCATATTGCAAATTGTTGAATTTAAAGCAGCTGCAAGAGCCATTCTACATATTAAGGTATTAAAGGCATTAAGGTTATATGTTCTACATATAAATACCAAAAATCAAATATCCAAAAGTCATAAAGGTTACAAAGTCTGCATTATTCATTGAAGGGAAGACTATAAAAAAATAAGCCATTGAAATTTTTTATAAAAGGATGGATTCAAAGAAATATTTAATAAGAGTTTAAAATTTAATAAATAGTTTTGGAAAAGCGTGAAGGAAGTGAGTGTTTAGATATTTGAAGTATTATATAAAATCTGAAATAAAGGGATACCATCCAAGAGATACACGACCATCCAAACATTAAAGCCGTGACTCTTTGGGAGAATTAACACATTAGATACATGTCACGTGACGTCATTAAAAAAGAGTCAAAATATTAAAATTTCATTGATAAAATCATACATGCGAAAATAGGTTAACTTCTATTACAAATCCAAAGGAAAAGGTAATATTAAATTACTTTTATTAAGGTATAAAGTTATCAAGAAAAATCATTAAAGTTTAGTTTATATATATATAAAAAAAAAATGTTGCATTCATAAAGGAGTTATTTTATCTTTAAAGAAAATAAAAGGTTATAAAAAAGGATATTCATAGTTTTTGAAATATATATATATAAAGGAAGGAAGGAAGAAAGAAAGGACAAAAAAATGGATCTTAACATAAAAGAAGGAAGGTTTATGCATCTAGGATTTTCAACACCTATTTTTGAAATACTAAAAATCAAAGGAATTGTTCAAGCAAAAATATTAACGTAATGATTTGTCCGTACAAGAAGGAAAATTACATCAATATTGATATTGCCAATCAATTACCAATTTTAGACTCAAATATAATCGAAAAGAACTTTGGCAAGACACAAATTAAGAATCCACAAGTAACAATTGACAATTATAAATATATATATATCTGAATTCGATGTTACAAAAATCACTAAACCCGATATTGGTATAATTCTTGCTTTAACCTGGCTAGAAACACTAGGTACTTTCATCTTAAATGTGCAAAAAACGTTTTTGCCATTTTCTTATAAGAAGAAGAAAATCACATTGCATGACAGTACACTAAAGTCAATTTTAGAAGCTCCATCATCAGGAGACCTTAAGGACGTATCAAAAGTGACCCTTCAAGATAACCATAAGTCAATACAAGATAATCATCATTGAAATAGAAAAAAGAGATTTCTCTCCTAAGAAATCATAATCAGAAACTACTTGCAAAAATCATGAAGTCCAAGGCGAAGAAGCAGTGTTTTCAAAAGTTGGAACAAGAGAATCAAGGTCTCAAAGAGAAATTAACCGAAAAAGAGGAAGAAAGCTTCTGCCTACAAAAATTACTTGCAAAAATCATGAAGTCCAAGGCGAAGAAGCGGTGTTTTCAAAAGTTCGAACAAGAGAATCAAGGTCTCAAAGAAAAATTAACCGAAAAAGAGGAAGAAAGCTTCTGCCTAAGGAACCTTAATCAGAAGTTACTCAAACAAATTAAAATTTTAAAGGACGAAAGAAGGGTGAATCTAGAATCAAAAAATAAAAACATGTCAGAGGATAAAGAAGAACTTTTATGATTAAAACGACATAATCAAGATTTACTAACACAAATTAAAAGACTTAAGCATGATAAGAAGTCTTTACAAGAAGAGCTAGATCGCAAAACATCAATCATCGATAAAGAGACAATGATTGAACCTATGGAACTAGAGAAGTCTTTAAATGTAAAAATCTCAATTCTGGATAAAGGAAATAATACAGATCTAGTCAATCTTACAACTCAAAAGGATGTGAATCCAGCTTATGTAAACATGTCTTCAAATGTCGAAGTAGAAACAATCCAGGGGTATGAAGAAGACTCAATTCCAAAAGTTAATCAAGAAAAAGCTACAAGTATACGAAGTAAAGATCAAGTTGCAAGGATGACTTATCGACATCCTAATCACAAAAGTCGATACTTCAGTGAATCAATGTATCAACAGAAACTAATGATCGATATGCCAAAAAATATTACTTCCACTACAAGAGATGCCCAGAGTAGAAGCTATCATGGGAATCGAAATGCATCAAGTTATTTCCAAGAACCCTATAAACGAGCAATTCCATAGAAGATCTAATTAGGGTGGGCAGACTCCTTTCCAACTCGACCATTATGCTCAACGCTTAGAAGATCCTATTGTCTCAGGTCCTCAACAATCACTAACTCAAGAATGAAGAATCAGCAGACAATAATTACAAGCCAAAGCAAGAGATAAGTCTTCCATAATGTATGCTTTGAGGACAAAGCATTTTTAAGGGGAAGGCAATGTTATGAACACAATATATATAAAAATAGATATAAATAAATAATAATTAACACATCATAAATGAAAAGTCATGTCTTATCTAAACGACCTGTCTATTCATGAAAGGGCACCCCCTGTGAGAATATAAAAACGGGCCCTCATTCTCGTTGTAATCAACTCATCATTATCAATCTATATTTTATACATTCTTTTATATTTACAGTCCTACATGCATTATTGTGTTATATTTTAAGTATTTTGGATATTTCTTGTGTGAGCGAACTTTTGTTCGTCTCATAGACTCAAACTGTCATGTGGATTGTGGGACTAGTACCATGAAGATTTTTCAAGGTCCTAATAGGCTGCCAGCTAGGTTTGTCTTTGACCTCAAGTTGGCTCTAAGTTTCAACTGTCAAACAATGTTTTTCCGATGTTTTATAATAGCAAACTGTTCAGGAACTTTATTGTTGTTTTGTTACGGTTACATAGTCTTTTAAGGTGCTCTAGCATGTAGTTTTAGTGACCAATAGGTTAGCACATGCATACCATAAATATGTAACACACCTCTTAGATCTTTACAACTGAAATAATGTTATTCTAAACTCTAGCATACACGAAATGGACACAAAGGTTTTTGGCCAACATGATCCTGGACAAAACCCCCCCGGAGAAAACCAGGTTGGAATATAAGTCTATATATGTGATGTAAAGAATGTGAGATACAACAAGTACATGGAACAAAAGAACTTGATACATTGGCAGCCCCTCTCAAACTGCTATACAAGTTCCAGAAGGCAGATGCGCCCAAGCATAGTGTGCCCTTCTCCCTTGTTGCTCAATCCCCCTGAAAGCTTGCCCCCTTGCTGCTTGAAGCTTTGATGAAAAAACCCTTCCACACAAGTATGACCTTGTGTGTTACCTCTCCAACAAAACACTCCTCAAAGCAATATGACAAGTGCAAGTCCTCCCCGCTATCATTGCGCCCTCCTCCTATAGTGCACCCTCCTCCAAGCAAGCATTAACACAACTAAACAATGGAAGCCAAAGCTTCCTAGAGCCCTCCATAGAAGGAGGTGCCCTTGAAACCCTCATCCAATGCTTCCATTCTCATCTCCATACCTCTACTCTTCCTCTCCAACTGAACAATAGAGTGAATTGGCCTCTCTTTTCCCTATGCGCCATTCTTATAGAATCATAAGGAAACCTAAAAGATGGATGGATGGGATCATGCCATCCCATCTCTAATGAAAGGTTGAGATCTTCCAAAAAGAATCTCAACTGAAAACCCACTTTGGGTTAGGTTTCCACAGTTCAGTTTGTGTCCCTCAATTCACCCACAAAGTGAATTAATAGTCACTTTTCACTCAAGTGACAAATTTCACTCTTTTGGCTTAGGAAAATGTCAAAGTAAAATTAGACATAAAGTATAAGGCACAAAGGATAAAATATTTCCCTCTTGTGGTTAGAGACCCACTACCATAAGGGGACCACTTCCCTTGGTACACAAATCTCAAAACTTCCTCTTACCGAGGAAAGTGTTTCTCACCAACCCCATCTTGTCTCTGAAGTAGACATGTTTGCCCCTTGGCAAGGCCTTGGTGAGAATATATGCAATATGCTCGTCAATCGGTATATATTGTAACTGTATTGCCCCTCTTTGAACCCAATCTCTGATGAAGTGGTATCTCTATACGCTTCGACCGGTCATGGAAAACTGGATTCTCAGAGAGTTTGATACAACTCTGATTATCGCAGTGAATGACGGTCGGAAGCAACTCCTAGCCAAATAATCCTAATAGCATCTTACGAAGCCAAATAGCCTCGCAAGTGGTCTGACTGGCCTCCATATACTATGCCTCAGCGAAAATCAAAGCAACTGACTTTTGTTTCCGGTTGTACCAAGAAACAAGTCCTAACCCCAACCAAAAACAACACCCTGAGGTGCTCTTCCTATCAGTAGCACATCCTGCCCAGTTTGAGTCTGTGTAGCCAACCAAACTAACTCCATCACCTCTGATCTAGACCAGGCCATAATCAATTGACCCTGCAATGTACCTCAACATATGTTTTGCCCCAATCTAGTGAACACTCCTCGGCTCTACCATATGTTGGCTGAGAGTGTTCAGGACAAAACAAATATCTAGTCGAGTGTTGACCAGATACATCAGTAAACCGATCCACTGTCTATAAATTGTAGCATCCACCCACTGGGAATTTGAAGCGCTAAGCTTCTTCCAGTTGGTGACCATGGGAGTAGACATAGGCCTGCAGTCCTCCATCTGAAACCTGCTCAAAATATCTGCAGCATACTTCCCCTGTCAAAGAAAGTTGTGACCCTCCACCTACCATACCTCCATACCCAGAAAATAGTGCATCAAACCGATTTCACTCATTTCAAACGTTGAGGCAAGTCCCAGCTTGCACTCAGCTTTGAGATCCTCTGCACTTGTGATGAACAAGTCATCCACATACAAAATGAGAATGAGCGTGTCCTCACCTCTAATGATGTAATAGAGGTTAGGATCAACATCACTCTTCTCAAAACCCATTTGAAGCAAGTATGTGTCAACATGTGAATACCAAGCTCTGGGAGCTTGCTTCAGACCATATAGTGCCTTTCCTAAAAGGCACACGTGAGACTGCCTCTCACTCACCTCGAACCCCTGTAGCTGCTCAATGTACACCTCCTCCTCTATAAATCCATTCAGAAATGCAGTCTTTACATCCATCTGATGTATCCTCCAACCCATCTCCACCGCTATAGAAATAATACTCCTAATTGAGGTGTATCTCACAACTGGTGTGAATGTCTCATCATAATCGGCTCCCTCTACATGAGAGAATACTTGCGCCACTAAACAGGCCTTGTGTTTCTCTATGCTACCATTTGCAACATACTTGGTTTTGTACAACCACCTGGAAGTCACAATTGACTTCCCCATTGACCTCGAAACCACCTCCCAAACATCGTTGCGCATAATGGAGTCATACTCTTCCAGCATGGCCTCTCGCCAAACCTGCTGGACAACTGCTTGTGCAAATGTCTGTGGCTCTGTATCTGAGATACTCGTCGCCATAGACAAATAGGACCCAAGTCTCACTGGTGCTTTGCTCTCTCTATACCGTCTCTTGGTCTCTCCTACATTCTCCATGGCTTCCTTCAGGGTCTCCTGAAACCATCTCGGTTTCCTCTTCCCTACAGTAGTCAATGGAAAAGTAAGATCTCCCTACCCGAGAGTATTTGCCTCGGGCCTAGTCTCAACACTCTAAGATCCTGAAGCCTCTGCAACCTCTGCCTGAACTCCCTGTGACTATGAACTAGAAGCTATGCAAGGTGACCCTGTCACCCTGGAAACTAGTGTATCAGAAACTTGAGGTTGTGCTCCCTCTGAGATATCAATCTGTGCCTCTGCATCATCCTCAACATTAACTCTCGACTCGAGAGATCTCTGAAAAGCCCTACCCTCCTCAAATCTAACATCTCTGCTCACCACCACTATCTGCAATGATGGAATGTAAATCTGGTATGGTTTGGAGACCTCGGAGTATCCAACTAGAATCCCCTATTGGGTTGTGGGGTCTAGCTTTGTCCTCCTCTCTGAAGGCACATGAGAATAAGTCAAGCAACCAAAAATCTTGATGTGCTCAACATCGGGCCTCCTACCAGTGAAGGCCTCCTAGGGAGTCATCTTCCCCAAAATCTTGTGGGGGCTCTTGTTCTGCAAGTAAACTACAGCAGCACTCACCTCTACCCATAGTTATACAAGAAAACTCTGATCATGCAGTATAGATCTCGCTACACCTGTAATCGCCTTGTTCTTCCTCTCAACAACCTCGTTCTGTTGGGGGTTGTAAGGCACGGTCATTTGTCTTTTGATCCCTGTACAGGCACAGAAGTCTACAAACTCACTGGAGGAATACTCACCTTCATTATCAGACCACAAGACCTTGATCCTATTTCATGTCTGGTTCTCCAGAAGAGCTTTGAACTCTTGGAACCTCTTGAAGACCTGACTCTTGGTCTTCAGGAAATAGATCCAGGTCGTCATGGAGTGGTCATCAATAAATGTGAGATAGTACTCACAACAACTCAAGGACACCTGAGACATAGGCCCACACACATTTGTGTGTACTAAATCCAGTACCCCAACTGACCTGATGTCACTGTTGAGAAAAGATGCCTTGGTAAACTTACCAAGCGCACACCCTTTGCACACATCCTGATGCTCTAAACTGAACTGTGCCACTCCTGTCACAACCTCTCTCGATCCTCCAAAAGCCCCATGATGAAGGTGAGCCATCCTCCGATGCCATAACTCACATAACGAACGGTGTTCTCACTACTCGTTGCCAAAGCATGAAGTAGCTGAAAAAGCAATATGAACAGTCTCTCATCCCTCACCCCAATCACCTACCCTAAGGAGAGACATGACCCCTTAGGGTCTATGAGGACCTTTCTGCCTCTTCAGGACACCTCAAGACCCCTATCCTATAGGGTGAAAACTGAAACCAGATTCTTCTTCAACCCAAGGACGTAGAGAACATCCCTGAACGAAATAGGTGGCAAGTTGCCTCTCTGAAAGGTAACTATGCCACGCCCAACAACTCTGACCAAGGTGTCATCACCAAGAGCAATCTGCATCATGACCTCTATATCTCTGAGATTAGTAAAATGCTCCCTCACACCAGTCATGTGGCTAAAAGCCCCGTTGTCTATGTACCAGATACTGGGTGTCGTCTCAACTAAAGTGCAACAAATGAGAAAGGCACACTCCCTCTCAAACTGTGTCTAAAACTCTGCCTCCTCTGTTGTAGTTGTCGAACCACCCTGCTTCTTCTTACTGTTAAGACACTGTCTAGCATAGTGCCCCATCTTCTTACAAGAAAAGCACTTCAGTTTGCTCATATCTCTCTTCTTCCCACTACTTCTCTCTCCCTGTGGCTTGGCCCCAAACTTGGGACCCTATCGTGCACCCTTGCCGACCTTCTTCTTGCCCTTTGTCCAAAGAGAAAGATCCTCATCACCGTGAGGTGTCCGCTGCAGTCCAAAAGTCTTTGAGGTGAGTCTCGTCTCCTCCTGTACGAAATCATCCCAAAGTCTCTCGGAAGTAAGCATAAGCTCCCGGGCAACAATGCCTCGAACAAATGGACCCCGTGGTTTGGTAAAGTTGTTTAAAGTTGTCCTCACCATAAAATCTGGATCCAGTATCTCTCCAACGGTTGCAAGCTCATCTCTGATCCGAGTGAATCTGCCAAGGTAAGAAGTAACCAACTCAATCTTGAGCATCTAAATGCACCTGAGTCTCTCAAACAGAACCATCTTCTGATTTTGGTTAGAGCTCTGGTAAAGCTTGCACAAGGATGCCCAGATCTCATATGCAAAGTCTTTACCAGTCAAGTGGGGTATGATGTGATCCCTCACTGAATCATATATAGTTCTCTTTGCCTTGTTGTTCTTCTTCCTGAACTCTGCCACCAAAATGGGAGCAGTGGCACAAGTGTTGAATTTTCACTAGGCTAGGCTCAAGCATGAAGTTTATTTCAAATTAGCATTTACTTAAACCATAGACAAATGCAGCTACACAATTAACAATTTGCTGCAATAACCAAGGTCACAAGAAGAAATACCATGCACAAGAACACAAGAAATATCCTGGGAAACCCTTCTCAACAAGGGAAGAAAACCCAGCCAATCCTTTGCTATATTCTCAAGAGAAAGACCTCCCACACCATAGACCTAGCACACAAAAGGGTGCTCTCAAAAACCAAGAAGGCTAGCACCCAAGAGAGGTGCACACTTCAGCCCTAGAACTTGTACTTGCTGAAATTTCCAAAATCACATGTGTGTTGTGTTTCCTCAATTAGGAAATCACCTTTATTTATACTAGACTAGACACATCAAAAATGGTGTCTATTGGCACAACAAGGCCGAACTCAATAACTCAGAATATAATTAATAATTACCATATTAATTATCTTTTACATTAATTATCATTCACTTTATGGTGGGGCCAACCTGTACCCTTTACATCACAATTAGGGTTACACATAAATCTATCTCTTAGACAATATAACAAGGGATCTCACACACCCACTAGTGCTCAGCCACTAGGGGCACGTCCACCTATGCTCGACCACAGGGACGTCCAACTCAACAGATCTCTATCTCATTGAGTGTCACAGAAGAATCATCTGGACACACACTCACTAGTGCTCAACCACTAGGATCACGTCCACTTGTGCTCAGCCACAAGGACGTCCTACTCAACAGATCTCTATCTCACTGAGTCTCACAGGAGAATCATTTGGAATACCACATCATCTCAACTCTCTACACAGAGGAGAACAGTAAACCCATCACATGGGCTCTTTCACCCCTCACAGGGGTACACATTGTTTCATCTCAAACGACACACCCATCTCATGGGCATCTTCCCTACACAAGGCCACACGACGTCCCATCTCCGTCTCAGAGAGGAACGACACACCCATCTCATGGGCACACCGAACTCATGGACTCTCTCACAGGCGGACTCACTTAGTCTGTGTCCTGGAGGATATCTCACGCAGCTGTAATCATCAACAACGAGGAACAACAACAGGAGCCTGAACTATAAGATTGTGAGATATAACAAGCACATGGAACAAAAGAACCTGATATAGTGGCAGCCCCTCTCAACCTGCTATACAAGTTCCAGAAGGCAGATGCACCCAAGCATGGTGCGCCCTTCTCCCTTGTTGCTCAATCCCACTGAAAGCTTGCTCCCTTGCTGCTTGAAGCTTTGATGAAGAAACCCTTCCACACAAGTCTAACCTTGTGTGTTACATCTCCAACAAAACCCTCCTCAAATCAATCTGACAAGTGCAAGTCCTCCCCGCTATCAATGTGCCCTCCTCCTATAGTGCACCCTACTCCAAGCAAGCATCAACACAACTAAACAATTAAAGTCAAAGCCTCCTAGAGCCCTCCATGGAAGGAGGCGCCCATGAAACCCTCATCCAATGCTTCCATCCTCATCTCCATAGCTCTACTCTTCCTCTCCATGTGAACAATAGACTGAATTAGCCTCTCTTTCCCCTATGTGCCCTTCTTATAGAATCATAAGGAAACCTAAAAGATGGATAGATGAGATCATCCCATCCCATCTCTAATCAAAGGTTGAGATCTTCCAAAAAGAATCTCAACTCAAAACCCACATTGGATTAAGTTTCCATAGTTCACTTTATGTCCCTCAATTCACCCACAAAGTGAATTAATAGTCACTTTTCACTCAGGTGACAAATTTCACCCTTTTGACTTAGGAAAATGTCAAAGTGAAATTAGACAAAGTATTAGGCACAAAGGGTCAAATATTTCCCTCTTGTGGTTAGAGACCCACAACCACAAGGGGACCACTTCCCTTGGTACACAAATCTCAACATACCACGCATGTAGTGAAGGGGGTTGGTTGTGTGAGATTCCAACTAGAGTCAAGAGGATCTCTGGAAGTGGCAAAGGTGTTGTTTGTTCCAGAGTCGAAGGTAACTTTGCTTTCAGTATTAGCTTTGGAGGATGAGGGATATGGAGTTGTGTTCGAGCATGGGCATGTGTTCATATCAATGTTATCATAACCAGAAACCAGACCAGACCGATCGACCCAAAAAATGTGAAACCGGACTGGACCAAAACAAATCTGGAAAAAAAAAAAAAAAGATCGACCAAAAACTACATAAAATATTCAAATTTAAAAAAAAACATATATATTCATGTGCATCAATATGAATCCAAACCATTTATACACAAATATGAAAACATTCTCATTTATATAGCAAGTAAGAGTGCATATAACCAAAATAGCACCGAGTGCAATACTGTAGTTTCTGTTATAGTTTGATTGATTTTATAGTTAATATGTGTGTAATCAGGTCCCCATCTTTAATGGAGTGGAGGCATATTATTGTTTGATATTCATACCTCCATCTATTTTGATCATATGCACATATCAAGGTAAATAGAGTGCATGTCGGAATAAAAGCTTAATGATAATTTATGTGTTAGTGTGAAATATTTTTTGATTGCTCTTCCCTTCTCTTATCCGAGTCATTTGAATGCATATTATTTCTTGTTTATCTCTATCTCATTGTTTTTTCCAAACTTGTAACCTTGGGGGATTCACTCTCGAATCTCCACAAGAAGAATATTGGAAGTTTCTTGTAGTGTTCGAAGTCAAAACTAGAAATACAGAAAAGCATTTTAGAAAATCTTACAAGGCATGGAAAATAAATGTTTGAGTTTACGTGTGGGGGAAGTGCATGTACAGGTCAAAAAATTGATAAATATAATATGAAGTGAAACTGATGGGGACAAACCACACGTGGACAATTGAGAGAGACCCGTGAAGATACAATTAGTCAGCGACTGCAAAATTGGTTTTGAAACCTGTTGCTCATTTTAAAATTTAAGACCGTGTTTTGATCATTTCTTTTGCTTTTGAGGAGCTTTTGGATGTTTCTAAATTGAAAACACGGCTTCTAGTTTCTAAAACTCTACATAATGTACAGAAATTGGCAGAAATTTGGTTTTTTTCCTTTAAAAAATTGGAAATCCACCCCTTTAAGTGCATTGTACAGGGCTTGTGTGAAACCAGCGGGAACCGGTACGGAACCGGCCAAAAACGGTTCAGTTCCACCGATCCAACCATTTTTTTCGTAAAGGTCAGTTTCCCTAAACCGGGTCGGTTCTAATAACATTGGTTCATATATCCAAAGGGAGCTACCCTGGATGCATCAACAATGCTTGGTGTCAGACAGGGGAGGTTATACAGGTTCTTGGGACAGCCTGTGTGTGAGTCCAAGGGGATCTTGGAATCAGGATTAGTGTCAGTGACAGGTGGCTCTAAGGCTACTTCCAGTACTATCAAGAGTCTCAGCTAGTATGAGATGACACAGTTGGATGCTCAAGAGTGTGAGGAGACTCCTAAGAGCATGGTGAGGAGGAACAAGTCTTCAGCACAGGATCCAGTGCAAGTGGCAGTGAAGCTTTTTGGTTCAGAGGGAGCAACTACAGCAACAGATGGAGTGATAGGGTTGGAGACAAATCCAGATGGAGGTTCTAGAAGTACCTTCCTCGCTAAGAGGGATTGTTAGTTTTTCGGGTAGCTCGGACATGTACTTCCACATGGGCAGTGCCTATGTAGAGGTGTTTGAGTGACGCTCTCTAGATCTTTAACTTTATAATTGCATTTATAAAGTTAATGTGGCTTTTATTTAATCACTGAAGTGACTTTTTTTATAAAGTTGAGTGACTTAAGTGACTTAAGTCATTCCAACGAGAGATTAAGTCACAATCGTCGATCTTGGGAAGGCAAGATCTAATCTTTACCGTTGAGATCTTAGGGTTAGGGATTTCGTCATTAAGAGATTATAAATGCAGATCTAAGGAGAGGAGTGGCAAACATTGAGTTGAGAGCTTAAGAGGGTGATTTAGTTGAGGAAGAGAGCAAATTTGCAGCTGGAGGAAAGATTTTGCAAGGCCGAAAAAATAGTTGGACCAAAAAAGCAAGGCCAGAAAACGTTGGGCAGAAGAAGCAAAGCTGAAAAAGCAGGGCCAGAAAAAGCGGGGCCATACAAGCTGAGTTTGTTGGGATGTTAGAAATTTCTAAATTAGTTGTTGCCGAGAAGAATACCTTCCTCGCTAAGAGGGAGTGTTAAATTTTTTAGTAGCAGCAGAAGATATTCTTATTGTATTGTAATTATTCTTGTCGACCCTATTGCGCCTTTGTAAGGTGTCAAATGTATTTTATAAACTGTTATTTCTCAAGTCGGCCCTATCGCGCCATTATAAAAGATCAAATGTATTATATAAAGTGTATTTTGTAAGGTCGGCCCTATTGTGCCTTCGTGAAAGTGTCAGGTCAGCCCTGACATAATTTTAGGCTGGCCAACTGCTATTTATAAGAGAGGCTAGCGCCTCATTAGGAGAACACACAACACAAGCTCTCATGTGCAAGAGGAAAGTGTGCAAGTCTTAAAGGGAGTCGCTACTGCAACTAGGAGGTGATTTTGTGGAGGATCTTGGTCTATCTCTTGGGTATATCTTGGTTATGTGGAGCGCTACTCTTCCCTAGTCAAGGGTTTGAGAAGGATCTTCTGCTTTGTTAGTTCGCTCTTGGAGAAAGGCATTGTTCTCGGTTGTTGAATCTATATTGAGGAAGTTCCTTTATATGCAGTTATTGTGCTAATTGATTAAAAATTTAAGAACATTAATCTAATTAATTGCTTGAGACGAAAATTCAACAGGGTACCAGAGCGGGCCTAAAAGAAGGCATTTTCATAGCACAGAAGAACTCGTTGGAGAAGCTAAGGGCATAGGAAGACTCTGCTAACCCTAAGGCACCTCTCCCTAAGGTCAGATTCTCAATTTCACGAAGTTTTGTAAACTGCAACTGGTGTTGCAACTGTTGCAGTTGCTCCAACTACATAAACCTAGAAGGTGACGTCATCCACCTTGTTGAAGGATGTTGGGCAAAGTAAGAGCATCTAGGAGATTGCCCTAGGAGGGCACATCTATTCCCTGGATCAAAATTCAAAAATTCAGAATTTGAAAAATTAGGGTTTCCTCATAAACCCTAGTCTTGGCAACCGCAGAACTGAAGCTAGAACTGGTCACTTTGGCATAGCACTCTCTGGTAAGTACAGAAATCCTTTCCTTGAAAAGTTTTATCTTTATTGTATTGTTCAAGCACTAGATGGCACCCAGTAACAAGCTTGATGAGAAGCTTGAAGGAGCTGATAACTTCCGAGCATGGAAGTACAGAGTGATGCTCGTTCTAGAAGGAAGCTTACAAAGTTCAGCAGACTGTGGGAGGATTGTATTTAGGAAGAAGCAAGGTTGGCAGCACGAGAAGAAAAACTAGTTGATGATGATCAAGCCTTAGCAGCACATGCAGGAAAAGGAAAGAGTAAGAAGGAGGATCATTCCCATTGCCACAAGAAGTGACACAAATCTCACAAGGGCCAAAAGGACTACTCGAATGTCAGATGCTTCATTTGTCAAAAATTGGGACACATTTCAAGGTTTTGTCCCAACTCAAAAGATAAGGTCAGAAAAGGAAAGTATAAGAGACATCACGCTCATGACGTAGAAGATGACGAACCTGACCAAAAGAGAGCTAAAGGAGATGAGTCAAGTGAAGAGTATGTTTTGATTTCAGCTCTTACTAGAACAGTCACCCATGGAAGTGACATATGGCTCATTGACAATGGTGCCTCGAAGCACATAACCAGATATAAGAACTCATTCTCAAATCTTATACAGAAGGATTCACCTCATAAGGTGAAACTAGGCGATGATTATCAGTGCCCCATCAAACGAGTAGGAGAAGCAGCTTACAGATTGGATTCCAGAAAATCCATGAAGATCAAGGATGTGCTATATGTTCTCGGATTGAAGAAGAACCTCCTTTCCATCTCAACACTAGATGACAAAGGATTCAGAGTCTCCTTTGTAGACGGTGAAGTACTTATGTGGCCAAAAGGAAAAACCATTTATGATGCAGTAGTGATTGGTGTCCAAGAGGGGGGCTTGTACAAATTGAAAAGACACCCAGATTCAGCACTTGTACATAATACAATGACTATGTGTGAACTATGGCATAGGAGATTCGCTCATCAACACTACAAGGCATTACCGATCGTAAGCAAGATGGTGACAGGTTTTCCAGAGATTCAAGTAAGCCATGAAGGCATATGCAAGGGATGCGCACAAAGAAAGAACGTGAAGAACCCATTTCCAAGCAGCGATAGCAAAGCAAAGGGAGCACTGGACATAGTACATTCAGATGTATATGGACCAATGTCAGCAAACCCATTAAGCGAGTATGTATACTATGTCTCATTCATTGATGATTACTCACGTAAAACCTGGATTTATTTCTTGAAAATAAAAGTGATGTATTTAGCAAATTCAAAGAATTCAAAGCTCTTGAAGAAAATCTCTCTAAAAGGAAAATAAAGACTCTGAGGTCAAATAATGGAGGAGAATTCACATCCGATGAATTCAAGACATTCTGCAAGGAAGTTTGCATTAAGAGGGAGCTCTCTACTCCCTACAATCCTCAGCAGAATGGTGTGGCAAAGAGAAAGAACAGGACAATCAGGGAAGCGGTGAAAGCCATGATTCATGATCAAGACTTATCAATGCATTTATGGGCAGAAACAGCTAGGACTGTTGTATATGTGCAGAACAGAAGTCCTCGCCAAGTACTTAGGAACAAGACACCAGAAGAGATGTTTACAGGTGAAAAGCCAGAGGTCACCATCTAAGAATATTCAGTTGTCCAATATATGTACATGTCCCCAAGGACAAGAGATCCAAGTTGGACCCTTCAAGCAAGAAAGGTATCTTTGTCAAATACAGCGAGACATCAAAGGCATACATAGTTCACATCCCTAGTTACCAGTTGATTGAGACTAGCAAAGATGTTATCTTCAAAGAGGATGCAGCCTTTAACAGATCGAGAAAGAACCATACAAATGAGGTTCATGATGAGGAACCTAAAGTTCTGAGAGTTGCAGATACAGATGCAGGCACTGATGTAGTACCAGAAGAACAACATGATGTGGTAGAACCATAAAGACCTACAGAGACGACTGCAAAGAAGAGAAGGCTAGCTTGGGCTCGTGAGATTATTCATGATGTAGAAAAGTACGGAACCCCAGATGGATCGTTCAGAGAAAGCAAGAAACCGCGACCATATTCCAATTATGTGGCATTATTGAGCGACATCATTGATGCAGAGCCTACCAGCTATGAAGAGGCTATAGAGAAGAAAGAATGGAAGGATGCCATGATTTAAGAGTACTAGTAAATCATAAAGAATGATGTCTGGGATGTGGTCCCGAGACCAAAGGAAAAGACAATCGTCAGTTCCATGTGGATTTACAAGATAAAGCATGCAACAGATGGCAGCATAGAGAAGTATAAGGCAAGGTTCGTGGCACGAGGTTTCTCCCAGAAAAAAGGAATAGATTATGAGGAGACATTTGCTCCTGTGGCAACATACACTTTGATTAGAACCATTCTTGCGATAGCTACAGTGATGAAATGGAAGGTACATCAGATGGACGTGAAGACAGCTTTCATGAATGGCATAATAGAAGATTAAGTGTATGTGCAGCAGCCACAAGGATTCGAGACACATGACAGGCAGTCACATGTGTCCAGGTTGAAGAAAGCCTTGTGTGGGATGAAGCAAGCTCCCAGAGCTTGGTATGGCAAGATAGACAGTTCCTTGATGAGCCTGGGTTTCACCAAGAGTATTGCAGATTCCAACCTTTACTTCAAGGTTGTGGATGGTGAGCCTCTGATATTGCTATTGTAGGTGGATGATCTGTTTCTAACAAGAAACGAGAAGCTCATCAATGAGAATAAGAGGAAACTTGTTGTAGAATTCGAGATGAAGGACCTAGGCATGATGCATTACTTCTTAGGTCTGGAGGTATGGCGGAGACTAGATGGGATTTTCCTTAACCAAGGAAAATATGCAGTGGAGATCTTGAAGAGGTTCAAGATGTTGGACTGTAAGGCCATATCTACACTGATGGTGGCGAACTTGAAGTTGCTATGTGATACAACTTCAGAAACCGTGGATGCCACTACATATAGGCAGATGATTGGTTCGCTAATGTACTTGACGAACACGAGGCCAGATATATGTTTTGCATTGAACACATTGATTCAATACATGGTTGAGCCTAGACATGTTCACCTGATTGCGGCAAAACATGTGATGAGGTACCTAAAGGGTACAATTGATTATGGACTCAAATATATCTCGGATCGTGAGATAAGACTGCAAGGCTACACAGATTCAGATTGGGCAAGCAGTGTCACAGAAAGGAAGAGTAAATTTGGATGTTGCTTCAGTTTGGGATCAGTTGTGATCTCGTGGCTCAGTAGGAAGCAGACTTGTGTGGCGCTCAGTTCTGCAAAGGCAGAGTATGTAGCAGCATGTTCAGCTTATGGCAAAGCAGTGTGACTTCTGAAGTTGATTACAGTATTGTTTGATCTCGAGTTGGAGGCAACCTGTATCTTTTGTGACAACCAGAGTTGCATAAAGTTGTCAGAGAACTCAGTGTGCCATGACAGGTCCAAGCATATCGAGATCAAGTACCATTATATCCAAGAGATGGTCCAGAAGGGAGCAGTGAAGCTCTAGTATGTTCCTACCGACGAACATGTAGCAGACGTGTTGACTAAGCCTCTATCGAGAGTGAAGTTCGAGTACTTTAGAGACAAGCTTGGTGTGGTCCAGGAAAACTTTCCCTCATGAGAGGGAGTGATGTGTTACAGATGCGACTCCAGGTGCAACATATTGTGGTGCAATAACAACAGGTTCATGTTTGGGCACTAACTGTGGCACTAGTCAGCCTGACCTCGCACAAGGTCAAAAGACGCAAATCCTTCGGGGAGGGCGTGTGTTCCTAGCTTCTATAAGTGTAAATCGTGGATCCTTAGGGGAGGGCGTATTTCCTTGATAGTTGGAGGGCCAACCTGTGTAGTTGGAGGATGACTAGCCTAGGGCTAGTGGCCAGACTCTGGGTCGGATGATTCCTAGCTTGGGGCTAGATGGGTAGTGTGTGCGCACTACATCGCCTAACCCTCATGGTTAGATGCCTGGTCTATGTGGGGTCAAAGGACTAATGTGCCAACCAAGGGACTAGCCAAGGGCTAGTTGCCGAACTTTAGGCCGAACAGTTCCTAACGAAAGCTAGATGCCCAGCATTGTGTGAACTGGAAGAAAGCCCTGCCATGACTGCTAAGCCCACTGAAGAGATGTTGGTAATGTATTGGATGGATGTTGTACAGTTGGAAAACTTCCTATGACATATAGCTTCGTGAAGAGACAACAAGACAATGACCAGGTGTATAGAAGCGCAGTGTTGAAATAATGTAACTGCAAAGTGTATTCTTATTATTATTTGATATATTATTCATTGGATCAATCCCCATTGTGGATTGATCATGTCGGCTATTGTAAAAGGACCAAATCCCCTTTTGTGGATTGGTCATAATGTAATTGTAATAGGCAGAAAGAAAATTCGGCCCCAGAATATATCAAAGAAGCCTCGGAATATAATAAAGGTGGTTATAACCACCCAGGGAAGAAGTCGGCCCTGCCAGTGAAAGGACACTATCACACGTGCCAGTCTTGTATAAATAAAGAGGCTAGCGCCTCACTTAGACACACACTCACTTGTTCATTGAGAGACAAGTTTCGGAGCTGCAATTCGAGAAGAGAGAGAGAGAGAGAGGCGCATCTTTAGGAGAGGACTTTTTGTACTTGTTTGAGTCATCTCTTGGCATTGTATTGGCTATCTATATTAAGGAAGTTTTGTTAAGTTTTCTTCCCCTAGAGGGTTTCCCAAGATAAATGTTGTGTCTCTTGTGATTGTGTATTTCTCAATGATCTTGTCTTATGTTGTTGTTATCTATTGAAATGCAAAGAACTATAATAATGGCTTAAACATTAACATGGTATCAGAGCCAAGCTTAAGAGAGCATCTTTCACAAGAGAAAAGTGAAAAATGTCATTGTTGTAATACATGCAAATTAGGGTTTTTTGTTGGAGAGGTAATTCAGCCCTAAAACTATCTAGAAAAGTGCACCCTCCCCCAAGGATCATTTTGGCAACTTCAGCGCACCTTTCCAGTGGTTAGATCTCCCAGAAAGTGAAACCCTAGTTTCACAAAGTACCAGAAAACCAAAGTACCAGAAGTACCAGAGTACCAGAAGTATCAGAAAACCAGAAGCACCAGTCCAAAAATCCATAGATCGAGTTTGAGGGGGTAAAAGTTGGATTTTCACAAATCTGACTACACCAGCTTACTTGCCTCAGCTCAGCGCATCTATCCCCTGAATCAGAATTTCAAAATTTGAAGTTTGAAAAATTAGGGTTTCCTCATAAAACCCTAAGTTGCAGTTGCAGTCTCAGAACTAGTTGCAGTATCAACTGCAGTTGCAGTGTCAGTTGCAGTTGCAGCCGAAGTTGGCAATGATTATCGTTGTTTCATAAGAGTTGGCAATGATTATCGTTGTTGCCGGATGGAGCCACTACTTGCAAATACTATCAGAGGTATGTACTCACATATTTAGATGGTTAAACCTTAAAGAGTATTTGCAAGAGAAGGGATCTCTTGCCATAGATCCAAAAAAATCTCAAGATCCAACACATTCAGAGGAATGATGCAACCCAGGCTTGATTATTCTGATATGCATCCATTTGTTATATTGATCAATGTTGCATGTTGTAGCTATGACGTTCATTCTAATCTTTTCTGAGTCAAGGTATTAGATGGATTAAAAGTTGGGATCATAGAACTTATCCTCTAACCCAACCTTCTGTCAAGATAAGCGTATTGTCTTAGTACAGAAGATAGGTTGAAGAAAGCACTCGTCATCTTGAGTGAAGGAGACTCGAAAGAAAAGCAAGCACTCATTCCTCAGGACAAGGCTCCAAGTTTGATTAATCAAGTTAATAAGATTCAAAGGTACACATGACAAGCTGATGACTATAGTTGAGATAGCAGTCTTTGTAAAGTATCATACTTAATAGCATGTAAGCATATAGAGGTAAATGCCTAATTGTTATAACCCTAAATTGCACCACACATGCTTACCTGGCATCAGGCCAACTCATATACCTTCTTTGCCAAAAACTACTGAACAACTCTTCTAAAAACTCCATTTTTAAAAGTACACGCTAGCTGGCCCACTACAGCCCGCGTGTATAAAAAAGTACACGCTAGCAGGCCCACTACAGCCCGCGTGTATAAAAAAGTACACGCTAGCAGGCCCACTACAACTCACGTGTACCTTCAGAATCACAAAAATAGGAAAGTTGCCGACGGGACAAAAAGCTATGGGTCAGTTAACTGAAACTCCCGGCCATGCATGGCCGAGAGTTCGTCCAAAACCCTAGCTCCTTCTAGCCTATAAAAGAAGGGGTAGGGGTACCATTTGAAGGAGGAAAATTATAGCGAAGAAACTCTGCAAGTGCAGCCCGCGGGTACCCGCGCTCTGTTGTAGCTTAGCACGCGTTTGCACGCATGCTGTTTCAGTGACAGTAGCAGGCTTGACAAGTTGCTTTTCAATCAGGGTGGGGCAGTCATCCCCTCCTGTGGTGAGAAGTGTTTCTCTCAGGGGTTTGAGTCTAGGGTTGCACAGTCAGTAGGTTAGGGCCTCTTACCCTTAGCCTGTTTTTTCTTAGTTGATAGTGGATAGAAAAAATAAAAAATAAAGATTTTGTTTTATGGTTTTTAGACAAGCGTAAGAGTCGGTGCTTTCTTGATTGCCATTGGGTGTCTTTGCTCTGATTCTGTGCGATCTGCGCTTTAAGCCAGAATTTTGTTTTGTTTTCTTGGTTTTATGCTTGTCAGCATTTTCCCTTTGTTGCTTCATTTAGCACTTAAATAAAAAAAATATATCTTTTTCATTTTCTTCTTTGTTTGAAGATTGTGTTTCTGCATCAATAGCTAGGAAGAAGTCTTTTGTTCATAAGTTTTTGCAGTGCATTTAGAGCATAAGTAGCTTGCAGATTGAGCAAAATTCCTTTATGTTTGTTGCATGAAATCTTAGAAAAATTGAAAAGAAAAAGAAGTCTTTCTTTGTGAAAAGTTGTTGATTTTTGCATTTAGTAAAAGTCTTTTGTTTCCAGCATTTTTTCATTTGTTTTGCTTTGAGTCTTTACACATCATCAGTTTCACCTTCATACCCCGTGACGTAAAAAAGCCCATAAAAGCAACGCTAATTTAAAATCTATTAGACCTTTTTGTTTGTAGGGTTCATACACTAGTTCAGGACTAGGGCCTTGGATTAGGTTGGAGAGTAAATTCTCCAAGGCCACTCAAACCAAACATTGGAGTCTGTGAGAGGGAGTGTAGAAGTCCAATTTCGTGGAAGTTATCCGGGATCCCCCTCTAACACAGGGGATAAACACGAGGTCGCGTAAGGAAAGGTAGCGGAGATAACCCCTCCAAAGTCGGACCAAGCATAGTGGAGAACACATATCGAGGATTTGTTTTGGGATTCCGTCGTTTGCATTTGCCACGGGGCTTCGTGGGTCTCGAATCCGTTCGAGGTCCTCAGTTGTCTTCCGGACCATTTGCTCTCGATACCCTTGACAGGTTTCAGGCTTGATACCCTGCTCATTGTGGTCTACCCGACTATCAACTGTACCCGCCTGGTGACTGTTCACGTGCTGGCAAACTAGTTGCCAATCTTTTTAGGGACATACACAGGTGACTGCGGGGGTATACCGCGGTACCTAGGACAGACATCGGGCCACGCTTTGCAGAGTATACCCGGAGGGTGCTTCCGTTTTCAAGTTGCACTTGCACCGGTAAGTTGCTCTAGTGTTGGTTGTTGTAACTGTTCTTCCAACTAGTTTAGTGTTTGCTTGACTTATCTCTTAGGGGCTTCTTTTTTAGTGTGTGTTACTGTTTGAACGTGTAGAATACCTTAGCGTGTCTTGGATCTTCTCACACAGTGGAGGATCCCGAGCTCCACCGGTCACGAAGGCTCCTGGGCCTGCCGCCGGTTATACTGGAGCCACCCCCACCACCATTGAGGCGGAAGCTAGACCAGGGTCTTCCGAAGCAACCGGGTTACAAACCATTGAGCCCGAACAACTCCCGGAGGAATCAACCGCCAATCTTGGCTCGGTTGAAACCTCAACCACTGATACTTGGCCATCGGACATTGTACCAATACAATTTTATGAACGCCTGTCAGTGCCTCACACAATTATGGAACCAAATATTGTTACTTCTTCTGGGAATTCTTCCATTCCCACCACCGTTGCTACCACAGGAGAAGCATCTCCTAACTTGTCGTCGTCGGTCCGAACCACCATGGTCTCGACCGCAACTACGTCGCACAGTGGACTGACCCCATCTATCGCGGCGGCCACAATTCCCTTCACACCTAGTATGACAGGCCCTCCGTTCTCATACGGTATGCCTAGTTCGAGCACAAGTCCTGCACTCATTCACTCCACTTTACAGACTTTGGGTCTGGGGGCAGGGAGCTCTAACGCTCCTCTGCAAGGTCAACTTGGGAGCATTCCTATCCCTTTCAACGTTTTTCCTTACGTTGGAGGTCGTATCTCTCCTTCGTCCCCTTCGCTTGGTGGTCTGCATCAATAGTCCGCCGGGCAGCCTGCACACACGAGTTCATTTGGAGCCGGGAGTCAAGGAATACTTGCGCACACTATGCCGGTAGGTTCGTCACCATTTGTTTGGAACGGGACGTTTGGTAACAACACTTTCACATCCACTGCTTTCCCATCTGGGGGCACTCCCATCTTCGGACAGTCTACTCCGGCGCAGGGTACTATTCCTGCGTCGAGGGCACCTATAGCAGGACCTCGGAACTCAGGACAAGCATCCGTTCCCTCGTCTGGAATGTCGTTCTGGGGTAATTCTTTTCACAGTCAATGGAACCCCAAACAGACTTCTATGCCTCTCCCAGCAGGACCGGCATGAGGTAATCATTCCCAAAGTCCGTCAAACACGATGAATGCCCAACATCCTATGTCCTTTATGGGGAATCAGCCAATGATGCCTCCGCAGATGCAAAATCCTTACGCTGGTCAGGGCCATGGTTTCTACCAAAATCTGGGCCAGCAGCCAAACTTTTCCTGGCAACCTGGTGCCAGTCAAACTCCAGGACCCTTTTTCCCGGGCTATCAACAACAACCCAAACTACCATTCCTGGCGACGTTACATTTGCCCGATTTGACAAGGTTGTTAAATGATCCTATCTGTCACGATCCGCGTTGGCCTCCTATGCCAACAAAGTTGCCTTCGGACATCCCAAAGTTCGAGGCCAAGCCTAACGAAGATCCAGGTGATCACGTGACTACCTTCCATCTTTGGTGTTCATCTAACTCATTGAAAGATGACTCCGTCCAGTTGCGATTGTTTCAACGCACTCTTATCGGGAGTGCCGCGAAATGGTACATAGAGCTTGATCGCTCTAGATACTCTTCTTTTGGCGCACTGGCGATGGCCTTCCTTAACCATTTCCAGTTCCCTGTGAGATACGACGTTGGCACAGAGCTGCTTGCCAATTTCGAACAGACGACAGCGGACCATATCTCTGATCATATCAGAGAGTGGAGACGCCGAAAGAGTCTAATCAAAGTACCAGTCCCACCGGCATTCCTGCTTGAGTGGTTCCTTAAGTCTTTAGTCCCACAATTATCCAAAGACGTCGCGACTTCAAGAGTTTTCTCCGAAGAAGATGCCATCATGAGGGCTCAACAATTTGAGCTTATCTATTCTCAGTCTGGTTTATTATACAACATCCTGTCGGATGCGCCCCGATCGATTCTGGATAAAACTAGACACAGAGCTGGACCACATGCCGATGGTATTGTTGGTTCGGCACAAACCAAGCCCACTGAGCAATTGACAAAACAATTGCAACAGTTATCTATACAACACTCAGCGGCCAGCCAAACTACTGCTTTGGCTGCTCCTCCTATCCAAACGTCGGAAGTACACTCCGTGCAGACGACTAACCCAAAGGCCACCCAGCAGCCTGAAGGGAAGAAAAAACAACGAAAGAAGGGTAAGGGGAAGAAAAAACCCACTGATACCGCTGGCGAGGGCACCACGGAAAAACGGAAGGCGAGGTATCCGTGCAACTTGTGTGCGGAAGACCACCCGACCCATCTTTGTCCTCGACTTGCAAAGGCCCAAAATTTTGTCACACAGCAACAGCAAGCCGTGTTGACTAATCCCTTTCAGCATGGGCAAAATTTAACTCAAACCTCTACAAGTGCCGAAGGGGGCAGCCAAGAAACCTGCCCCCCTCCAAACAATTCTTCATCCGCGAACGTATATATGGTTAGGGGTGATGCTTTAATAACAACTAGAGCGCACGACTATAGTAAACCAAGCGCCTCTGAGAAGGGTAAAGAAGCTGAGATCCCATCTCTTCCTCTACAGATCGAGAAGACGTTGGGCGAAACAATGACACGCATTCAAAAGGGTGCATTTAAGAAAGCTTCTCACAACCCAAATGCAAGGGCCACCCAGAATTACTCTGTGGTGGAAGATTTATTACAAACCCTTGTGTAATGTCCGCTTTGGAGGTCCTCCAAAGTTGCCCTGCTCAGAGGAAAGCCTTGTTGACTGCTTTAGGCTCTACTGAGACTTGTAACCCGGGTACCATCATGCTAGATACAACTGACTTAAAACCTCGTCTGCCTTACCACGTAG
>ML797941.1:79394-101170 GCA_009831015.1 Picea engelmannii | reverse complement strand
TTCATCTATAAAAGTGCCCCCCTTAGGTCACTGAAACCAAGCCCTTTGAAGCCCTTACGACATGCAACTGTGACATCTAACATAGGTTGATAATAAGGTTAATAAGCAGCATTGAAAAGAATATCTCCATCAAACCACCATCTTGCAATGTCTTTGAAAGTTGATTCCTTGTATTACTTCTTCTAATGGGTATCAATGTTAAACTGAGTGCATTGTGTAGAGGTGGTATTCGGTGCAAAAGCGCCATCAATCTTCCTTCCTCTTTGGTGTAGGGTATTCCTAAATGTTAAATTTAAAGCAACTGCAAGAGCCATTCTCCGGGAGGATGGAAAAGACCCTAGCCGAGATCTAGGGCCCCCAAGTGCACCCTTAGGGTTTCTTGGTCTGGGACCAAACAATCAGTGCCATGGAAAAAGACCCTTGTAAGGGCCCCCAGTATATGACTGGGGTTCTTGGTCTAGGACCAAGCAGTTAAAGCCCCTAGATATGTCTAGGGCCCCTGGAAATGTCCAGGGTACCCATGCCTGAGGCATAGGGTTGATCCTTGGTCTTGTACCTTGGTGGATAAGACCCCTGAGAGGGCCCCCAGTAGATGATTGGGGTTCTTGGTCTAGGACCAATCAGTAAAGACCCCTGAGAGGGCCCCCAGTAGATGACTGGGGTTCTTGGTCTGGGACCAAGCAGTAAAGACCCCTAAGAGGGCCCCCAGTATATGACTGGGGTTCTTGGTCTGGGACCAAGTAGTTAAAGTCCCTAGATATGTCTAGGGCCCCTGGAAATGTCCAGGGTACCCATGCCTGGGGCATGGGTTGATCCTTGGTCTTATACCTTGGTGGATAAGACCCTAGAGATGTTCTGGGGCCACCTGGTCCTTGATCAGGTGTTTATTGGTATCTGTCCTCCCTGAAGGTGGACATGACCACATGAGGGATGTATCCCATATGCAATGATGATAAAATTAAACAGGGTTACCTTGAGAATGAATGGACAAAGTATTGCCACCTAGTCACCCTTGTCAAACCCCCTTCACCCTTGCTTGTGTTTATTTGGGTTTTGTTTATTTGGCTTTAGGGGTTATTAATTAAATGTTTAAATTATAACATATGTAATTAATATTTATATTAATTAAATGTGTTAATTTTTAATTATCATTTTTATCATACCCCTAGCCTAACCCTTAGCCTAAACTATAAAAGGAGATCTACCCCTCCTCTTTCATACACACATTCTATTGTGCTATTATGCTATCCTCCTAAAGTGAGCGGATCTCCTCTATCTGCTGCGGCCTCCTCTTTGCACTGTCGCTGGAGGTTATCTTGTGTGGCAGCTCGGCCCTTGAGATTTTTGCTATGTGTGGCAGATCGGCCCCCTTTGAGGCTATTTGCTGTGGTATGGATCGGCCCCCCTTTGAGGCTATTTGCTGTGGTGTGGATCGGCCCCCTTTGAGGCTATTTGCTGGAGTAGATCGGCCCCTTGAGGCTCCTGTTGTGATGGCTCGGCCCTGTTGCCTCTTGACTGGAGTAGATCGGCCCCTTGAGGGTCTAGTTGTGATGGCTCAGCCCTTGAGGCTCCTTCCTGTGGTGGTTCAGCCCTCCTACCAGCCAACGTTTGTGGCTAGCTGCTGTTATCATCCTTGTGTGAATCCACTGTTGCAAATTCTGATGTGTATTGTTGTGTGCTGAGGAGTGTGCCTGCTATTCTCTCCTACAGCAAGTCTAAAACCCTCCAAAAGCTGCCGTCACCTTTACTGTGCAAGACGTGGCCTATTTTGCCTCAGATCTGTTCCTCAAATGTGCCATGGCCCCTCTCTGTCTTCTTGAGCCGCAGCCTATAGGCTGTTTATCACAGCTGTACCCCTTGGCACAAGGGTTCTTGCTTGCTGGAAAGTTCTGTGTGTTTGAGGGTTTAATCACAGATTTTTTGGTGTGGTGTTTGTGTGGCTCTTACTCCTTGGTGGCAAGAAAGTCTATTCTTCTCTTGGAAAAATATCCAACCTATATGGTGGATCTATGATCCTGAAGTTTGTCTGAGCATAATTACAAATGGTATCTCATCTCTTATGTGTGACTGTATCTCCTTCATGGTAAGTCTTCAAGGTAAGTGACTTTACTAATTTGTTCTTTAGTCAAACTCTTTATTTAACTTGAAGTTTAGATCTGATGTGATGTATATCAGATCCATAGTGTATCAGTTTGTGCTTTGACGTATATCAGATCTATATCAGCATCTAGTTTAGATCTAGATACTGATCTATTTGTTTCTTCAATTTATATCAGAAAGTATGTTGGATTTACACTCTCGGAAATTTATCGTTTCTCTGCTGAGTGTCAAGTAGGGTTGTTGTGTTTACTGTTCTGAAAAATGAGACTTTGCTGTAATTCTAACTGAAATTTTGAAAAGTATTTTACTGTTCTGCATTATTTCTCAATTTCTAACACTAAACATGAAAGGGAGAAATATATCTAAAGAGACCCCTAACTAAAGGGCTCGAGGAGGAGCCTTCAAAACTAGGATTTTCACTGCTTGCAATTTCACTACTTCTCACTATCTCATCTTCGATATCGTTTTGCTTTCCCTTTTCTACTACATATTCCTTGGTAGAGGCTAGCATTTCCTATCTAATATTTTCATCGCAGTCTCATGTAACATTCCCACGAACACCAACCAAGTGTTCTTTCACTCTATGCATCCCCCTTTTCATTTCCTTCTTACAAGATTTGCAAAAAAAATCCCATCAACCTTTATAATATAATGGCTCCACGCAAGGTTGCACAAATTCTTAGGGGCCGCGATAATGTCTCCAACAATGAAAAATAAAGCTGCAAATGAAAAACCTATATTCACTTAATTGCTAAAACAAAAATCACCATTATTATGAGAAAAACAATGAGGGTTTAGAATATTCTTGGCAAACCTTCAAATGGGTACAACAATCTAGTCACGAAGATCCTCCAAGCTTATACATGATACTTTGTAGATCGTTGATGTAGATGCCAAATCCACCAAAAGCAACCCACAAATAATGCCAAGTTAGATCCAAGCTCACTCCGAAGCAACTCTCTTCACCACATCTCTGCAATCTCCAAATGTTTGCAAATGATCCAAGAGAAAAGTGTGAGGCAAATAAGGTGGGGGCATCATTAAATAATGTTATATTTGGGTTTGGAGGGGGGCTTTAGTTTTTCACTTTTTTCTCATTTTTTCCCTTTTTTGGCCTACATGGCATCCAAGTGGGCTCAACAAGATGAGCACTAGTCCAGCTCGGAATTAGCCCAAACCAATAGATTTGATTGGGATGGAACCAACCTACCTAATTCAAAACAAAACCACCATGTTGGTTGCTACAGGAGCTACAAAACCTAGATAGGGATACATCATAGAGCACATGAGAGAGACTACACAATAACACTTATTGATATTATGAATAATTCATATATTTATTACAATGAGATTCACATCTTTTATAAAGAGTTCAAGAACTCTTATTCTAACACCCCCTCTTAAGGCTTACACTACTGAAAAGAAAATTTACTAAAATTAAATACTGAAAAGAAAATATCAAAAGTAAACAGAACCAAACATTCTTGAGAGGCTTCTTCTCTAATAACAATGATTGGACTAAGTAGAGCTCCATCAAGTTGTTGCATAACCCTTGTTTAGGTGTAGCATCTGAGTTGAATTCTCGAGTTCTCGAACACCACTTACCCAAACTACCAAATTACAAATCTCATGAATTATCGGATAACCATTCATGTTGAGATACATCTATAATATTCCATATGGTTGTCTCATGACCCTCATAAGGGTACAATTCCCAATATCCACAAACTCCAAAACTATTTGAGTAACCATCCACGATCGTTGAGTTATATTTACGTTAGATCCCTTCTTTTCTTCAAAGTGTGAGCTTCCTAAAATGCATAAAATCCCATTTCTTCAGCAAGGTCATCACCATTGTCTACGCCCAATGGATCTTCAACAATGGCTACGTTAGCTACATGTGGTTTTTCCTTGAGCTTTCCCTTCAGAACATCATTGGCTCAAAATCTACAGTTCCAAGTTGTGACCCATTTTCTTGAAATAATAACATTCCATCTCATCCTTGTTGATGAATGCAGCTATGTGAGACATTCTCCAGCTTACAAACCTGTGAGGTGTGGATCTACATGTGGTTTTTCCTTGAGCTTTCCCTTCAAAACATCATTGGCTCAAAATCTACAGTTCCAAGCTGTGACCCATTTTCTTCAAATAATAACATTCTATCTCATCCTTGTTGATGAATGCAGCTATGTGAGACATTCTCCAACTTACAAACCTGTGAGGTGTGGATCATTGCAGCTATGTGAAGCCTTTCTCTCAGCTTACAAACCTTGAGACGTACAAAGTTCGCTCACACAAGAATTATCCAAAATACTTGGAATATAACATAATAATCCATGTAGGAATAATGTATAAAATATGAATAGATGAGATACAATTGAGAATGAGGGCTCGTTTATATACCCACGCAGGGGTGCCCTTAACCAATAGTCATGTCATTTGAGACCTGTCCTTTCATTAATAATAGTTATTATTTATTAATTAATTATTATGTTATAAATATCTATTTATATGTATCTACTATATTTATGTTCATAACATTGCCTTCCCCTTAAAAATGCTTTGTCATAAAAGCATACTTTATGGAAGACTTATCTCTTGCTCTAGCTTGTAATTATTGTCTCATGCTTCTTCATTATTGAGTTAGTAATCGTTGAGGACCTGAGACGATAGGATCTTCTAAGCGCTGAGCAGAACTGTCGAATTGTAAAGGAGTCTGCATTCAATCTTTTGTGGATTTGGGTTTTTATATGGTTCTTGGAAAGAACTTGATACATTTCTACTCCCTTGATAGCTTCCATTTTGACCCACACTTGTCGTGGAAGTAATATTCTTCGACATAGCGGTTATTTGTTTATGTTGATACATTGATTGGTTGAAGTCTCAACTTTTGTGATTATGATGTCGATAAGGCATCCTCACAACTTGATCTTTACTTCGTATACTTGTAGCTTTTTCTTGATTAACTTTTGGAATTGAGTTTTTTTCATATCTCTGGCTTGTTTGTACCTCGACATTTGAAAACTTCTTTACATCAGTTGGATTTGTCTCCTTTTGAGTTGTAAGGTTGATTGGGTCTGTCATTGTTTCCTTATCGACTAATGATGTTTTGCGATCTAGCTTTTCTTGTAAAGTCTTATTATCTTGCTTCAACTTTTTAATCTGAGTTAATAAATCTTGATTATGTCGTCTTAATCGTAAAAGTTCTTCCTTATTTTTTGACCTATTGTCTTTTTCTGATTCTAGATTCTCCTTTTTTTCGTCCTTTAAGATTTTAATTTGTTCAAGTAACTTATGGTTAAGGTTCCTTAGACAAGAGATTTCTTCCTCCTTTTCAGTTGATTTCTCCTTGAGACCTCGATTTTCTTGTTCTGAATTTGTATCCCCTTGCTTCTTGTCTTTTGACTTCTTGATTTTAACTAGTAAATTTTGATGATGATTTTTTAATCGTAATATTTCTTCATCTCGTTCTAGTAAGTCTTGGTCCATTTTTTGTCTTTCGGTCTTTAGTTCTTCATTTTGTGCAATGAATTCTCGAATACGCTCTTTGAAGTAATGATTATCTTTCTGTTTTAACCCATTAAAATATTTTTCCTTCTCAATTTCAAACTGTAATTTTTTATTGCTCGCTTTATAATGTCCTAGTTCTCCTTCCAATATTCGTGATTGTATTTATGAATTATCTTGATATTTTTCCATAATAAATGATTTTTTAAATGTTTCTTCAATCCTTCTAGAAAAATTCATTTTCCTTATACTCCTTTCACTTTATATATATATATATATATATATATATATATATATATATATATATATATATATATATACTTTACTTCTTCACCTTATTCTTTTAATTTATACATTTCCCTAACTTGATTGGGAAATTAATATCTTTATAATTTTTACTTGGAGAACTCCCTATATAAGCTTTTTAACTTATACTTTAATGAAAAAGTACTTTAATACTTTACATATGTTCAACACTTTAATGTAAAGTGCTTTAATATATTCAACCCCTTTATACATATGTGTATAACTTGATATATATATATATATATATATATATATATATATATATATATATATATATATATATATATATATATATATACTTTATGACTTCACTAGATAACTTTTTAAACCCTTTTTTTTTCCAACTAATCGACTTTGTAAAATCCAATTGAGTTGTTTCATGTATGACCATAAAAAAAATCGGGTTAACCCTTATATTCACTTGAATGATTGAAACCTTCAGAATTATTATAACCCTTTTAATAACTGGCCTTTTCAAATCTCGTTGACTTCCCCTGTTGAAAATGTAATTCGTATAGGTATAGCCGCAATTTTACTAATCAAACTTAAATAGCACCTATAGAATGGTCACGATGATTCGATGTTGGACGTACCCATATTCCACTTGAGTATTAACCCAAGTTGTGACCCATTTTCTTGAAATAATAACATTCCATCTCGTTCTTGTTGATGAATGCAGCTATGTGAGACATTCTCCAGCTTACAAACCTGTGAAGTGTGAATCATTGCAGCTATGTGAAGCCTTTCTCTCAGCTTACAAACCTTGAGACGAACAAAGTTCGCTCACACAAGAATTATCCAAAATACTTGGAATATAACATAATAATCCATGTAGGAATAATGTATAAAATATGAATAGATGAGATACAATTGAAAATGAGGGCTCGTTTATATACCCACGCAGGAGTGTCCTTAACCAATAGTCATGTCATTTGAGACCTGTCCTTTCATTAATAATAGTTATTATTTATTAATTAATTATTATGTTATGAATATCTATTTATATGTATATACTATATTTATGTTCATAACAAACCTGAGAGAAAGCCCTTAAGAAGGGTTTGTGGTTCCTACCTGACGCAGAGCTAGGAACGTAGAGATGACCTCCTCCATGAAGAGAGTGAGAAGAACTCCAGATGATTATCCAGTAAGAAAAGTGATCTGATGAGTTAGACGTGTTTGTGGTTGAGCGCAAGGTGAACGTGTGAAATTCCAAAAGTGTTGGCCACATCGTCATGTGAACAGAAATGAAGATGATGTGATTAGCCTCCTAAGAGCAGCAGAGTTGACAAGAAAACTCCAAGTGATTCTCCTGTATGAGACAATGGGAATGGAGATCTGTAGAGTGGACGTGCCTGTGGATGAGCATAGGTGAACGTATGTAGATCTAGTTCTTTTGTGTAATGCAGTGAGCCAAAGCTATGACATTCCTATGGATGTGCCCCTAGTGGGTGTATCAGATCCTTTGCTATATATTGTTCAAGAGTCAGACCTACCTATAACCCTAATTGTTATGTAAAGGGTACAGGTCGGCCCCACCTTAATGTGATTAATAATAAATGTAAAAGATAATTAATATTGCTAATATTAATTATAATAATAATAATAATAAATTATAAAGTGTCTTAGAGAGGTCGGCCCTATTGAGCCAATAGACGCCTTTGTTGATTGGTCAAAGTCTAATATAAGTAAGGCATGATTCCCCATTGTGGTAAGTTCAGTTCTAATTTTGACTGCTGAGTTAATGGTCAGTTCTAATTCTGATGGCTGAGTTAACTTCAGCATGCATTCACTTGGGCTATTTCGAGCCTTCTCCTCTCTACCTCTCCACTCCTATTTAAGCAACAGGTCGACCCTCTCTTCTATACACTTTGCTATGCAGCGCAAGAGTGAAGGAAGGGGTCTGTTTGCAGGTGAACGAGAGTAGGCAGCGCTGTAATTTATTACAGCTGATATATATACAAAGGCAGTGCTGTAATTTATTACAGCTAATATATATACAAAGGCAGCGTTGTAATTTATTACAGCTGATATATATACAAAGGCAGCGCTTGAGTTTATTGCTGATATATATACACAGGCAGCGCTTGAGTTTATTGCAGCTGATATATATACACAGTGTATTGGTGACTGTGTAAAAGGGGCAGCAAAGTTTTTTTTATTACGAAGTTTTTTTTATTAGTGCTGGTTTATAACAGCCGTAAAGGACAGCGAAGCTTTTTCGTTGTTTGTTGGTCATACTGTCAGGTATCTTTCATGGTGGCTTATTGTACATGATCTTACATTTTACTTCCAATTAATGGAAGATTGTTTGCTGGATTTTTCTCCCCTTTTTGGGTTTCTCCAGGGTAAATTCTTGTGCATGTGTGAGATACTATTTGAGTACCTCTTCTACTTCTGTTCATCTTTTCGAGTATTCATTTTGTTGGTTGATAAATCAAAATTTGCTTAAAGTGTTGAAGAAACTAAAGAAATAACCTGCATATTAAATCAAGCTCGATAATTTAACATGGTATCCGATTTTAGGGTGCGATAAGCTTGTTGAAGTGCAGCAGCAGGGTACGCACAGATCCAAGCAAGCTTGATTAAGTTTTCAACGTAAGGTCCATGGCATCCTCCATTTCAATCAAGGCTGAGGATAGGCTCAAAGCAACTGCCAACATCAATGTGTGGAAGCTTCAGATAACAAATATCTTGCAGGAGCATGATCTTGAGCAGTATATGACCAAAGTGCTGGAGGAACCCACCACTAATGCAAGAAGAGCAGCCTTCAGGAAGAGTCAAGCAAAGGCCAAGCGAATCATCTTTGACTCCGTCAAAGACAATATAATGCCAACAATGACTTCATTAATGACTGCCAAGGACTGTATGGATACCTTGGTGAATCTGTATGAGAAATAGGCCCCAAGTCAGAAGAGGACACTTAAGCACAAGCTTAAGTATTTGAATATGGAGAAAGGTGAATTAGTAGCATCTTTCTGTTCCAGGATAGCCTAGATCAAAGATCAGTTTTTGGTCACAGGGGTCACAGTGGATGATGATGACTTAGTGCAGGCCATATTTGATAGTCTTCCTTCTTCATGGGAGACCTTCTTATCCAGTGAAAGTGGGAGAGAGATTCAGCCCACGTTTGAGAGGTTATGGCATGATTTCCTCCAAGAGGAGATTCGCACTGCTACTAGGAGCGTGTTGAAATATTGTAACTCCAACGACTATTCTATTTATTATTGAGTTATTATTCATTAGATCAATCCCCTTTTGTGGATTGATCATGTCGGCCATTGTAATTGACCAAATCCCCTTTTGTGGATTGGTCAAACCCTAAATATATTATGCAAATTGAGAAGTCGGCCTCTATCTAATCAAAGTGGTTATAACAACTAAGAAGACAAGTCGGCCCTGCCCAGTGAAGAGACATCTTTCCAGCACCTGCCAGTTTGTATAAATAAAGGAAGTCAGCGCCTCATTTGAACACTCACTCATTCACTCATCAAGTGTGCAAGTTTGGTAGCTGCAGTTGGGAGAAGAAGGAAGAGAGAGGTGCATTGCTCAGTGTTGGATATTCTCTAGTGATTTGGTTTATTGTCTTGGCATTGTATTGGTTATCTATATTAAAGAAGTTTTTGTTGGGTTTTCTCCCTCAGGAGGGTTTCCAAGGATAAACGTTGTGTATCTTGTGATTATGTTTCTCTCAGTGATCCTGCCTATGTTATTGTTATCTAGTAAATTGAAAAGAAACCTAATAATAGCTCAAAATTTAACATGGTATCAAAGCTAAGCTGAAGAGAGCATCTTTCATTGGATAAAGAAAAACGTCATTGTTGTCGTACAAGAAAATTAGGGCTTTTTATTGGAGAGAAAGTTTTGCATAAAAACCATCTAGAAAAGTGCGCCCTAGCCTAGGGAATTCTCTAGCACCTTGAGCGCACTTTTTCAGTGGTCAGATACTCTGGAAAGTCAAACCCTAATTTTCACTAGTACCAGGAAACCATAACCGGTACCAGAAGTACCAGTCCAGATTTCCGCAAGCTCAGTTCCAAGGGGTAAAATTTGAATTTTTAGAAATCTAATTGCACCAGCTTACTCGCCTCGGCTCAATGCATCTAGCCCCTGGATTAGAATTTCAAAATTTGAAGTTTAAAAAACTAGGGTTTCCTCATAAAACCCTAAGTTGCAGTTGCAGTTTCAGAATCAGTTGTAGTTTCAGAATCAGTTGCAGTATCAATTGCAGTTGCAGTATAAGTGGAAGTATGAGCTGCAGTACCAGTTACAGTCACCCTTGAAGTTTTTAAGAGTTGGTATTTATTACCATTGCTACCAGATGGTGCCACTACGTGCAAATACTATCAGAGGTATGCATTCACATATGTTTAAACTGTTAAGCTTTAAATGGGGAATTTGCAGGAGAAGGGATCTCTTACCATAGATCCAAAAGGATCGCAAGATCCTACACATTCAGAGGAATAATGCAACCCAAGTTTGATTATTCTGAAATGCATCTATTTGTTATGCCATTATTTTGATCTAGGTTGCATGTTGAAGCTATGACCATCATACTAACCTTTGGTCAAAATTAAAGTCAAGGTATTAGATGGATTAAAGTTGAGATCATAGAGTTTATTCTCTAACCCAACTTTCTGTCAAGATAGCATATTGTCTTAGTACAGAAGACATGTTGAAGAAAGCACTTGTCATCTTGAGTGAAGGAGACTTGGAAGAAAAGAAACACACTCATTCTTGAGGACAAGGCTCCAGGTTCCAGGTTTGATTAATTAATTTGATAAGATTCAAAGTTGCACATCACAAAGTTGATAACTACCCCATTACAAGTAAACATTATAGTTGACGTAGCAATCTTTGAAAAGTATTATGCTTGGTAGCATGTGAGCATATCGAGATAAATGCTTAATGTAATCATTTACCAGATACAACTAACATCTCTAGGAGAAACTTCTTGTGTTGGTTCCAAGTTACCATGGAGGAATGTTCGATCACAATACTAGAAGAGTGTTGACCTCATTTCGTTGTGTTTCTTACTTTTGATCTATGTTTCAGGCAGGTCACAAGTGATAGCTCTAAAGGAGCTACTGTGACAATTATTCGTGTTATTGTTTTATTTACTATTATCAAAAGAGTATTATTCTTGTTTGTTGTTTTGTTGATATTGTTTCATGTCACAGGTAATAACCCTGAGGAAGCTATAATGAAGGTTGCAAAAGGCAATAGATTAGATGAGACATGAAGCAGACTATGTACATGACCATATACATTCATGTACCAAAGAAGATGAAGAAGATGTGATGTCTTGTTCCCAAGAGTAGGCCAGCAGGGAGTGACTTAGTAGTCTATGTGTTCCCGTAGACTATAATTAGGCACAAACCGGGAACAAGATGGAGAAATAAGCATGAATTGATGGCTAAACGACGAATTTAAGCCAAAAACTTAGGAAAAGTCACTTAAGCCTAAGTCAACGAAGAATTAGAATGAAAAGGTGCTAAAGGGGGACTTAATTAATTAATTATTCACCTTAGGAGGAAAAGCACCTAGCTTAAGTGAGGTCAATGGTGAATTAGGTTGGGAATGGTATAAAGGGAGGAATTTGACCTAATTCCTCATTATGCATTTATGATTTGATGTTGAGAGTTCCCAGAGGAGGAAGAGAATTGACATTGACTGTTTTGTGGATTTCTGGATGAAACCACCACCATTGATCGGTTTTGATGTTGAGAGACACACCATGCCCCATCGGAGATACCATCCATGTATTTCACCGTGTTATTCAGGAGTATCCAGTGCAGAGTGCGCAGCTCAGCCAGTGAGGGCGCAAGTCAGATTGAGGGTTTGTGGAGCTGGATGAGGTCCGAGCTCAAAATACAGTTTCCTTCCGACCCAGTTGAGATCCAGCCAGGGCGCTCAGACTGAGCCACTTTCCATCAGATTCTGACAGTGGAATCTTGCAGGGCGCATCATCCAGCCATTTAGGGCACAACTCATCCGACAGGACATTTGAGGTCGCAAACGGAGCATCAAGGCAAATCTGGGGAAACCTTTTCGACCCAGTTTCGCATTTGACGAGACGATCGTTTTGAATCCTATAGCAGTAGATTCTGTTAGTGGAATCATTTGGGGCGCATCCAGTGTCCCAAGAGGTGCGCAAAACCCCTAGGGGTCCAGATGCGATGCCTCAAAGACCAGATCTAATATCCGGCACTCATCCATTTCATTCTAGAGACCAGGGCGCTTCTATTGGAGTTGTTTCCAACTCATTCCAATGGTCTATCCTTCTGGACGAGTTTTCCAGCTGGTAGCGGTTACCGTACTTCTCCGAAATCGCATATTTTTGTCGATCTATCCGTGCATGCATCAAATCTGCTTTCATCTTCTAATCACGAGTATTTTTATGTTATTGGCTTGTATTCCAGTGACGATCCATGAGATCTAGCTGACGATTATACTCTATATTTCCAGATTGTTATTGTATTTCCATGCTTGAGTCGCATAATACATGTTATTGGGCAGTTGATGTTCTTTACTTCCGCATGCATCCTTTATATGTTGTTTAAACCATAAATACGCAACATGCACAGGCAATAACCAACATGCACATGCAATAACCCTAAATATCTCAAACACACAACTAAAACGCATCCAGAAACACCCGGTGTATCAGATCTGCGAGCCAGAACATTAGATTAGTAGCAAATATCTTGATCAGCAGGATCAGGGATATTTCAGTGGTATTAGAGCCAGGTTCCTGCCAACTTGTGACTAAAGACTATGAGTGCAGCAGAAGACCTAGATAGTCGTGAGCACGTAGGTGACGAATATGTCACTTACAACAGGCGCAAGGAAAGAAGGGCTAGGCCTAACTTTCCTCCTTTCCCTCCCAGTTCAGAGGAAGAGGAAGAGGCACACAGAGAAGCACAGAGAAGAGCAGAGCGCGAGGCCGAGCGCGAAGCAAAGAGGAGGCTAGGTGACATATATGAGCGACCAGAAGGCAGTGGTAAGGCCCCCATGGATCCAGATGCAGCCTTCATGCAGGTTATCAGTGATATGTTAGCTAGTCAACGGACCATGTCTTAGTCCTTGGCTCAGGTAGCTGATAGATTGGTTATGGTGGACATCCCGAGCACACAAGCCCCACATGTAGCACAGGGGAACTCAGGGGCAGGCAGTAGACCCCTGTCACTCACTCGCAGATACACCTCTGCGAGTAGGATTCCACGTCCGTTGTTCCCCAATTTCTAGAGGGCACCCCCGGTAGCAGCACAGAGACTGCCCACTCATGCAGAGGACATTGCAGAGTATCGAATAGAGTATGCAGCATTGGGCCGTGACTTCCATCAGGATATGACCCTAGTCGAGTATTGTGGGCTCAAACTCAGGAACCGCCCCAGAGAGCCATAGAGAGGAGGACCGCAGCCGCAACAGTAGCAAGGGCATAACATTGATTACATCCGAAAAGTTGGTAAACTCAACATACCATCTTTTGGCAGACCGTCCAAATGCACCGCTAGAGCTTCGGTATAGAAGCTAGACACCTACTACAAGCTCAACTAGATGACTGAGTCAGAAGCCATTAGTTTCGCCACCTTACACTTGGAGGGTGAGACACAAGAGTGGTGGTATCATGGATTGGTGACACTGGGCCACAGTCTCATCACCTCCTCCAGAGAGACTCATGGATAGATTTAACAGGAGGGATCCAGAGATCCGTTTCAGAGATTTAGCCCAGTTGAGACAAACTGGCACAGCAGAGACATTCATCTCAGAGTTTCAGAGGGTAGCAGTGGCAGTGACAGATATATCTGAGCCTCGGCTGATCATGTTATTTATAGAGGGGCTCACAAAACCCTTGAGAGGATGGGTGAAGGCATACCGGCCTCACACCTTGCAGGATGCCATCCGACGCACTAGAGATTTGGCGGACTCCGTGCCAAAATCTAAACCCTTTGTACCACAAAGAGACAAGGATCAAAAGAATCCACAAAGGGAATGGAAGGGCAAGCCCAAGTTAGATGATGATACGAGACGGGAGTTGACGAGGAAGAAGCTTTGCCTCTCTTGCAGAGATCCTTGGGTCCCAGGGCATAGATGCATGGGAAAGGGACATATCCACTACATTGAAGTGGAATCAAGCAGTGAGGAGGAGGATGAGGATATTCAGGCACCGACGGACAGTGATTCAGAGACTGAGACCACTCATGAGACAGAGCAACAACCGAAGAAACCACAGATATCAACAAGGGCACAGCCCAAGGAGGAGGCAAAACCTCGTAGAGAGGTGAAAGGGGGAACCATAGCCACCCTTTCAGGAGTACCCAGGTACAACACTCTCAGGCTCAAGGGCCTTGTACAGGGGCAACGCATGACAGCTTTAGTTGATGGTGGGGCCACCCATAACTTCATAGATGCGTCCATAGTAGCCAAGAGCGGGTTACGCACAGAGGAGTTTGAGGGATTCCATGTGGCAGTGGTTGATGGATACACGATGACATGTTTGGACATGATCCCCGACCTAAAGGTCAAACTAGGCAACTACACCTTGACAGACACCTTCTATGTAGTTGACCTATTAGATACTGATGTCGTGTTAGGGGTACAATGGTTATATTCATTGGGAGAGATTGAGTTCAACTATCAGACATTGATCATGAGCTTCAGGGATGCCAGTGGATCGAGAGTTGTGTTGAGGGGCATGTCTACAGGAGCACCTCGAGCAGTATCGGCAAAGAGGATGGAGCGGATCTTTCGTCACGGTGATGTGGCTTACACAGCAGAGTGTTTGATCACCACGCGAAAGGATTCTGAGGATAGGGAGCATTACCACCCACAGATCAGAGAGCTTATGGGTCAGTATGAGCTAGTATTTGGTTCGATACCACCAGGGAGACCGCCTGACAGGGGTTTTGAGCACATGATTGAGTTAGAGGCAGGGGCTACACCGGTGATTACAGCACCCTACAGGCACCCCAAGAAATTCAAGGACGAGATTGACAAAGCAATCAAAGAATTGCTCGCTATGGGGCACATCAGGCCCAGCATGAGTCCTTTTTCATCTTCAGCCGTCCTGGTACTGAAGAAGGATGGTACGTTACGAATGTGCATCAATTACAAAGTGCTCAACAAGAAAACAATCAAGAATCGTTACCCCATTCCACGCATAGATGAGTTGATGGATGAGTTACATGGGGCAGTCTTCTTCACTAAGATTGATCTATGCTCAGGATACCATCAGATCAGCATCAGGGAGCAGGACATCGAGAAGACAACATTCTGGTGCCATTTCGGACACTTTGAGTTCTTGGTCATGTCATTTGGATTGACCAATGCACCAGCCACTTTCAAGTCTTGCATGAATCATATCTTTAGAGGACAGTTGAGGAAGTACCTCCTGGTATTCTTCGACGATATATTGATCTACAGCAAGACATGGGATGAGCATCTAGCACAAATGGGGGAGGTCTTGGATATTATGCAGGCACAGTCTTTATATGCCAAGGAATCCAAATGTGAATTTGGCATGAGAGAACTATTATACTTGGGGCATATCATCAGTGGACAAGGAGTACAGGTTCATCGGGAAAAGATCAGGGCCATTTTGGATTGGCCACTGCCCAAGAATCTCACGAAGCTGAGAGGGTTCTTTGGGTTATGCAGTTATTACAGGCGGTTTGTCAAGGGTTTTTCACAGTTAGGAGCACCACTCACAGACTTGACCAAGAAGGGTGCTTTTCATTGGACAGAGGAGTCAGACGTTCGACAAAATGAAGGAGGTTATCAGCACATGCCCTATTCTAGCCCTTCCAGACTTCTTGCAGTCGTTTGTCTTAGAGTACGACGCATCAGGGGTGGGGATTGGAGCAGTTTTGATGCAAAGGGGCCACCCCATTCTGTTTGAAAGCAGGAAGCTCAACGAGTCGGAGAGACTCTATCTGATTTACGACAAGGAAATGCTAGCGATCATGCATGCTTTAACCAAATTCAGGCAGTATCTGGTAGGCAGCAGATTTGTAGTAAAGACTGATCATAACAGTCTCAAGTATTTCCTAGATCAGAAAGATCTTAGCGAGAGGCAGCAAAAGTGGGTCTCAAAGATCCAAGCCTTTGACTTTGACATTGGGTATGTCAAGGGAAAAAGGAATATCGTAGCGGATGCCTTGTCCAAGAGGCCAGCAGGATGTTCGATGATGGACATTTGTACAAATTGGAAAGCTCATTTGTTGGTGGAGTACTCCAAAAACAAATTTGTGTGTGAGGTGATGGATGGGCAGGTGGTTGATGAGAGATATCGGGTTCTTGATGACATCATATTCTACAAGGACCGGATCTATTTGGTTCCAAAATCTACCCTGAAGGGGAGAATTCTGAAGGTCTGTCATGATTCGCCTACAGCAAGGCATCAGGGGTACTTCAAAACATATAGGCAGATCAGGGAGAGATTCTCGTGGAAGGGTCTCAAGGATGATGTGTTGAAGCATATCCAGGAGTGCACGACTTGTCAGCAGAACAAGTCCGAAAAGACACACCCCGCAGGGCTACTACAGCCTCTACCCATTCCAGAGCAGAAATGGGAGAGCATTTCTATGGATTTCATTACAGGCCTTCCTCGAGTACAGGGCAGGGACTGTATATTTGTGGTGGTCGACAAACTGACCAAATTTGCACATTTCTTTGCCATACCCACAGATTACAAGGCCATATAGGTAGCAGAGTTGTTTTTCAGGGAGGCATTCTTGTTGCATGGTTTACCCAGGTAGATAGTCAGTGATAGAGATGGGCGCTTCATCGGCATTTTTTGGCAGGAGTTGTTCAGGTTGACAGGCACAAAACTAGCCACGAGTACCAGCTACCACCCACAAACAGAGATCGCCAACAAATGGGTGGAGGGGTATCTGAGGAACTATGTGGGAGGGCAGCAGCACACATGGGTGAGATGGTTACACATGGGTGAGTATTGTTACAACACAACTTACCATATGTCCATCAGGATGTCACCGTTCAGGGCATTGTACGAATACGATGCACCCTCCTTTGTGGAGACTGTGTTTGGGGACAGCAGGGTCCCAGGGGCCAAAGACTGCGTGGAGGAGAGTCAGAGGATTCTGCAGTCAATGAGGGAGAACTTTCAGACAGCTCAGAACCAGCAGAAGATGTAAGAAGACCGACACAGAGTCGAGCGTAGTTTTGAGGTAGGGGATTTGGTTTTTCTCCGACTACAGCCATATAGACAGTCCTCATTGAAGAGGAACGGAGCAGAGAAGTTGAAGCCCAAGTTTTATGGGACATACAGAGTCATCAGGAGAGTAGGCAAGTTGGCATACGAGCTAGAGCTACTGGAGGGTAGCAAGATTCATAACATCTTTCAAGTCTCTTGCCTTAAAAAGACCGTGGGACAACAGATTAGTATTTCAAAGGAGTTGCCACCCTTGGATGAGGAGGGCCAATTGGAGTTGGTGCTAGAGGAGGTATTAGAGCAGAGAGAGCACAGGTTGAGGAGCAGGGTCCTCAAGGAGTGCTTGGTTAGATGGAGGGGTTTTCCAGTGGAGGATGCCACATGGGAAGGAGAGCATATTTTGCAGCACCCAGGATTGATGTTGCTTGAGGACAAGCAATCTCGGGAAGGGAGGACTATGATGTCCCGTTCCCAAGAGTAGGCCAGCAGGAAGTGACTTAGTAGTCTATGTGTTCCCGTAGACTATAGTCAGGCACAAACAAGGAACAAGATGGAGAAATAAGGGTGAATTGATGGCTTAACCATGAATTTAAACCAAAAACTTAGGAAAAGTCACTTACGCCTAAGTCAACGAAGAATTAGAATGAAAAGGTGCAAAAGGGGGAATTAATTAATTAATTAATCACCTTAGGACGAAAAGCACCTAGCTTAAGTGAGGTCAATGGTGAATTAGGTTGGGAATGGTATAAAAGGAGGAATTTGACCTAATTCCTCATTATGCATTGTTATGATTTGATGTTGAGAGTTCCCAGAGGACGAAGAGAATCGACCTTGATTGTTTTGTGGATTTCTGGAGGAAACCACCACCATTGATCGGTTTCGGTGTTGAAAGACACACCCTAGCCCATCGGAGATACAATCCAGTTATTTCATCGTGCTATTCAGGAGTATCCAGTGTAGAGTGCACAGCTCAGCCAGTGAGGGCGCAAGTCAGATTGAGGGTTTGTGGAGATGCACGAGGTCTGAGCTCAGATTACAGTTTCTTTCTTACCCAGTTGAGATCCATCCAGGGCGTTCAAATAGCCACTTTCCATCAAATTCTGACGGTGGAATCTTGCAGGGCGCATCATCCAGCCATTTAGGGTGCAGCTCATCCAGCAGGACATTTGAGGTTGCAGACGGAGCATCAGGGTAGATCTGGGGAAACCCTTCCGACCCAGTTCCACATTTGATGAGACGATCGTTTTGAATCCTATAGCAGCAGATTCCGTTGGTGGAATCATTTGGGGCGCGTCCAATGTCCCATGAGGTGCGCAAACCCCCTAGGGGTCCAGATCTGATGCCTCAGAGACCAGATCTGATATCCGACACTCATCCATTTCAGTCTAGAGACCAGGGCGCTTCTATTGGAGTTATTTCCAACTCACTCCAGCGGTCTATCCTTGCAGACGAGTTTTCCAGCTAGTAGCGGTTATCGTACTTCTCCGGAATTGCACATTTGTGTCGATCTATCCGTTCATGCATCAAATCTGCTTTCATCTTCTAATCACAGGTATTTTTATGTTATTTGCTTGTATTCCAGTGACGATCCATAAGATCTAGCTGACGATTATACTCTATATTTCCAGTTTGTTATTGTATTTCCATGCTTGAGTTGCATAATACATGTTATTGGGTAGTTGATGTTCTTTACTTCTGCATGCATCCTTTATATGTTGTTTAAACCATAAATACGCAACATGCACATGCAATAACCAACATGCACAGGAATAACCAACATGCACAGGAAATAACCAACATGCACATGCAATAACCCTAAATATCTCAAACACACAACTGCAACGCATCCAAAAACCCCCAGTGTATCAGATCTGCGAGACAGAACATTAGTTCAGTAGCAAATATCTTGATCAGTGGGATCAGGGAAATTACAGAAGAAGCTATCTTTTGACATCCAGAGTATCTCATATTGAGATTGATTGTAAGGAGCAGAAGCCTCCATTAGAACAAGAACTCACAGTAGACTTGTTCAAAAGATAATGAAGTCGCCTTGACAGGAAGGAGAATTCACTTGAAGTCTGACTCAACTTTTCATATTTACACTTGGTATTCAATACCAAGTATACCCCATAAGAAATGATGAAGTCCTTGTAGACTCAGAAGAAATCGAGAGTAAGCCTGATCTCAGAAAGGATCAGATGAAGAGACAACTTCCAGGACTGGGAGACAGATGCCATAAGAAGACTAGATCGTAGCTTCAGAAACTACTAGGAGATATGAAATCTCTTGGGAAGATTCCCTTGTTTCAGTGAAAGAGAAGGAAGCCAGTCAGAAAGACTAGGATATGGATTCTTCCATGAGACTAGAAGACAAGTCAGTATTGACTTCCAAGATTGATCTAAACAGATCAAGCATGGTGCAGATTTACAAAGCCTGATGTGTGTCTACAAAGCCTGATGTGTGTCCAGAGGATTCTCCCAGCAAGAGGGAGAAGACTATGACGAGACACTTACTCCAGTAATTGAAGAAATAGTTCCAGTATTCATGAAGACAACCAGAACAACCATGATTCATATATAGTATGAGATGCAGGGGGAGTAATCCCCATATTTAAAATTGAGTGGCGGTTGGTGCAGTGCATTAGTTGGGTCATGGAGACATGACTACAATAAAAGATAGAGTTACCTCCATGAAAGAAGAAGAGCTACATTCAGTATCATTTATTGAGCCACTCTTAGTTTCAGATGAAGTTGTTGCCATGATGGAGTAAAGGAGTTACTCTCAGATTTCAACAGTCTCAGTGAGAATGAAGCAACCATTCTCAGCTTCAGAGCAGCTACAGGTGCAGAGTCCCAGTTCCAAAAGGAACAGTTGCAGAAAGAGGAGAGGACATACTCTCAGACAGTGAGACAGATAGTGCTTTGTTGAGAGCACATAGAGCTAGCTCATGATTGTGCAGATTGAGTTGCAGCCAAGAAAGTATACCAAGTTGGTACAAAGTGATGTCAAAATTTGATTTGAAGTTGAAGGCAGAATGACTCAGGTCTGCGGATTGAAGAAGGCTCTATGCAGGCTGAAGCAAAGCTCCTAGAGCTTGATATGGAAGAATTGACAGTTTCCTAACGAGCTTGGGCTTTACCAAGAGTAAAGTTGATTCTAACCTTTATCTCAAGGTTATGAATGATGAGCCAGTGATATTACTACTATATGTAAATGATGTATTCTTGACAAGATGAAGCAAAGTTCATCACACATTGCAGAAGAAGCTCGCTACAGAGTTTGATGAAAGACCTAATGCTTTATTTCTTAGATCTTGAAGTTTGGCAGAGTCCAGAGAAAATCTTCCTTAACCAAGGGAAGTATGCAGTTGAAATAATGAAGAGGTTTAACATGTTGGAATATAAATCCATGAACACACCCATGGAACCAAAGTTGAAGCTCCTGGTAGATACCTCGTCAGAATTGGTTGATGCTACTTTGTACAGACATATTATTATTGGTTCGTTGATGTATCTGACAAATACCAAACCAGATAAATGTTTTGTTGTGAACACCTTGAGTCAGTATCTGGTAGAGCTCGGATGTGTTCACCTTGTTGCCGCAAAACATGTGATGAGATACCTTAAGGGTACGTTGGACTTTGGTCTCTGTTATACTAGAGATCACGAATTCAAATTGTATAAATATACTGATTCAAATTGAGCTGGAAGTGTTTCTGATAGAAAGAGCACTTCAGGATGTTGTTTCAGTCCGGGGTCAGCCATGACCTCATGACAGAGTAGGAAGCAGTCCAGTATTGCTCCCATCACAGCAGAAGCAGAATATATAGCAGCATGTTCTGCTAGTGGTGAAGCCATATGGTTTCGGATGTTGTTGAGAGATCTATCTGATCTGGAGATGGAAGCCACCGTGATCCTATGTGATAACCATAGTTGTATAAAGATGGTGTGTTCCATGATGAGTCGAAGCACATAGAGATCCAATATCACTTCATTCGTGATATGGTGCAAAGAGGAGTCATAAAGCTCCATTATCTTGGCACAGATTAACAAATTGCAGATGTGTTGACCAAACCTCTGTCTCGTGCAAAGTTTGAGCACTTTCGAGACAAGCTTGGTATAGTATGAAAGGACCTCCCTCGAAAGGGGGAGTAGTGTTGATGATACTATGGTATCCTGACCAATAGCAAGTAGCTTAGTTAGGATTTTATATCCTAGGCGGTTGTGATCATCCCTGGAGAGATCTCGAAGGTCCGTAAGGACGGGCTGTCAGAGTACTTGTGCATGTATATGCTAGCTTTGGTCAGTAGTGGTACCTTTGTTAGGATTTTATATCCTAGGGAATCTTTTGATTCCTGGGCAGATCCTTTGAATCTATCAGAGTACCACAAAATGTTGATGCTAGCCTTGAGCTAAAGATTTCCAGCTTCGTGTCGATGTTGTTGTGATGCCAACCTAGTGCTGAAGATTTCCATCTCCGTGCTGATGTTGTTGAGATGCCAGCTTCGTGCAGACGATTTCCAGCTTCGTGTTGATGTTGTTGAGATGTGTTAAATTTACATGCAGCAGCGAGAGCCATTCTCCTGGAGGATGGCCAAGACCCTAGACGAGATCTAGGGCCCCCAGTGCACTCCTGGGGTATGTGGTCTGGGACCAATATTGATGAAGACCCTAGGTTTGTAACCAGG
>ML797941.1:15843-77717 GCA_009831015.1 Picea engelmannii | reverse complement strand
TCATTTGCTAGGGTAATCTTGTGGGTTACTTTTGAGCTGCAATATCTAACAGTTCAGCTCTGAGATAACTTACAGTTCAGTTTTCAGAGTCTTTTAGTAAGGGTTTTATTGTGTGTGGGTATGGGCATTCTTAACCTGTTGAAATTGAGTTTCCCCTTTCTGTGGCCCTAAAGCTAAGTGGCATGAAAGCTCCTTAAATCCTTGGCATAGAGATTCATATTGATCTTTGAACTAAACCTTGTCTGAGCATAACAACTGGAGCTACACCTCTCTGTGGTTACTGTGACTTCTTCTGAGGTAGGTTGCTGTATCAGGTATGTACTTCAGCGATTTGAATGTTGAATTTGTGTCAGGACTGATCTAACTAGTTTGATTTGTTTGGATCTAAAAGATGTATATGCTGTGGAATGTTTGGCAGTTTTCTTTAAGATCTAAAAACTGATTTTTATATAGGTCTGCTGTTCCATTTTAAAGAGTTGTATCTTACTTATCTTTTAGATCTGATCTGATTGTTTTATAAAACTGTCTAGTGTTAAATAGATCTGAGAAAATGCTTAGAATACATGAGCTGTTCATGGTAAAATGCTTAATCTAAACAAATAGATCTGATATCTGTGCTTTAGTCCTGTTATGATCAGATCTGTCTACAGCTGTACTAGTTTAGAGTACTATCAGTTAGATCTGAGTTTATATTCATGTGATCAGAGTTTTCCTTTCAAGATTGTTCCTGTCCTTCATGGTTCTCTGATTGAGCTACAGTTCTAGCTGTTTTGATCATTAAAATTTAAAAGAGATCACTGTTTTACAATTTACCCTAAAATCTAACAAGATGCTAGCTTCGAGCTGAAGATTTCCAGCCTAGTGTTGATGTTGATGATGCTCCAACCTTTGTGTTGTGATGTTGTTGTTGTTGATGACGCTCCAGCCTTTGTGTTGTGATGTTGTCGTTGTTGATGAGGCTCCAGCCTTCCTGTTGTGATGTTGTTGTTGATGACGCTCCAGCCTTCGTGCTGTGATGTTGTTGTTGATGATGCTCCAGCCTTCATGCTGTGATGCTGAAGTTTTTTTATGATGCTCCAGCCTTCATGTTGTGATGTTGCTATTGTTGATGTTGTATCAGCCTTATGCTATTATTAATGATGATGATGTATTAGTGTTATACTAATCCATGTTGATGCAGATGATGATGATGCCATTCCAACTCCCTCCTGTGGATGATGATATTGATGATGAGAAAAGCTTCCGATGATTTACAGATATGCCAGTCAATGTTTCAGATGTTGTTGATGTTGCTTCCCTCTCTCTCTCCTGATGATGTTGTAGAATACCCTTCCTGTTAAGGCGGAGTGTTGAAATATTGTAACTGCAAAGAGTATTCTATTTATTATTGAGTTGTTATTCATTAGATCAATCCCCTTTTGTGGATTGATCATGTTGAGCATTGTAATTGACCAAATCCCCTTTTGTGGATTGGTCAAACCCTAAATATATTATGCAAATTAAGAAGTCGGCCCCCAGGCTAATTAAAGCGGTTTTAACCACTAAGAAGACAAGTTGGCCCTGCCCAATGAAGAGACACCTTTCCAGTACCTGTCAGTTTGTATAAATAAGGGAAGCCAACACCTCATTTGAACACTCACTCATTCACTCATCAAGTGCGCAAATTTGGTAGTTGCAGTTGGGAGAAGAAGGAAGAGAGAGGTGCATTGCTCAGTGTTGGATATTCTCTAGTGTTTTGGTTTATTGTCTTGGCATTGTATTGGCTATCTATATTAAGGAAGTTTTTGTTGGGTTTTCTCCCCCATGAGGGTTTCCCAGGATAAATGTTGTGTATCTTGTGATTGTGTTTCTCTCATTGATCGTACCTATGCTATTGTTATCTAGTAAATTGAAAAGAAACCTAATAATAGCTCAAAACTTAACAGAGCGAGCCAACCAAAGAAGAGCCTTCAGCATTAGCATCAAGATTCAAGGGAAAGAAGAAAGTCACTTTCCAGAAAGGCTCTCAGAGGAAGTCAAACACCAAAGGTATGTTCAAAGGCAAGAGTATTGATACATCTAAGATTAAATGCTTTAGTTGTAATAAGTTGGGATATTTTGCTAAAAACTGCTGGTATAGGAAGAAAAATCCAAGGAAAGGGAAACATCATGCCTCAATTGCTAAGGATGATGAATCCAAACGAAAACAGAAAAGTCGTTCTAATGAAAAAAAAACTAGAAAAGAAAATTACCTGGTTTTTGTCTTATCCATTTCAGTTTTCACAGGGCCAAAAACTTGATTAATAGACAGTGGTGCATCAAAGCACATGACAGGGTACAAGGAAATCCTCTCTGATTTCAAGACAAAATCTTTTGTAGAGCAGGCTGAGCTTGGGTATGACAAATGTTACAAGATAGCGGGAGTAGGCTCTATCTTCTTCAGATTGGAATATGGGGCTAGGCTTCATGTTGATGAAGTATTATATGTTCCAGGGCTCAAGAAGATTCTACTATCAATTGCAACCCTTGAGGACAAGGGATATTGGGTGATCTTCAAGGACAAGAAGGCACTACTGTGGGCTAAAGGTAGTCACTTGAGTACAGTTGAACCCACTGGGACTCGCAGAGGAGGACTGTACGCCATGACAGGACAATCAGTTCAGGCATTGGCTCATGATGCGACTAGCTCCAACGAGTTGTGGCACAAAAGACTTTGACATCTTCTTTACAAAGCACTTCCAGATCTGCAAAACATGGTATGTGGCATGCCCTCTATTTCTCTTAGTAAAAATGAAATTTGTAAAGGATGCATGCTAGATAAAAATATAAAGAAAGCATTTCCTATTAGTGACAGCAGAGCTCAGGGCATCTTAGATCTGGTTCATTATGATGTATATGGTCTCGTGTCATCTCCCTCACTCAGTGGTTGTTTGTATTTTGTCATTTTTATTAACGATTACTCAAGAAAATGTTGGTTCTATTTCCTTAAAGCTAAAACTGACACATTTGATAAATTTAAAGAGTATAAAGCCTTTTTTGAAAAGCAGACAGGGAAACACATCAAAACCCTTAGAACTGACAATGGACGAGAGTTTGAATCTCTCTAGTTTGAGGATTTCTGCAAGGAAGCATGAATCAAGAGACAGTTGACCGTGCTATATATCCGTCAGCAAAATGGAGTTGTTGAGAGGAAAAAAAGGACAATTTGTTAGGCAACGAAAGCCATGATGTTTGACCAGGATCTACCAAATTCTTTATGGGCAGAAGCTACCTCCATTGCCATGTATATTCAGAACAAGTTTCCACATGCTATCTTGAAGGACAGGACTCATGAATCCATCGGTCCTCTACATACCCGATAGGGTAGAATTGGGACTTAACAAAGGTTTTGAAATCCTCCCACTTATTTACTAGTGGATCACCCTCCAGCGTAAGTGTCTTTGTATGGCTTTCCCACAAGGGTAATGCATGGCCCCCTAATTTCAATCAGCAAAACAAAATCTTTTCCTCCTCATCTATATTGTGAACACTAAAATAGACCTCTAAGTGATGCAACAAATGATTCAACTTTAATACATCGATCTCACTATCGTATGGGTTGATATCCACTTTTGCTTCCACTTTAAATAAAGACTGTGAAGGAGTAATGGCACTGAAACTTCGTTTCTCTTTCTCAGGCTCTCTCCTCAACTCCTTTTCTGGGTCTTCATTATGTTAAATTTTCTCTTAAGCAATTAAGTGTGTTCAGTATTCTTTAACTTTAGAGTGTTAAAACAATAATTGCATGCATAAGGACCACTAAAAGAAAGACATCCACAGTATACACAAGATTTATCCTGGAAAACGCTCATGGGGGAGAAAACCCATCAAAGCTTCTTCAATATAGATTCTTCAACAAGTACAATGTCTCTCTCAAGAGAGATATCTCCAAACAAAAGATAAACCAAAAACCCTAATAGGGTAGCGCAGCACTAGACCAACACAGTCCAACAAATAACCAAAACCCTTCACCAGAACACCCTTCCTCTATAGTTGTGTCTCCTCCTCAAACTTGCGCACTTTTCTTATGTGAGAGAACTTGTGTGTTCTCGAAGTGAGGCGCCTAGCCTCTTATGAATACAGGTTGAGCCACCCAAAATTAAGTCAGGGCCGACCTATACACTTACCCCCTTTTAATTTACAATTGACTTTTGTCAAGGCACAATAGGGTCCACTTTTACAAAGGCACAATAGGGTCGACTTTTACAAAGGCACAATATTGTTATTTAGGGTTTTGTCTTGGTCTAATACAATCTGAATACAATAAGAATATCTTCCGAAGCTACTCAAACTTCAACACACTATCTCCCAGTTTCTCCTCTGATCTAATCTCTAAGTTAGATCCTCCAACCTCCTCGTACGGTCCAAGCTTATTTGCTAGAGTTGCCATGAGGAGGGTCATATTACGAGAGATATCAGCGACTTGCTCTTCCAACCTCACAAATCTCTCTTCTGTTGGATCTTGAGGGTTGTTGTGAACAAACTCATCTGCCATCCTACAACAAACTTCGAGGGTTGTTGTGAACAGACTTTCATCTTAAGACAATTCCTGGATCTTGCAACTTTCCACAAATACCCTGAAGAAAACTACGCTGATACCAATATGATCTGTAAATTGCCATGGATATTCCACTAGAACAGTTCATCACAACAGATCTTAAACTATTTTGAAATCTTAGATTTTGCAATTTATTTCCTTAGATCCAAATTAGTTAATTACTAGCTTTGCTTGAATTTATGACATAACTGAATTACAAAAATGAAAGAAAATGAGCAAAAGAACACACCATTCACACATAAATAAACACAAGATATATGCTCGGAAACCCAATACGAGAGAAAACCCAACTAGAAGGTGAGGCTTATGCTCTACTCTCTTTTCTTTGGTTATGGAAATGCAAATACAAAGAAAGAGGCACTCACTATGGAGTTGCCTTTAACACTGTGGCCTGTATGGCTACTACAGAATCTTTCCCTCCTCTGTTATCCTCTCAAAATAACAATCCTGGCTGCTCTGCTCAACTATAGAACAAGTATAAGGCTAAAGATTGGAATCCCCTTCTCCTCCTAGCAGCCCATTATTTAACATAGCTCGATAGTCATCTAGGGTTAGGGTTTTGACTTCCACAACCCTCAATTAATGATCAGGTTTGGACCTTCTAGAAGCTTCTTGAAAATCCACACGTGGCTAGCACCACATGTTTGAGGAATGGGGGTTGACATGGCATCCACTTGTACCATGGTGGTCAACAAGGTAGGTCAACTTGCGGGAAGGATACTTTCACATATGAGCTCCAATTGAGGCGATTGTGAACCATTGGAAAGGTCTCCGAGTGTAGAACATCGGTGTGGGTGTGCATACAAGTTCTGAACATTGTAACCCCAAAAAATCTCATTTAATGCCTTAAAATGGCTCCGGAAGGTTCCGGACCCCAATTTTCCAAACTGGAGCCTACCACTAAAATGGTCCTGCAAGCCGATTACTCCAATTTTTTCCACCTAGAAAGTACCAAGATAGATGACAAATTATACAATGATCCAATCCGGATCATACAGCCCCCTATTATTCACCAAAGAACAGCCCTCATACAAGATCAAGTTGACTTCATAACCCAAGTGAAGTAAGACACTGATCTTCTCCATCCCAGCCAACAAAAAGTTCTAAATTTTTTCCTTGTTATTTTAGTTTTAACAATCTGAAATTTACACAAGCTAAATCTTTAGATCAGATAGTCTTAAATGTCATTTTGCACTTCATCATTATCTTAAAATGGCTAGTTGATTTTGAGGATCAAACTATTGTCCATTTCATGCTTTAAATCCATTCAATTTGCGCTTGTCTAACCCCTTCATTTGCTGGTTTCTATTTTCTGAATAGGGGAATTTAAGTTTCGGATCTGAAATTTTTATTAAGTGGAAGCATTAAAACAGATCTAACAAGTTTCATTCATTTAGAAGCAAATTTATGTTTATGGTGCAAGAATCTAAACTAATTCATTCATTTTCACCCTAGTTTCATTGTTGGTTTATTTTTCTGAAATGGTATTGTGATTTAGATCTTAACACTCACTAAGTTAATTCAACAAGACAGGTCTATCACATTCACCAAATATTCTGAAGGAAAATCAGTGTTATTTGCTAAATTTCATAGGATCTATCACATCTAGTCTTGTTTATGGTTATTGTCTCAAGGGAATTTGATAAATAGATCTTAAATCTGAAATCTACAATAAGGAAAATTCAGTCTCACACATTTTAGAATCGAATGGCATTTTCTAAAAGCAAAACTCATCTTTCCATGGTTGGAATAAATCAATTTGCAAATACATGTTTTGATCAATAGTTGTACATTTTCAAGCAAGGACACCTAACTAATGTTGGTTCATTACCAACACATAACATCACCTAAAGGATCAAGGAATTAATTTGCTAATTCTTGGAAACAAATCTCATTCATATTGTGGTATACACTTAAACTATTTGCAATTTTTATCTTTCGATGGTATATGGATCTAGATGGTTGAGTGACCTTTTTGATCCAAAGATAATTTCATTGTGGGATCATTTTATGAGTTCTGATTAAATCTGGAAATCACCATATTTCAACTTGTATTTTGCGGACGATTTGTGGTAATCAAATTATTGGGATAAGCATTGACTCACATACACATAAGGATAACTAATCCACTTCACGAATCTGGAAATTTCAGCATACAAATTGATTCACTCATGGCAAATTTATCTAATGCATGGTTTAAATCTAACAAATTTCCTAGCACAAGTTCTATCTACATATTGTTACTGAAATATTGGTTCAAGTTTAGATTTCCAGCACTTTGCAATTATGAATTGGTTCATTGTTCAAGGAAATCACATTTGACATATCTAAAGCGATTTGCACGTTTTCATCAGGGATAACTTAATCGGATATAAGTTTGGATTTGAATCATCAATCATAAGTCTCAAATCAAAAAACTAAGCTACACTCTCCCTCACACTCTACAATGATTAGGCTTAGTTGACATTAGGGAAGCCCCCTAGGCTAGGATCATCCTTAGTCTAAAGTGAGAGAGGTAAAGCCACTGAATTGCCTTCAAGTTCTCATCACTTGTGCTTGGGGGACTTTTGTACCAGGTGAGAACCTAGGTGATAACAGGTCTATATACCTCGTCCGTTTTTTGTTTGAGCTCTGCTTTCTACTATCTAGGTCTATAACGGTAACAGTCTATAGAGCACTGACATACAAGAAGAGTAGTTCCCAATTCCATTAATAGTATCTGCTATATTATATCAATAACAGTATTATTACTGCAGAGATATTTGTATCAATTTGAGTGATTTACCGTTTGAGCATTTCTCTTCTACCTATAATGTCCAAATTAGAATTGTGTTAGCCAGATAAAAGATTCAAACGCCCCTTTTATTTCAGAACAATTAATGACATCTTTTAAATAAAAGAAGACAGCACATTAATAAAGCAGAAACTTACTCGGTACAATTCATCCAATCCTACCCATCCAGTTGACACACCAAGTTCAGTTCCCAGTTGACGATTATAGTAAGCATCAATCACATCATAGAAACGACTGAATCTAAATAACCCCTGTATTGGATACAGTTCAGCACCTTCAATCACTTCCTTCAGAGCCTGCTGTCCAAAATAAATCAATACCTGCATGCAAATTCCAAGAACATCATCATTACTTTTTCTAACCAACAAAGAATACAGTGGCCGTAAAAAGAAAAATTCTAAATCATTACTAAATCAAAATCCATTTGTTTCTAAATCATACACTGGGTACAAGGCATTCTCTCACTATAGGCAAATAGCATGAAAAGTCGAAACAATCATAGATGAATGAACTGTCTCGTCATGCAAAGGAAAGTATGTAACAAAAATAGACAAGCTACATGAACAAGTAAATCTGAAACGTGCAATAAAATGGTACACACTTGATATGCAATTATATTGATCGTGAAATGTTAACTAGCAATGATAGGAGTCAGGACAACCTACAAATGCACCAAATAACTTAATTTTCAAGAAAATTAAGGCTTGTGATTTTTCGGAACTGCTTTCCACATTTGAAACTGCCTTGTTTTTATTTTTTAAGATTTGTTGATGATAAATATAAGTTACTTGGAATATAGAAATGCTTGACTAGAAAAAAAAAAATCAAATGCTGATGTGCAATTAATACTAAGAACTAGATACTTCCCAGATTAAGTAAGACTCTACAAATATTCTAAAATATAATTCTTGTAAAAAATATTTTTATTTGATTTTACAGACATATTGATAGAAATTTTTCATATAAAACAATATGCTCCAATTTAATAATCTTCAAGCACAATTCCACTTCCTAGAACTTACAAATACTCATAGCTTTTCAGTAATAGCAACTAGCTTATCTTCATCTTTCACTTCCTACTTTTGATGCATCTTGCTCTTTTTTATTGTTGTATGTTTTGTGTCCTGGTTTTTGTGACAAATGCTACATTCTGGTAGTCAACTACATCCAAAAGCAATGAAATATCAGGGCATGCAGCAAGCTTAACATGAAGATCTTTGATCAATCCACACAGCTTGATCTCTCGGGAATCCATGGCACATACATTTCTATATCAATGAGTTATATTCAATCCTAACTGACTCATTACTTTCAATGACATTACATTTGTAGAAGCTCCTAAATCTAACATACAAATTACAATTGTGTAAAAGGAGGTCATTTATAATCAGAGTAATATAAAAAGGAGCACGACCACCATTTCTTCAACCTTGGCTCATCTTTTGAAAAATCACTAAACAATCTTCATTTGAATCCTCCTCACTCAAACATTTCTTCAACTTTTCCCTTTGAGAAGGCAACTTGGCTAATTCCAAAAGAGGAACTGGAACCTTAATCTTGGAAATTTTATTCACCAAATCAATATTCTGATCAAAGTCGGCATTTTTTTGTTGACTCACTGAAGGAGACTTCTTGACCACCCTCTCTGGTTGAATAGGTTGACTATCATTCAATGTTCACAGAAAAACTTGTTTTCCAACCTGAGGCTTCTGAAAAGAAGAAGGAATTGTTCTTTGATAGGTATTAGTACATCTTTCTCTTACTATCTTTTTAATCTCCTCCTGTGAAGGCATTGGACCATACATTCTTGTAAGCTTATCAGCTACTATACTCTTTCCCTTTATCTATCTCATCTGATCACTTGTCACCTGGAATGACTTTCCTTGTACATTGAAAACATAATCTTCATCATCAACATAATTCAGATTGTGTAAATCATTTAAACCATCATTTCCTAATGAACTCTCAACATCACCAACTGGGCATGTTCTTTCATCATGAAGGTCCTAACACTTTCTACACCAAGGAAAATGTTCTTCATTTACTTGATTAGGTTAATTTATCAATACTGAAGGTCTTGGATCTTGAGGTGGGCAGTTCCAAATCCCTGAGATGTACCTTGTTCTTCTAGAGTTGCCAGATGGGCTCTTATGATAAGCCCTTAAGGTTTGGCTTGTTACCCCCAACCTAGGGGTAACGAAAGAGATCATGTCTCGATGCCCACAGGTTGCAGACATGGAGTACTAAGAGCCAAATGGACAAAGCATAGCCCCGGAGGGCCCCTTCTTTCCATGATGCATTCTACACATCACCAACAGCAGCAACGTCCACCACACCGACCTGGTCCCAAAGGGCAATGGGTCTTGTTCCATTGAGGTAATGAGTTTGGGTATCATGGTAAGTGTTCCTCTAATGTTTGAAGCATTTGAACATGTTGCAAAGAATCTTTCTTGATTACAGAACGTTTGCTTGGAATTTATACTCTTTGCCTTATTTAACCCTGGTGGGTGTCATGTTATCCTAGTAATTTGGTCACCCTCGTCAAGAGGGTGCTACTGGGGGGTTCCTTGACGAGTCATCATCCATTCCCTATCATACTTATCACCTTCCACACTTCTTCCATATCGTCTCCTTATCTTTTGGGATTTTCGGGTGTACTGACCTGAGAACGGATTGTAACTTATTTCATGGGAAGAAAGGGCTAAAAGCCCAGAGGGGAAAAGTAGCTGGAAAAAGATAAAAGCCTAAAATATAAACCTTCTTGATGCTCACCCAAACAGGTCTTGAGTGTTAGAATATTGGATGTGCTCATTTAACCATAGACAATATAGCAATATTGTCACCCAACCAAGGCTAATGCACCAAGCAAAGATAACCAAAACTGATCAGAGAGTCCAACCCAAAAAACTTGAAAAAATGTAGATTGCAGAACTGCCGGTAGTAGCAGCTGCTCACAAGACTTGCGCACAAACTGGCCTTCTGCAGTGCGCACAAGTGTACTTCTGTAATTCTGAGAAGTCTGGCTAAAATAAAGACTAGCCTCCTGTATTTATACTGCTTCTGCCAGACTGCCTGGGCCGACTTCTCATTCTAAGTGCTAATTACTTAGTATATAATATTTCCTTTAGTCGACTTCTCTTCTAGGGTTATATCCAAATCTTTTCTTGCTTCCAAAATATTCTAATCTTGTCAAAGGTCACAAATGGAGGTTAATACCTCCCGCAGCTACCATAATATCAACACTCCCTCCTAGTTAGGGAGGTATAACGGATAATGGTCTTGAGCACAAACAAACCATTCAATTGGTAGCATCATTATAGCCACACAGGCTAATTAAATCACGAGCATCGTCATTATTATCCAACTGGATAATCTCCATGACAACTAGTACAATGTCAACTGATAGAACACAATTGTGTCTATATAGTTGTACACAACTACTCAATCCGTGACACAGTCACAAACAATGGAACATATCCACCACAGTAGCATACCTCTACTGTCTAGAGACATACAGTCTCCATAGTAATCATATCATCTGATATCAACCTGCACATAAACAATATCATGATATAAACTAAGTCATCTAGGCCATTCTTCCACTTACATCTGTGAGATCCAGAAGAGCATCTGCCCTTAGAAAGTAAAACATTAACGATGGGCTATCTAGACTATTCTTCTCAAGCATGGAAGAATAATTGTCCTGATTTATGAGCCTGAACCATTCACCTATCCGGGCCATTCCTCTGGCACTAAACAAAGTGCAACCTGGAGAGAATGAGTCTGCCCTAGGGAATGCATGTCCTTGATTGCTGAACCTGTACCATTCACCTATCTGGACCATTCCTCCAACACTAAACAAAGTGCAACCTGAAGAGAATGAATCTGCCCTAGGGAATGATTATCCGGACCATTTCCTAAGGAAATGACTGCCTGAACCAACCTCCAAAATGGACCATTCTTTGAAACTGCTCACAACTGTGAGCTTCAAAAGAATGATTGTCTGGCGAGGCGGACTAGTCTTCTTGACCACTACTGAGAGTGATTGTCAAGAAGAAAGATTGTCCTAGACCATTCCCCCACACTGGCCACAAGGGGAATCGTTGTCTATGGTACATTAGCAATCCATCGAACCATTTTCATTACAAAAATGACCGTTCGATCTGGACCATTTTCCGAACTGGAAAATGCATGTCCGTCAAAAATCTCAAACCACTTTCCGAATTGGAAAGGAACTGCCCATCCTGGACGATTTTTCAAAGCTGAAAAATGACTGTCCATAAATCAATTATATGTCAGTGCTCCCTCCCAACCTGGAGAGCGATCTCTTCCCTTTCAGCTAAGGAAGTTATTTCCATGATACCCAATTTGTCTCGTAAGTATGCAAACTTTATTCCGAACAAAGGCTTTGTCAAGATATATGCTGTCTGCTCATCTGTGGGGATATATTGGAGCTTCACTTCTCCTTCCTGGACTTTATCTCGAATGAAGTAGTTTTGATCTCAATGTGTTTCAACCGTTCAAGGAACATTGGGTGATCTGATAGCCTTATACAACTCTGATTGTCACATTATATTATGGTCGAATCTGGAACCTGATCAAATAATCCATAAATCATCTTTCTCATCCATACTGCTTCTGTACATGCCTCACATGTTGCGATGTATTATGCTTCTGTTGTGATGAGTGCTACAAACTTTTGTTTCCTGTTGCCCCAAGATATCATAGCGGAGCCCAAGCTGAAACACATCCCTGAAGTACTCCTTATGTCTTCTGCACTTCCTTCCCAATCTGAATCTGTGAATCCATGAAGTTGTATATCACTGGATGTGGTATATGTCCCACGAATATATCTTAGAACATGCTTTGCAACTATCCAATGCTCATGTCTAGGTTCCACCTGAAACTAGCTTAATGTGTTTACGGCAAAGCAAATGCCTGGTCGAGTATTTACTAAATACATCAATGACCCAATCAATTGTCGATATAGAGACGGGTCTACTGGATCAGAATCTAAGTCTCTTACTGTTCTTATATCTGTGGTCATAGGAGTGTCCATGGATTTGCAATCCATCATTCCAAACTTTTGAAGAATCTTTATTGCATACTTTCCTTGTCCAAGGAATACTTCACCACGCTTCTGCCATACTTCTAGTCCCAAGTAATAATGCATGAGACAAAGATCTTTCATATCGAACTCAGAAGCTAGTTCCCTTTTACACTGGATGATGAGAGACTCTTCACCTGTCAAGAATAGATCGTCAACATATAGCAGTAGAATCACAGGTGCATTGTTCACAACTTTGTAGTAAAGATTTGGATCTGCATGACTTTTAGAGAAACCAAGTCTCATTAGGTAGCTGTCTATTCTGGCATACCAAGCTCTTGGAGCTTGCTTGAGTCCATATAAAGCTTTCTTTAGTCTACAAACATGAGTGTCTCTGGAATGTACTTCAAACCCTTGAGGTTGTTCGATGTATACTTCTTCTTCGATTGCTCCATTGAGGAAAGTTGTTTTTACATCCATCTAATGTAAACTCCATCCCATGGAAGCAGAAAGAGACATAATGGCTCTAATGTAAGTATATCTGGCAACAGGAGCGAATGTTTCGTCATAGTCTCCTCCCTCCTTCTGGGAGAACCCTCTAGCTACGAACCTTGCTTTATATTTGTCCACGCTTCCGTTTGTTGCATGTTTGATCTTATGGACCCATTTTGAAGTTACTACTGATTTTTCTTTAGGTCTAGGTACAATTTCCCATACATCATTTTTCATGATGGACTGGTGTTCTTTTGTCATGGCTTCTTTCCATTGTTTCTTCTAAGCTGCCTCTTCAAACGTGGTAGGTTTTTAGACTAAAAGCTTTATCATACATGCTGCATAGCTGGAGAATCTCTTGGGCTTCTTGCTTTTTCTGAAGGTCCCACTTGGGGCTTTGAGTCTTTCTGCTTCTTGTAGGGTAGCTTCAAGCCAAGCTGGTTGTTTCTTGGTTTTGGGTACAGCGTCTGAATCAATGGTCTCACATGGTTGCATCAGATGATCAAGTTGTTTTATTTCTTCATTCTAACTTTCTAGAAGACATTAGGCTCTTCATACTCTTCTTCTTCTATAGTTTCTTCTATGGATTTCTTGAAAGCCATCTTTTCATTGAAGGTTATGTCTCTGTTGACTTCAATCTTATGTTCTTCCAGGATATAGATTCTATAGGCCTTGGATGATTCACTATATCCCACGAATATGCCCTTCTTTCCAGAGGGTTCTAATTTCCTTTTATCCTTGGGAATGTGAAAGTAAACAGGGCATCCAAAGATTCTTAAGTGTTCCACATTAGGTTTCTTTCCTGAGAAGGCTTCTTCTGGAGTCATATCCTTCAATATGCGGTGAGGACTTCTATTCTAAATATATATTGATGTCATGGCTGCTTTTCCCCATAGATACATAGATAAACCTTGATCGTTCAATAATGCCTTCATAGTTTCTTCAATAGATCTGTTCTTCCTTTCTACTACACCATTTTGTTGAGGATTATGAGGAACAGTTAGCTCCCTCCTAATCCCTGTCGATTTGCAAAAGGCAACAAATTCCTTGGATGTATATTCTCCTCCATTATCTGTTCTCAAGGTCTTGATTTTCTTGTTTGTGAGGTTCTCTATCTCTGCTTTGAATTCTTGAAACTTGTCGAATACTTCGTCCTTTGTCTTCAAGAGATATAACCAAGTCTTTCTCGAGTAATCTTCTGTGAAGATTACATAGTAAAGAGAACCTCCTAGAGATTTGACTGGCATCGGATTGAAAACATCTAAATGTATTAGATCTGGAATTTCCTTAGATCTATTATTGTTGCTTGAGAATGATTTCTTGACATTCTTACTAAGATCACATCCTTTGCAAATTCCTTCATGTGTAGACCGTAGTTCTGGTATTCCTTCAACCATCTTTTTGAGGAAGGGTAACGCTTGATAGTTGATATGAGCATACCTTATATGCCAAAGTTCATTGGGATTGACTTCATCATGTATAAGGGCTTCATCATTTCGTTCTAGTAGTCTGTATAGTCTTCCTTCACGGGTTCCAATAACTCTAGCATTCTCTATGCTTGAGTCTCTAGGCCAAGATAATACTTTTCCATCTACAAAAGCTATTTTGTTTCCTTTGTCTTCTAGGCAAGATATGGATACAAGATTCTTTTCTAAACCAGGTACATATAAGACATTGCTCAAATGAACATTGTTACATGTTTTCAATTTGACAGAGGCTTGACCAATTCCTTCGACTAGGTAAGTGTTTTTGTCTCCAAGTTCTACCTTGTATGATGTCTTCTTTTCATTTAGATTGGAGAGTCTAGCTTGATCTCCTGTCATATAAATGGAAGCCCCGCTGTCAATTATCCACATGTCATCTTCAAGCGTTCCTGTGAGTGTTGAGTTGTATAGATGATTTGTCTTTTCATTCATGACTTCTGTTGATTGATAATTGGTCAAGCTTTGACCCAAAATTTCAACCTTGACGCTTCTGCCTTCTGAGAGTGCCAAGAGGTGCGCTGGAATAAGGTGCACTTGAATATCTTCTCCTTGAGTAAGGTGTTCCATCATAAGGTGTTGGATAAGGGTTCTGGGGTTTCTGCAACTGCACCTGCTAGTAACCCTAACGGCAGTACTTTAGTAACTGCACCTGCTAGTAACCCTAGCGGCAGTACTTTAGTAACTGCACCTACTAGTAACCCTAGCGGCAATTCTTCAACGAGCTTGATAACCTTATGGCTTAGCTTCCTTCCAGTGGTTACACTGAATGAAGGAGGTGTGGGCCCATAACCTGTTAGAATATTGGATGTGCTCATTTAACCATAGAAAATATAGCAATATTGTCACCCAACCATAGGCACTAATGCCACCCCCGAGCACCTTGACCTTGACAGAGAGAAGAATTTCCAGCAGCAAATCAATAGCCAACCAAGGCTAATGCAGCAAGTAAAGATAGCCAAAACTGATCAAAGAGTCCAACTCAGAAAAACCAAAAAATGTAGATTGCATGATTGTCGGCAGCAGCTGCTCCCAAGACTTGCGCACAAACTGGCCTTCTGTAGTGCGCACAAGTGTACTTCTGTAATTCTGAGAAGTCTAGCTAAAATGAAGATTGGCCTCCTGTATTTATACTGCTTCTGCAAGATTGCCTGGGCCGACTTCTCATTCTGGGTGCTAATTATTTAATATATAATATTTCCTTTAGCCGACTTCTCTTCTAGGGTTATATCCAAATCTTTTCTTGCTTCCGAAATATTCTAATCTTGTCAAAGGTCACAAATGGAGGTTAATACCTCCCTCAGCTACCATAATATCAACATTGAGAACGATGAATTGCTTCTCTTAAAAGAATTGAAGACCTAGAAAAGATCAAACACATAATAAATATCCCACTTAAATGAAAGACTAACACAAGTGCGTTATAACGCTTTGATGGTTACCCCTATGGCACTTTGTGGACCTCTCCTTTCAAGTAACATTGTGGTACTGCCCCCCGCCCTTGATTTATATTGGGGAGTAGCCAGTGTTTGGACTTTAATGAATTAATGGAAATAAATGGGCTTGGAAAAATATTTTATCGCGGATAAAGGGAAGCTCACCCTGTACAAAGGCATCCATAAATAAGACAATACAAACCCTTGTATGTCATGAACCCCATGCCCAGAAGTTCACCCTACTCCACTTCACATGCACACATGACTTAGATAGGTTCCACTTAGGAAACACCTTGGACCCAGGGAATGATTGACCCAATAGGATGTCTTGAGACCTCTCCCACACCTAAATTTGAAAATTTGTATAACGTCTTTGAGAATTTGTTTAGTTTGAAAAGGGGTTTTGAAGCACATGTTCGAGTGGTTTGATTATTAGATCTGGCTTACTTGTTATGATATTTGTGACTCGTGGATCCTTGGAGGGCGTATCTGTTTGCCTTTGCAGGACCTTGCTCGGTGGACAGGTATTCATGAGGAGGTCATCAGTTCGGACCTTTATGAGCGCTTGAAGCCCAAGGATGGATGCAAAGACCCCAGACTAGGGGCAAGATCGTGATGACTGGTTTGCATAGCAAAGGAAGAGGATGTTTCCTTTGGAGGCACCCTGGCAGGACTGGACGATGAGTTGCCACCCTTCCCCACCTGGATGTTAGCCTTTGGAGGCCTTGGACGTCACCCTAGTAGCCCATGACGTCACCCAGGGCTAGGGTTTCACACCTGAAGATGTTGGACTGCAGTTTTGGCACGTGTGGCATGGAGGATGGCCTTTAGAGGCCCAACGCTCTACTAGATGACCTCAACGTCTCATGGAGGAGGCCGAACGTCACCCTAGGAAGGATGATGTCACCCTCTTTAGGGTTTAGTTTGTGGAAATTGATTTAATTTTGAATTTTAAGACTCACCTCTCACAAGAGGGAGGACTGAAATTTTCGCTGTAAAGGGGTTATTGGCTGAAATAACTAGTACACATCTTCTTCGAGGAGCTATTTTTGATGTCTCTTGGCTATTTTGTGGTGGAAAGTCTTCAACTAGGATTTGGCTTGATTATTCTTGGTGAAGTAAAAAATCTGCAATTTTGTTTATGTAATAAATGCTTGTGGTTAATTTTACTTGTTTCATATTGAAGATTATGAGATTGCTTGCTCAAAACCCTAGGAGAGAAACATAAGGTGCTTCTATCTCTCTCTAGCCTTTCTACTTGTTAATTTGTCAAGGATATCTTGCCTAGTGTAAGCTTATAAAGCCCTGAAGTGCTAGCACTTTAGAAGCATTATTCTAGTTGCTAATTGCATAAATTTATTTCAATAGTCTAAGGAAAGAGAGATTCGCTAGGGCCTAGAAGTGTCTACACTCGTTTGAATTCATCTTTGAGATTTGAATACTTGAGGACTTAAGGTGCTACTCCTCAAGGTTTCACTTCTTCTTCCTTGGAACGCTATTATCATTGCTGTTTTTTCAAGTTGTATTGCTGCTACTATCGAGTCCATAAGCCCAAAGAAAGCACTTGTCTACTTTCTCTTGTGAAGGATTGAAAAAACAACACTCTAACTTCATTCTCACAAGCTTCTACTAACCATCTCTAACCCTAGTTTAGCCTAAATCACTAACTTTATTGCTGCTGTTATAAATGTTTTGCTACAGCCATCTAGTAGCAGCAAATTTTCTGCATAATTGACATTAATTGCTAGCTAATCACTTCAGAAATTGCTTGTGAAAAGTTATTATCATTCTACATAGTAAATGCTATATTTTCATTGTCTTTTCAAGCTTTTCTGAGGAGTATTTGTTGCAGCTGTTACATTTTATTAACTGCTGTTGTAAACTTATTGATTGCTGCAATTTCATATCAGCTAGAACAATTTCACTTGGTTCACTGTCTTTTGAGGCCAAAATATCATATTTGTACTTGTATTTGCCATATATGCTCTTTGTTGTCTTGTTCTGGGCAGGTACAATTCATCACATCCATTTGTCTCATTTCCTGAGACATTTACCATGCGAAATATCTGACTTGAGTGACCAGTGAGAGGGGGGTAATTCTTCATCCTTATCTTTAACCTACCAGCCTTTAGGTCACTGGGGACGCCTCCCTTGGGTTGGACTTGCATCCTTCCCTAAAAGAGGGGATTTCCTATTGACGTGACAGTGATAGAATATCCCATTGTTACGCCAATCTCCCTTACTTGCCTTGGGCTTTGGGCTAGTACAGATTGTGCGATAACATGGCTCATCAACAAGATTGAAGCAAAATCTTCTTATCCAGGAAACAGACTTTATCCCTGGTAACAGCAAATTGTTACTGTTCAAGTTCACACCAAAGGTGCCAAAGTCCCAAGTCACTAGATGCGAACCCAAGGGCAACTTGAAATGGTCATCCACTATCACTTCAATGACACACTCCCACACTTAATGCTGGATTAATTCTCTAACAAAGAGGGGCTTCCCTAAACAACTAAGTCTCAATGAAGGTAATCAAGTGAAGGGATATGAAGATTTGGAACAAATCTGGTTCATATTGATAAATTGAGTTGCAATTTCCAGATTTGAAATGGGTTAAGAGAACCTATAGAGGGATAGATTTTGTGATTATTATGTTCAGATAAATATGGAAATTTAATATAATATTTGACGCACTTACCAGTTCTTAGCTATTTCATAACCAATCAGCTTTAACACATGCAAAAGATAATTAAATTTCTGAATACTGTCAACTTTATCTTTTGCCCCCACTCCCGAATCGCTCTGCCTTCTAGGAGCATTTTCAGGGAGTGTACTCCCTTCCTCTAAACAACGCTCCCTACCCATTTAGGGAGTGTTATACACCATTTTGGCATATGGATAAGCTCAGAACTGGTGTGGTGGCCTCGGGTCCTAATTGGTTGAAAAGGGTATTTTTAGGTTTCTGAAGACAGATTCCCAGAACTTTGATTATGTAGTTAAGTCTGGTGCACCTCACAGTTTTGAACCTTGGTGTACTGAGGAGGAGAAAGCAGACAAGGATAAGAGCGATAGAAGATGACTAGGTCCCATGTTGGAGGATTTTTGCCCATGCTTCATGGATACATATCCATTGAGTTTCAACCTGCACATATTCAGATGACACCCTAGATGATGACATAAAGAATGGAGGCCAGCTCTGAAATTTCTAGAGACCTTCCTCAATTTGGTCAAAAGAAAAGACACTTGGGAAATTCAGTGATGCATAAGACAATATTAGAAGTTACAGAGAACGTCAAATTTGCAGCATGGAAATAGCAGTGTTTATAGCAGCTTGAGTACTTGCAGTATTTGTGCCTTCAACTGGAAAACTCCCCTCAGTCTGGAACGCTTACATCAGATCAGAATAAGGTATTTAGAGCTGAGTTTCAAATCTGCCTCAGTGACCTGATATATCCCATATCGATTCAAAGTCAGAGAAAGTGCAGTCCATAATGACTCTCAGAGCTATCCTACGATCTCCTAGAAAATGGACCAAACAGGCAGCAAATACAGCATGAAATAAGAGGAGAATCTCGAACAAGACATGTGCAGCAGACCGAATTACAGAGAAATATCAGTTTGACTGAGGAAATGGCAGACGGCGAAATTACAGAGCAAGCTTTGAAGATATGAGGTGAGATCTGTGTTTGAAAGATTATTTATATATGTTAGATGCTGAAATAACACAACAGGGCCGACCTTAGTTTGTGGGTGATATTCCAGCTGACCCATGAAAATGATTAGAGCCAACCTCAATTTGTGGGGGTAAATCATGGTAGTTTGATAACCTTTCATTAAGGGGCCAATTTGGGTTTGTGAAGGTGTGCCGACCTATGGAGGGCAAACTTGGATGATTGGATGCTTAAAGGATGTTTGAAAGCCCCGTGTCCACGTAAAGGGTTATCTTCCTTGACTGGTAAAGGATTGAAGATCCAGTTTTCCCACTTGGAGGAAGCTTGGAGAATTATGATTGCTGTTTTTGAGGTCAGATTGGGCATTTCTGCATTTTGGAGCAGCCTTACTTATCCATGCCTTGAAGCTTGGGAGCCCACATGTCCACATAATGAAGGTTACTTGTGAAAGCTGCATTGCAGAAGGGCCTTTGGAGGCTGGACACTGAGCCAGCATCCCCATTTTGTGGAAGACTGATCACCTTTTGAGGGCTTTAGCCCCTTGATTTTGTGCATGTGGCATGCAAAGGCTCAATTTTGTATTTTTTTTAGATTAATTAACTAGTGATGAGGGCTTTTATCCCTTCCATAAGCTAGATTAGTGAAAATTTAGCTTAGGAATTATTATTTTAATGTAAGAGGAAGTTGAGCCTTTCCCCTATAAATAGAGAGGCTCTTCACTCATTTTCATTGTCACTTCTTGAGGGATTTTCCCTTAGGGGGTCTGAAATTTCTGAAATTTTCTTGTAACATTTGTCTTGGATTGGTGTTTTGGTATGGAGGAATAACGATTTCTGTTTATGCAGGAATTTTGGAGATGACTCGCTGCACTTTGGAGGATTGGTTTGTAATCTAAGCTAACTTCTTGGTGGATAATCTTTGCTGATTTTCTTTGTTTAAGGGTTAATTCTGCAGATCACTTTGATTATCTTTGCTTGGAAGTTGGAAGGACTTAAGAGGCTTAGGAGTGTCTATCCCCTCCTTCAAACAATTTTTACTTGTGAAGAGAAGTCATTCAAGGGTGGAATCAAAGATTAGGAGGGTCTATCCCCTTGAAAAAATTCTTGGCTGGGGTTTTGAAACTAGGGGTTGGGATGATCTATCCCCCCTAGGGTTTAAAAGCTAGTTTCCCATCAATTGGTGAAGCTAAGCGACTAGGAGAAAGGGGGCGGCTTGGACTTATAAGGGTTTAAGTTCAAGGTTCAAGTCTTAGGAGAAAGGGGACGGCTTGGGCTTATAAGGGTTTAAGTTCAAGGTTCAAGTCTTCTTTCCTTCTTGCTCTTTGTAAATTTGTCCTCCATCAAAGCTACTATTACTTGCTTTCATACTCCAAAGCTACTCAAACCTGCTTCGTTTTAGCTTCACTCTCCACTTATTCTCAACGCACAACAATTGCAACCCTAAAGCTAGTTGGCTCAAAGCAAAAGAGGGATTGGTGAGATGACAGTGGCCCTTCCCTCTCAATTACGCAAGATTGCTCTTGAGCATTGGGACTTTGGCTCTACAAGTGCAAGTTTGTGCAATAACAAGGAGCACTAAAGGACCATCGCTCCATGAGTGCTCCCGAGAGGGAAAAGACGTTCCCCAAGCGCTATGCTCCCCGAGTGCTCCCGAGAGGGAAAAGACGCTCTCTGTCGCTCCCACGCGAATTTTTCCCCTTTTATGGGTGTCTGGGAACCAAGACAAGGTTCCAAATGGGTTCATAAGGTATAGCTAGGGTTTATTCGGATTAAAACACTCACTCGCTCCTTTTTTCTCTCGTTCTGTTTCTCATTTCATTCATTTCACTTATCTTTGCTAGGAGGGTTTTGAGTGGGCTTTTTGCTAGTTCTTGAGGAGATTGAAGAGAGATTGAAGGGAGATTGGAGAGCTTGGAAGGGATTGGAGAGCTTGGAAAGAATATTGAAGGCTGCCATAGGGAGATTGGAGAGCTTGAAAGAGAGATTGGAGAGCTTGGATGAAAGATTGAAGGCTATTGTTATCCCCATTTTGTCGATAACTAAGGAGATCATGTCTCGAGGCCCTCAGGTTGCAGATATGGAGTGTTGACAGACTACATGACCAGCAGTACCCTTTGCACGGGTGGAAAACCCACTCACCACCACAAATGGTCACATGTTTACTGATGGCATCCACCACATCAGTTTGCTTCCGGAAGGCAGTGGGCCTTGCTCCATGAGGTACAACTCAATATTATGGTGAGGATCATTTCAATATTTAATCCATTTGATTATGGTGTATCTTAGATTTCTCTAGATTTCATGATATGTGCTTGGATATTATGCCTTTTGCCTTACTTCACCTTGGTTGTTGACATTATGCCCTAGTAAGGGATCTTCCTTGGGAATGGGTTTGTTATTGAGAACTCCTTGATGAGCCATCATACAGTTCCCGACCATACTTACCATTTTGCAGCATTATCCCCCTCCATTTCCTTATCTCTTGGGATTTTAGGGTGTAATGACCCAAGAATGGGTTGTCCCTAATTCTATGGGAAGAAGGGGCTAAAGGCCCAGAGGAGTTGGTGTTAGGTAAAATATAAAAGCCTTATATAAACCTTCCAGATGCTTCGCCCGGGGATCACCCAAGAAAGCAGTGAAATGCTTATCTTTGAATAAAGGGGACCCACAATAAAATGAAATGCTTAAAAGGTTAGTTGAAGGATAAGAGGTCTCATCACGAGCTGAACTATCACGTCCATGGATATCTAGTGGTATGACATTGTCATCATCTGGTCACCAAACCAAGGCAGTGACTCTCAGTTGCATAGTTGAGAGAAAGGGGGTCTCATCACAAGCCAACCTTCTCATTTCCATTAGGTATTTGTGGGTGATATGTCCACCACCTGGTCACCACGCCATGGCAGTGACCTTCAATCTCTCCTTATACTATTATGAAAGAAAATATAAAGAAAGAAAGATAAAGGCAAATGATGGGCTTGGAAAAAGTACATTGCGGATGAAGGTACCACACACCCTCTACAAAGGCACCCATGAATGAGACATTATGACCCCTAGTATGTCATGAGCCGTATGCCCATTGAGTCTTGACCCCATCCACCTCATACACTTTACATGGCTTAGAGAGGGACCTCTTGGAAGCTCTCCTTGACCTAGGTCAAGACCTACCCAATAGGACACCTCGTCAACCCTCCCATACTTAAGCTTTACAAGTCACATAGTGTCTTTGAGTTGTTAATTGTCTAATATAGTGATCTTTGATGCACATGCTTAGATGGCTTATTTATTGATTTGATCCACTTATCATGATGTTATGACTTGAGATCCTTGGAGGGCGTGTTCATTTGTCTTTGCAGGACCTAGCTGGTGGATAGTTTTGGGAGAACAAGCCTAGCTTGGGCTTCCATAGGGCTACAAGCCCACAGGTTGGATGTCAGGGACCCACGTGCCAGATGAGAGAGAGATGACTTGGACGACCTTTATGATGATTTGGACAACCTAGCCCACCCATTTCTTGCCAAACGATTCTCAGGAGGGGAAAAACATTCCATTTTTTAGCTTCACGTCATGATCTTGGGGGCTAGGGCATGGTGGTGAGGTGTCACTCTTTGACACATGGACATTTGATGAGAGGGGTCTTCACCATGATATGAGTGCCTAGATGCTTGACACATGGCCTTTGGAGGCCCAGCTGTGCTTCTCCAACACCAACGACCGCCTCAAAGTGGCAAAACGTCCCCTAAAGGGTGACATCCTCCTAAATTAGGGTTTAATTTGTGCAAAAGATGAAATTTTAAGTGAATTGTTTAATATTATTTTGTTAAGGGGGCAAGATTAGGGCTTTTGACCCCTAATCTTGTGTTTTACTCCTTAATTTGTGAACAAACTATGTTAGCTAAATTTTGTATCAATAGAGATCATAAGATCTCATTTTAAATCATAACTCTCCCTCTTGTGAGAGACTTGGTCTGAAATTTTTGGCCTCCTTGACTCTTTTAGCTCTTGTGCACTTGTTTTATGGCTATTTTATGAATGGTTTATGGAGGAAGGCCTAGCGCTAGCTTTGGATGATGCTTTCTAGCTCTTATGGTGGATTGTCTTAGCATTTCTCTTGATCTTGGTATGGTTTTTACTCTCTTGCTATCATTTTATTCAAGTCAAGTATTGTTATGCTAGGAGCTAGGTGGGAAATATAAGGGCATACACCCCCACCATAGTCTTCACCATTTTATTGCTTCATCTCATTAATTACAAGGGTTTGCTAAGAGAAGTATAAGGGCATACACCCTCTTAGTTTAAACCCTAGATGAGAGAAGCTTGTCTTGAGAAGTAAAAGGGCTTACACCCCCAAGGAGGTAGCTTCTCTAAGCTCCTTGTGACTCCATTAACCCAATTGTAAAGGCACTAGTCATACTCTTTTTTGCATTGGAGATATAAAATCATTGCCTTGGGAAACGTGATCCTTGGTTTTTTGAAAGTTCTCTTGCTTGAAATTGATTTTTCTCATTGAGAGGAGTCTTCCCCCACTAGGGCATCCCCTCTCTCCCAGCACTCTAATTGTTGTTACAAACTTTAACCTACAGCCATTAGGGCTGCATAACCATAGCTACTAACACTCTCATAACTTTAACCTACATATTGTTTACAAGTATATCAGAGTTTTTCTCTTTGATTTTAAAAAGTTCTTATCTCATAGACTTTTTCTTCATATGTGTGTTATTACTACCTGATGTAGATAATATGCATATTACATGTTTCTTATCAAGTCTTCCACCTATCCACCTTATCTCTGAAAACCTGATCTGAAGTTATTCAAGGCCTTATTTCTTGGTGTATATTGTATGGAGTTATCTATTGTAGACATTCTCTATTGAGTTTTCCATCCATTTGCCACCTTTTATAATATTTATCTTTCACATTTTGATGGGTACTGGTCTTGCACTTACAGCAGTCTAAGTGTGACTTCTAGTGCCAACACATTCTATGCAAGCCGTCAAATTGAACCTTTCGTTTCATTTATTTATTTTATGCTTCCAACTCTTCCCTGGTGTATTTTTGTCCATCCTCCTTTGGCAATTTGGCACAAGTTGTGACCCCTATGCTCTTGGTTTCAACATTGGCAAAAACCCACATAGATGCTTCCTCAAACAAGTATATGAATAATGAACCTAAATAAGTTTCTTACAATGGTGACATGTAAATTTAGTGGTTTTATCCCCTTTCCCTCCCTCGTACCTTAACACATACTTCCACAAGGTTGTTAAACTACCTTTTTTTCAACCTCACTTTCAATAACATCCCCTTGATCCCCTTCTACTTCTTCCTCCTCTCCAAGGTCTGGGTGATACTGATACTCACCATGAAGATTCTCATATTCTTCCCCAGCATTAGCATTGCCATCAACACCATCATATGAAAATATTGCAGCATATACCACATACCCATCATGCTTCTCGACAAAAACCCTATATTACAAAGGGACATGCTCCCCTAGGTGGGGAACGTGTCCCCCACATTTCCCACATTTATGAGATAACAAAACTCAATGGGGGACATTTCCCCACGTCCTCCTATTGGGGAAACTCAACGGGAGATGTTTCCCAAGAAATGGGAAGTTTCCCTTTTATGGGGAACTCTTCGGCATCCACCCTCCAAAAAGGGGGACTCCTGAGCCTTCCCCCACAATTTTTGCCCAATCAAAAATACGACAAAATCAAAACACAAAAACGAATTTGAATCAATATTCCAAGCTTTCATTGTTTATGTTTGTGACATGTCATTGTTTCTCATATATTTAAATTTTACCTTTTCCTTAGGATTTCAAAAGGGGTCCCATCATTTCCCACGACATTTCCTAAAATTCGTGGTTGTCTTTCTTATCGCCTCTCACCTAGGGGTAACTAGAGGAGATCATGTCTCATTGTCCACATTGCAAATAGTGATCCTGGTGATGATGATGATCAATATTCTCCACTGGTCGCATCCCCTTAGATGCCTCCCCCCAGATCATAGCTTAGCTCATCCACTTGATCAACATGGTTCATTTGATGATGGTGGCCCACCACACATGAGGTACATTAGTCATTGTTTCATATAAAATGTCATATTTAATACATCAGGCATTTAGGTGAGGATCATGGGTTGAAGTCATATAATGGATCATGATTGCTTGGAAGTTGGCAGTTATGCTTTTTGCCTTGTCTCACCTTGGTGAGCATCACATGTGTCCTAGTCCAGTGTTGTCACTCTCTGGGAAAAGAGGTACTATTGGGAGGCCTTGATAGGGGTAATGTACCATTCCTTCTCGTACTTAACACTGTCCATCTATGTTCCCTTCAATTGTCATCTCTTCGGGAAATGGTTGTTACATGTATCCCGAAAATGTTCGTGCCTTCATCCTCCTATGAGAAGAAGGGGCTAGAAATCTTGAGGTTGATGCAGTTGGTAAAAAGAATAAAAAAGCATGTTAAGAAAAGAATAATGGGATCACAAATGACCAAGTCAAAAGCCAAAGGCCAGCTTGATCTCTGCCCCCTCGCTATGGAGCGATCACCACTAGTCCTAATGCACGCAATGAATATCAAATCAAAAGGATTTTGACCCAGTAAAAAATAATGAATGCACGAACCTGAAAAATGGGACTTGCAAAGCAATAAAAGAATATCAAAAGGCAAGAAGGGTTTTGGAATACACACACTACAGAGGAAAGGGTAACTCAAGCACCAAGCGCTCCCTCTACAAAGGCACTCATGGAGATGAACCCACAGGTGTCCTTGCATGTCAATGACACCATGACCATGAAGTAAACCCCATGCCACCTCATTCACTTACACTTTGAAGGGTTTCTCGGGAACTACTCCTCTACTTGGGTACTAGCACACCTAATAGGGTCTTATGATGGTCCTCCCATACCAAAACTTGGCAAATTGCATAAGACCTTGAGCTAGTGTGAAGTTTGAAGAAGATATATGAGTCAATTGCTTACGTGGCTTCTATATTAAGTTGTGGTTTACTTTGTAAGATTCTAATGACTATTGTATCTTGTAATGGTTAAACTCACTTGATTCTATGAGCCTTGTTTTGATGGTGCACCCTTGGTATGGCCCTTTGGAGTACGTTCTCATCATGATGTCATGCACTACTTGGAGGACGTTGCACATTTGAAGATGAGCGTTGAATCTCCTAATGACTTGGACTCCCTTTGGACACTTTGCAGCACCTCCTAGACCTTAGACATTGGACTAATGAGCTAAGACATTGCAAATATAGCCAGATGGGTCATCAGAGAGTTGGAAGCCCATAGGTTGGACAGTGCACCCCTAAGAACATTAAGGTTTGATTGGGTGACATTGCATTTGGATATTGCACACCTCTTAGGAGGGATGATGGAGCCTTCTTTATGCAGGACATTGACACTTTGACCTAGGACGTTGGGGATAATGAGGATGACGTCATACTTGAGGTGACATGAATTTGCACTAGGTCGACCTAGCATTGATCATGATGAGTCGACGCTTGATGATGATGAGATATGACCTTTGGGATGAAGGGATGTGACCCTTCATGATGCTTTGCACCTTTTAGATGAGACGTGGCCTTTGGAGGCTCTTGCGCCCTTAGAGGAGATGACGTCACCTTCACTTTGGCATCTTGCACTCACACATGTCATCTTTAGGGAGACATTTTGGTGTATTTTCACTTTATCTTTACGTTGGAGGCTATTTTGGGGACGACCTAGACCTATCCACCTTGTATCATGGATTAATTACATTATAGGGGCTTTTTGAGAGGTAAAGCATTAGGGTTTCCTCTTATAAAAGGCTAGTGCTTCCATCATTTGAAAATCATAACTCACTTGTGGAGAAACAACTCTATACTTGTCTCTTTTACTTCTCTTTCAACATGGAGTACTTATCCGCACCTCTTGGAGAGTGATCTTGTGGATGTTTCTTCTAGTTTTGTGGATGATTCATGTTCTAAGGTTTCTTCATGCATAACGACTTGGCTAGTAAGTGTTATTTCCAGGTGTTTTGTGGTTTATTCATGGTGTTTTAAGTAAATGCTTTATCAAATTCATGATATCTTGCATATTATCTTGTTCTCCTTGGATAAATTTGTTTTGAAACCCTAGGAAGTCTTGCAATTGTGCTACCTTCCCTTGTTTTCATTCATTTTAAGTTGGTTGAAGCATATAAGGATAATTCTAGGGCTTGTGATTGTACTTCCCCTAGACTTACCCTTATTGGTTGAATCCTAGAGATTTTCATTGTACTACTCTACGGTTTTGACCTAGTTTCCACCTTGATCTCTTATTAGAAGCCTTAGAAGGCATACGACAACATTTAGGGTTTGTGATTGTACTACTCTAATTTTGTTTTCCTAAAGGGTTAGACCTAGGGTTTGTGATTGTACTACACAAGGGTTTGATCCTTGAATTTTCTTTGCCTTTTATCCTCCATTGAAGTTGCATTGACTCCATATTCCCAAGGATTTAAGACGACTCTAGTATTTCTCTCATTGCAAGTGACTTTGAACCCTAGTTTAGCTCTCTCTCTCTCTACCCTTCTTGTGATAGTTATAGGATTGCATCTTCATTTGTCATCTTCCTTAGCCTAACGCCTTGCATTTTAGCCTAGAATCATCTCTATTATTATTCATTGTTGCATTTTTCAGCCATTAGGGTTTATCATCTTGCATTCATTTGAAGTAGTCTTATGTTATTTTATTTCAACGATCATTAGTCAATGGTTTGTTAGTCTTTTATCTAGCATTTAGCATATTTTCCATTGCATTCTTACTAATTTTAGGACTAACTACTTGTTGATGTTATAAACTTGTTATATGTTGAAGTGTATCATCTTTTACTCAAGCTTTGTTACAACAATTTCTTTTTCCGTTGATAGCTAGTGTTACAGGGCATTTATTTTACTCTTTTAACTCGATAGTTATCTTTGATTGTCTTAGAAACACCCTTCACACACATGCATTGAATTTTCCTAGGTTAAGCCACCTTAACCTCACCTTGAAAATTAACCTAGTTGGTGGTAAAATCAAGTAACCAAGATAAGGGGCCTTAGTTTGCTATAGAACCCTTTGAGGTTGCTAGGGAAGCCTCCCTTGTGTTGGATCTCCATCCTTCACTAAAACGAGGGAAGTAGTTGCTTAGGTGACAATGGCAAATACTACCATATGTGACACTTGTCTTGCACCTTGCGAAGGCTTTGAACAAGTGCTAGATTTTGTGATAACAGTCTTCACACATCCCCTGGGTGCATTTTCCTCTTCCCACATCCCCTCATCTCGAAAACTTGGCAGGACATTACAAAATCCTGCAATAGAATGACGCAGGCGCAGGAATGGGAAAGAGTAGGACATGAAAACATTCAACATTGAACACATACAACACAAGGGAAAAAATACAAGTGATAATAACCTTAGATTTTAACACTTCAACTCCCCAAAAGCATTTGAATGTGACGATAGCAAACCCTCAATATCCCCTCCAACCTACCACAAATTCACTCCTCAACAATTAGCAAGAAAACAACTTCAAACCCTAGAATAGATGGGTAAAATGAGTGATATAATGAGTGAAAATTGAATGAAATAGGGTTTATCAATCCAAAACCCTAGCCATGAGTTGCAGGGCCTCTTAGATCCTTCCCATGGGCCCTGTTGCCGCCTTATACACACCTTAGGTCACGTGGAAGAAATCTTCAATCCACTGGGTGTGTCCTTGGGGGCAAGTCTCTAGTCGAGATATTGTCACTCAACACTCGATTCCTCCATCTAGGCCAACTCCTAATGAAGCCAAGGGGGGTGGTCCCTAAAAAAATAACTAAGGCTAAGTAAGCTAAGTACAAAAGGAGATCTAGAAGTTTAAATGTCAGTCAAAAGCAAAAGCAACTATTCTAGCAGGGTATATGACACATACAATAGAATTTGCTTATGATAAAGATATAAGACAAGTAAAGCATTTCACCATAAATGATATAGACTGAAAGCAAATGTTAGTACTTGAAATGAAATGACAATAAGCAAAAGTAAATATAGACCAATGCCAATAATGTAAAAGTTCTTGCAAGATGTAAAATGTTGCTATAGGAAGATAAGTTGCAATGCTCTTAACAATTTTATTATTAAGATGAGTTTCTTAAGTTTGTGGGTTTATTGTGAAGTGGCTTGATGCATTGCAAGACCACTTATAAGTGAAAAGTATGTGCAAGTGATTGCAATAAAAGAAATCTAATCTAAATATTTGGCCCTCTAGAAGTTATCCCTTGATTGGGTACAAAGAATAATGTATGAGGTCCAACGAGGAGAGAACAAATCTCATTAGAGAGTATCCCCATGACTTCACATGCAAGTTCAATGTAGGATCCTAATCAAACAATAACAACTGTCTAATTTTCCTATTAAAACTGGATACACACTGACCAGGGCCCGTTCTGATGGACTCCACACCTCGGATCTAGCAAAAGCTCACAAAGGGGGGCCAAAGGAATACTAGGGCTGTTGAGGGGATGGTTTATTTTCCAACTTTGGAATTGCAGAAATGAAATTACAAAAAAGGAAATCTAACCTACTTTAATCTAGGAAATGAAACTACTCTAATGTTTTGCGGTGTTGTGATTATTTTTATGGTTTATTTTATCTTTTTAAATTAGCACAATAAAAAGTATATGGGAAGCACCATGAAAATAAGACAAAGACGCAGAGCGCCCCCGAGAGATTGAGATGGATGTTGGGTAGCCCACTGATTTAATTTATGATTACAATCTCTCTTTTTTGGGAATGTTTGTAATCCTTATAGAGTCTGGATCAATAAGCTTACAAGTTTTTTAGAACAATTTATTTTGACAAGGAAAGGTGCTCATGGGGGTCCCGAATGGTCCAAATCTTCAAAATTTGGACAGCATCTCCTCTTGGCTGTCTGCAAACCTGCAATAATCAGCAAGCAAACAACCCACAAAGATGCCCAAAATCACTTTGGACAACTTGTGGAAAAAGGTCAAAATTGTGGGAAATAATTCTAAGTAAAAAGTACACTAAATTAGCAATTTACAAACACCAAAGAACCTAAGACATTAATGTAATTATTAGAAGGTGCATCATGTATTACATAAAAGCCCACCAAAAGGCTTATAAATCCCAAGGTCATTCATCATTGTAATCATCATTCAATTATTCATTTATTTATAATATTTTATTTCCAATTGGAATATTCAATTATAAACTTAGTGTCTATAATAGTGGTATCAAAGCCTTCGATTTGGGCCTTCGGTCAAGCATTGTACACCATTTTTTTCAACCGAAATTTCTCACTCATACAATCACCATGTCAAGTCCATACAACCACCATGGTTTGCATCTGTACATTAGTGAACTTCCATCCATACGAATCATCAAACTACGTCGTCAGCCATCATACAGCCCAATGGAAATTCCATATAGTGGACAAAATTAAAATCATAGCTCGTAGGAATATTTCCAAATGTCCATCCACAATGCAAACAACATCGTACAACATGTCATGAATTCCATATAGCCACCAAATTAAATTACAATCCGTACCAAGATTGTCTTACAACTCATTAAATTTATGTCCATACACCTGCATTTATAATCCATACAGTGACAAATTTGTCTCCAGCAAGCAAACCGTATAGCCAAATTGTTTCCATCACTCAACCACCAACAATTAAACAACAAAAATTAAAACTTCTCCCCCGAAGACAAGAAGAATGGTGAGCAATGCAAATAATAATGCCAAGTTAGAAAAACTGGAGGGCCAATAAAAGCAGATTAGTAAAGAGCACGAATAAATCAAGAAGGATTTGCAGTAGAACCATGACAGTCTAAAGGAAGAAATTGCACAAAACCATGACAGTGGCAATGTGGTTGGTTGACGAGCACACGGGTTCATGGGTGCGTCGGTCCACGAAGGGACGCGTTAGTTCGTTTGGGGGCGTTGGTCCTGGAATGGGCGCGACACACCCAAGGGATGTGATGGTTTGTGAAGGTGATGTTTGGTGTCCATATAAGAGCACAAGGGCGCACAACCAAGCAAGGCATAGAAGAAACGCAAAGCAGCAAGTCAAGTGACTGAGGCAAAGTTCTAAGGCAAGGCAAGACTAAGGCGGAGTTGCGAAGACATGGAAGACAAGTAGCCAAGAGTGGGACACACAAGGAGAGTTTGGGGAAGTCTAAACGCAGGTCTGTGGGAGGCATGCTATGAGGCAGAACCAAAGTCTATTAGCTTGGTGAAAGCCTACAACAGAAATGGGACAGTGAGTCTGCGAAGGGTGCACGTCTGGGGCACACCGCAGGAATTGCAAAAGTTGGTGCGACGAATGAGTCTTGGTGTGATGAATCTATGTACGAGTGTCTTGGTGAGGTGAGGCGAGTCGTGCGAATCGACCAAGTTGTAAACCAGACCAATAGTTCTCATATTGTAATTGTTTCACAATAATAAGACTTAATCGAGTGTTAGGCACGTCTTGTGTCACTTGCACTATATCTGCATATGTCTCTTGTTTGTTTCGCAAGTGTCTTGTTGTTTTTCATGTTCACAGATGTATGCTTAAAATGACTAAGTGTTAAGTTGTTAACAAAACTGTCTAAGTATACAAGTGAGTTGCACAAAGTTGGAGTGTGACTCTCTCGTAGCATAGAACGAAGTACAGGTATGCTCTAGGTGAAGAGGCGTAGTCCGAACGAAGTATTTTTGGTGTTCCCGAGCAGCCAAGTGAGAACCATCGCAGTGTTGCACGCCCTCAGGAGGTGCACGATCGCAATATTGAGGCAGGTGTTCTGTGGGGTCGTGACTAAAAGCCAAGATGCATTGAAGGACCATATTACGAAAACCCATGAGGTGCTAATGGCAATCATCAAACAATGTTCACCCAACCTTATGCCACCAAAATCATTGATCCAAGGAGGCACAACTAGTCCACAACCAATCACATCCCCAAATGGCTTACCACTCACCCTTATGCAACCACAATCCTATAAAAATCAATCAATATACAGGTATCACTTGAGGGTAAATTTACAGTTATCAAAGGCCAATGGAAACGAAAAACAAAGTGTGGCCTAAATGAACAAAGTAGAAGAATACTTCAAAATACACAAGGTTCAAACTGCAACGAAAAATCAAGTATGCATCCATGCATTTTGAGGGCATTGCATACAATTGAGACATGTGGTGGAAGGCCTCAACAATGTTCTATTCATATATCTAGGATATGTTCAAAGATGATTTCTTTAAGAGGTTCCAAACTATAAAAGAAAAAAAAAATTGGCAAAACTCATCGGGTTAGAACAGAAAGGCGATGTAGACAAATACATACACAAATGGGAAATATTGGCAACGTGAGTGCTCGGGTTATCACAAAATCAACTACTCCAATCTTATGTGTCCAGATTGCCCCACATAAAGAATGAATTAGAAATGCATAGTATTAAGACAGTGAAAATATAAGATAAGATAATTTTATTAATGTCCAACAAGTGACCATAAATAGGTCAAAAGGACTACTAGGTACATCAAAAAAAATACAAGTGGGAGTGCAAGTGCAGCTCCTATAAAAGCATATCTAACCTCTAAGGTCCAAGACCTCAAGTCTATTGTCTAAGAAATAAAAGATACAAACCTGTGAGTCCTACAGAAGAAAGGAGCGAATTATGCGACGTATATCTAAATCTTTTGCAAATCATACAACAACGTGAACAAAACACTTTGGATAGAACTACAAACCTCATTTGCATCTTTGCATAACTCTTTTGTTGTTTCACTTCTCCTAGGCCATGTAACTCGCCAGCATCTGCTAACATAAATTAAAGTTATCATAACAATGAAATAAAATGAAGCACCAGCCCAAATAATTTTCACAAATGGACTAAAGAAACTGCAAAAACAAACCAAAAAAGGGGTGAGTTAAAAATAAGACCTCTCACGCCCAAGACGTCGGGCAAGCTCTTCCGCAAGAGCTTGTCCAGCCTTATCTGCATCTGTGGCTAGAATAATACGATTAGCCTGTGGACAAAAACCATTCCTTGTTACTTTCTTCAAAAAGCATTAACTACATTAATATTAAAATTCTAACATGCTATGACATGTCTAGATTTCTAAGTTAGTATTCCAAAAGAAAACCCTTTACAGAGATTCGATTCTTTACTTTTCTTCACACTAAGCAGCATTGAAAAGAAGGAATTTTTATCGCATGTTAGGCTTCCGAAGTTACCTGCTCAAAGTATTCTTTTGAATTCCATAGATATTGATATTTCTTGTCCTACATCATTCATTCAACAAAAGCTGTTACAGTTATGTGAGTGAAATTCAAACAATTCAGTTAATTGAATAAAAGAAAGACAAAGCACCTATACAAATACTAACATCTAAGGCATAAACATCAAAGGAAGTGCTTTGATTTCAAAAATTAGGTTTTAACTTTTAACATCGTTCTTCTAGCTGACTATTCTGAAAAAAATGTAAATCAAATAAACATGAGAATGTTTGTGTGTGGATGGTCAACAGCAATATTACACTCTAAATGTGTCTTTCAAGAAATGTGTGTGTTCTCCTGTCAAGCATGTTTGAGAGATGCTCTGAAACTAGAAATTGTGTGTAAAGAGTTCTTCAAATTACTGAACTCTGGGAATATAAATATGAGAGCAGGGAATAAACAACATCAACCGACCACAACAACTTTTAAAATAGATATACAATGACAGATTTGTGAATGCCTAAAAGGATAATCATAAATGACCAAGAGATTCAAAAACAGCCATAACAGCTGACTACAAGTACCTGTTGTTGATTGTATAAATATACATTTTATTTAAATAATAATAAGCCAATCTAAGGTCACAACCTAGCCAGATGTCAAATTCATGTACGAGAACCCCTTGTTTGTGGGACAAGAGACCCCCTCCATCCAGTGATTCCACTGCTTATTCTACAGTTGTGTTACTGGACCTGCCACCCCTGTGTGTAGGATCCACGGATCCACATATCTGATTCAGATCTGGATCTGGATCCGCGAGAATCCGTCCAAGATCCATCATGGAAGCGGATACCCTAGAGAAGGAAACAGATCATGAGCCCATTAAACGGATCCAATGGAAAATGAAACAGATCCTAAACTTTTGAAACAGAAACCAAAACTTCCAATGATTTTTTTAGCCACCAATCCCCCCAAAAAAACGATTTTTCAATGAAAAAATTACAAAACCCTAAACATCTAAAGGCCAAAAACCCTAAACCCCATTTCTGGTCAAGGTTTGATCTACCCTTATGTCAAGATCTGCTCTCAAGGTCTGATCTATCAAGGTCAGATCTCAAGGTCTGCTCTATCAAGCTCTAAACTTAAGGTTTGATATATCATCAATTATGGTCAAGGTCTGATCTATCCTTATGTTCTAAGATGTTGCTCATTTCACCCACATTATTATTTAGTCCTGCCATAGCCTTCACAAAAACAGCTTTAGTCACTGCTGATATGGACATGTGGATGCGACTCACAAAAATGCCGTTATGACCAGCTTCATGCTCATGCTGAAACAGTCTTCAAAATTATCAATTATCAATGGTAGTTATATCTTTTCAACTTATAACTTCTCAAATTACCAGCTATGGTACATGGATAGCAGATAGTAATATGCATGACGGCTTTTCTTTTTAGCTAAAACTTATAGTTCTACAGTTGTGATTCCTGAATGGTTTTGATTCTTAACTACAATTTTTTATATTATAAGAATATTTTTATATTTTTCTCTACTTCCCGTCTCCCCACTGTATCCAGATCCTGCCTTTTTTAAAACTCTGGAGGATCCACATCCAGATTGTTAAAATTAGTTCAGAAACTCACTATATTACACTCAGATTTCAGTCTTCAATTAAATCTCAACAGTCAAGCATGAAAACCCAATACTAACTGCATTTAATGAGCAGAAACACTGAATAATATAGATCTGGAACTAAATCAGCAGTGGAATCATTTACTAACAGTAGACAAAATACACTTTTGGCACCATAAAAAATCTGGGCAAAACCCCAAGAAGAATAACACAGGAAAAGAGTGACAAATTAAGGAGATTTCTTTATTAAGCTCCAGATAAAGATACTGAGATAACAGCAGCCATTTGCAGCAAGAATATAACAGAACCCAACTCAGAAAATGTGCCTCTTCTTCACTTAGAAAACTGTGCCAAAGAATCTAGAAATCCGTGCCAAGTCTCTGCCTATGAAACTGCATCAAATTTCTGTTTTAATGTTGAACTGTACAGCCTGTACTTCATCATTATCTTTCCTGAACAATGTGCACGATTTTCTGTACCAGCAGTAAAGGAAAATACAGATTCTAAACCAAGATTTTTCCTTGAAATCAAAGCCACGATTTCAGTGCATACCTCAGCTGTACAGTCTAGAAAATCCATACAGTACGGACTTCTTTAGCTGCTGTACGGTCCTGTTCAATATCACCTGCAAGTGTCTTGGGATGCATGCCCACTTCCTCTCCTAAAAGATGCGCCTCCCCTGCCTGCTGTTCTTCTCCTTTCTCCACGCTCAAAGATCTCTTGGGATGTGTGACCCTTCACCTCCCACTCCTCTCTCCTCAAAGTGTGTGCCCTCCTTCTCCACTAATGCTATCCTTATGCATTTCCGAAATGTAACAGCACTAACCCTTGGTCTTCCAATGAGATTGACAGTCAAGATTAGATCTTGCCCTCATGAGATCAACGGTCACAACTTAATCATCCGTTGAGGTCACTTAAGTCACTAAAGTGACCCATAACATCATAAAGTCACTTTTACATTAAAAAATTAAAAGACCCAACTTTATAAAATCACTTTATAAAGTTACTTTATAAAAACTCATTATAAAGTCACTAGGGAGAAAGTGTACTCGATCACTTCCACATGTTGAACGCCGCCAATGCAAAGGTACCTCCGAGCTACCAAATTCTAACACAAATCCGGATCCAAATTCGTACCCTTGTAACTTAAGTCTACAGAAGTGTACATACCTTACCCACCTCCTAATTTGAACCTATGACCTCCAAGGAGGAAACACATGTTCTTAACTATTAGAATTTGTATTGCCTTTGATTTAAAATAGAGGAAACACATGTTCTCATTGTATTGTTGACCTCCCTCACCAATCATAGAAATAGAGGAGGAGAAAGTCATTTCACATCATCATCATTGTACTCTATTCTTTGTATTGTCTTGGAGAAGTCTTGTAGGGAAATAGATGTTAGGGTTCATGAGGAAGTCTGAGGGAAGGCAAGAAGAAGGAGAAACATTGGAGATGATTATACTTGATCTTGTGGATTCATTCATTACACACTTGTATTAGAGGTGTGAGGAGTGAAGTCCACCAATTCCTCTCTCTTGTGTACTCCTCATTGTATTATCTCTCTTTATCTTAGTGCGCTAGAGTTCTTGGAGAAGTTCGAGGGAAATTCTAGGGTTAGGGTTTCACCCTAAGGAGGTGAAGAAGCTAGGGTTTGTAATAAACCCTAGAGGGATAAAAATAGCATAGCTCTTGTAAGAAAAGAAGAATAGGGTCTTGGAAACCCTAGTGCTACTTGTTATGCTTATTGAGGAGAAGAAGAGGCAGTTTGCATGAGACAGACTTGTCAGTGATGATGCTAGCTTGTTGAGGATTCTTGTTGGAGTGACCAGCTTTGGTTAGGGGTGATTCCTATTAAACTAATCGGTGTGCTCGTTTCACCATAGACAATATCACTATATTGTCACCCAACCATAGGCACAAGGCCACCCCTGAGCACCTTAACCTTGACAGCTAGAATAATTCCAGAAGCAAACACTAGAACAAATAGCCAACCAAGATAGCGTACCTCTCTCCAAAGCTAGCGCACCAAGTAGAGAAACCAAAACCATAAGCCAAAGACCAAGTCACCATTGCAGCTCTCCTCCAGTCATGCGCACCACTAGTCCTTATGAAGTCATGAGAGTGAGTGAGTCCAAATGAGCTCAAGTGCCCACTAATTATAGTGCTTCAAGTCACCTAACTAGGTCGACTTCTCTTCCTAGAGGCTAATAACTTAATATTAGATTTTCTCTTGAGTTGACTTGTCTTCTAGGGTTCTTATCCAACCGTTTAGGGTTTCTCTAGCTTCCCAAAATATTCTAGTCTCGTCAAAGATTACACGTGGAGGTTAATACCTCCTGCAACTACCGTAACATCAACACTCCCTCCTAGCTAAGGAGGTATTATCGAGAATGATCTTGAGCACAAACAGACCATTCTGTTGGTAGCATCATCATAGCCAAATAGGTTATCTCATGATCACACGGTCACACGGATCAAATCACGAGCACCATCGTCACTATCCATCTAGTTGGCAATCATCTCCAACACTAGTGATGGTCTCCATGGCAATCAGATACAATGCCATCCAATAGAACACAACTGTGTCTATCCATAGTAGTACACAACTATTGTCCAATGGTACACAACCACTCCTAGTAGCATACAACTACCAACCAGTGACACATTGTCACTACTGGTGGAGCACATCCACCACAACAACATACAGCTACTATCTAGAGACATATAGTCTCCATAGCAATCAAATCATATCATTTGATATCATCCTGCATCAACAATGTCATCAACTGCATCACCTCTAAGTCGTACTAGCATGATGTGAATGCATCATATCTAAGATGTATTGGCATGATCTGGAGTATCGTCTACATCATCTCTAAGTTGTACTAGCATGACATATCTAGCATGATGCCAATGCATCATATCTAAGTTGTATGCCACCTCTAAGTTGTACTCGCATAATATAGATCAATGCCTCACTGTGTCATCTCTAAGTTGTATGATCATCTCTAAGCCGTACTAGCATGACATATCTAGCATGATGCCAATGCATCATATCTAAGTTGTACTCGCATGATCATATCTAGCATGACACGAGCCCCCTGCATCATCTCTAAGTTGTATGGTCATCTCTAAGTTGTACTAGCATGACATATCTAGCATGATGTCAATACATCATATCTAAATTGTATGTCATATCTAAGTTGTACTTGCATGGCCATATCTAACATGATGCGGCTCACCAACATCGTCTCTAAGTTGTACTAGCAAGAACATAACTAGCATGATGTCAATACATCATATCTAAGATGTACTAGCACGATGCTCCTCAGGCCATTGTATCAACAACTCCAACCATTTGTATCATATTTGAGTTGTACTAGCATGATGCAAGTATCATCTCTAAGTTGTATGACCATCTCTAAGTTGTACTAGCATGATACAGATCCGCAGCTCACTGACAGTCCATGATGCCACATATCAGTGCTCCCTCCCAACTGAGGAAGTCGTCTCCTCCCTTTCAGCCAAGGGAGAAATCTCCACGAGCCCCAACTTGTCCCTCAAGTATGCAAACTTTATCTTGGACAAAGGCTTCGTCAAAATATCTGCAGTTTGCTCATCAGTGGAGATATACTGGAGAACCACTTCTCCCCTCTGGACTTTATCACAGAGAAAATAGTATCTCAATGTGCTTCGACCTGTCATGGAACATCGGGTTCTCTGAGAGCTTCACACAGCTCTGGTTATCACTATATATCACGGTCAAATCCAACACCTGATTAAACAGTCCAGAAACCAGTTTACGGAGCCACAATGAATTCGTACAAGCATCACAAGCTGCAATATACTCTACTTTTGTAGTGTTGAGTGCAACAGACATATGTTTTCTCCTAGCCCGTGATATCATAGCATATCCCAAACTGAAACACATACCAGAAGTACTATTTTTGTCATCTGCACTCCCTGCCCAATTTGAATCAATAAATCCATGCAGTTGTACATCATTGTTTGAGGCATATCTCAAACCATAAGTGATCGTCCCACGAATATATCTCAACATATGTTTTGCAACTATCCAATGCTCTTGTCTAGGTTCCACCCGGAACTGGCTCACCATGTTCACAGCAAAGCAAATGTCTGGCCAAGTATTCACCAAATATATCAAGGAGCCAATCAATTGTTGGCACATGGACGAGTCTACTGGATCATAATCAGAGTCTCTCAACTTCCTCAAATCTGTTACCTTAGGAGTTGCCATGATTTGCAATCCATCATCCCAAACTTCTGAAGGATCTTTACAACATACTTCACTTGTCCTAGGAAGACTTCACCGCGCTTATGCCATACTTTTAATCCCAAGTAGTAGTGCATGAGACCAAGATCCTTCATATCAAATTCAGTGGCTAGCTCCTTCTTACACTGAATAATGAGAGGCTCTGCACCTATTAGGAACAAATCATCAACATATAACAGTAGAATAACAAGTGCATTATTCACAACTTTGTAATAGAAATTTGGATCGGCATAACTCTTGGAAAATCCAAGTCTTGTCAAGTAGCTATCAATACATGCATACCAAGCTCTTGGAGCTTGCTTGAGTCCATAGAAGGCCTTCTTCAATCTGCATACATGGGTTTCTCTTGGGTCTACCTCAAAACCTTGAGGTTGCTCAACGTATACTTCTTCCTAAATCACTCCATTGAGAAAAGCGATATTTAAATCCATCTGATGTAAACTCCAACCCATTGATGTTGCTAGAGATATGATGGCTCTAATAGATGTATATCTGGAAACCAGAGCAAGCGTCTCATCATAATCTTCTCCCTCTTGGTGAGAGAAACCTCTAGCCACAAATCTCGCCTTGTATTTGTCAATACTTCCATCTACAGCATATTTTATCTTATAAACCCACTTTTAAGTGACTACAAACTTCTCTTTAGGTCTAGGCACAACTTCCCATACATCATTTTTCATAATAGATTGATATTCCTCCATCATGGCCTCCTTTTATTCTTTCTACTTGACTGCTTCCTCAAACGTGGAAGGTTCTGCATTGACAATACTTGTCATGAACATTGCATAACCGGAGAACATTTTGGGTTTCTTACTTTGTCTGAAGGTGCCACTGGGAGCTTTATGCTTTTTTGCTTCCTACAAGGTGGCTTCAAGCCATGTTGGTCTCTTTCTAGTCTTGGGTGCAATAACTGGTTCCACATGTTCATGTGGTGGTTCTCGTTCTTCACTGGGGTGTTCTATAGAACATGTACTTTCTTCTTTGGTATCTTCATGTTCCTCTTCTTCGTTGGAGTATATGGAGTCTTCTATAGATTTCTTGAATGCAATCCTTTCATCAAAAGTTACGTCTCTATTGATTTCAACCTTTTGTTGACCTAGAACATAGATTCTATAAGCTTTTGATGATTCACTATATCCAACGAATATACCTTTCTTTCCTGAAGGTTCCAACTCCTTTCTCTTGTCCTTGAGAACATGAATATAGACAAGTCATCCAAAGATTCTCAAGTGTTCGACACTTGGCTTCTTTCCGGAGAAGGCTTCTTCTGGAGTCATGTTCTTCAATATTCTATGTGGACTTCTATTCTGAATATAAACAGTTGTCATAGTTGCTTCTCCCCATAAGAACATGGATAGATTATGGCCATTCATCATTGCCTTAACTGATTCTTCAATAGTTCTATTCTTCTTTGCAGCCACACCATTTTGTTGAGGATTATGTGGAACAATAAGCTCCCTCCTAATCCCAGCTTCTTCACAAAAGGCAACGAGCTCCTTGGAAGTGTATTCTCCTCCATTATCAGTTCTTATTGTCTTGATCTTCTTATCTGTTAGGTTCTCTACTTCAGCTTTGAATTCTTGGAGTTTTCTAAATACTTCATCCTTAGTCTTTAACAGATACAACCATGTCTTTCTTGAGAAGTCATCTATGAACGTCACATAGTAAAGAGATCCTCCTAGAGACTTCACTGGCATAGGACCACATACATCTGAATGTATTAGGTCTAAGATCCCTATGGATCTATTCTCACTACTTGGGAATGGTTTCTTAAACATTTTCCCAAGAGCACATCCTCTGCACACACCTTCATGTATTGATTGTAATTATGATATGACTACGACCATCTGTTTCAGGGATGGCAAGGCTTGATAATGAAGGTGAGCATACCTTCTATGCCATAACTCACTAGGGTTGATTTCATAATGTACTAGAGCTTGAGTATTCTAACCTAGGAGTTTATACAATCTTCCTTCACGAATTCTAATGACTCTAGCGTCTTCTATCTTTGAATCTTTATACCATACAAGAACTTTTCCATCTACAAAAGCTACTCTATCTCCTTTTTCTTCCAAACAAGAAATAGATATTAGATTCTTTTTCAAACCAAGAACATATAAAACATTAGTAAGATGGATAGAGTTACTTGATTCCATCTTGATAGTAGTTTGTCCAATTCCCTTGACTGCATAAGAGTTCTTGTCTCCAAGTTCCACTTTATGAGGTGTCTCCTTTTCCTTCATTCTTGAGAAATTCTTATGGTCACCTGTTATATGCCTTGAAGCTCCACTATCGATTAGCCACATGTCATCTTCAATGGTTCCAGTAAGAGCTAAATACTAGAAGAAATTTGATTCTTCATGTTTTCCCTTCTTTGAAGGTTCTTCATCATTGGCAGCTAACACATGATGTCTCTCTTTTCTCTTCTTTGTTAGTTTAGAACAATTCCTTTTGTAGTGGCCATAATCATGGCATTCAAAGCATTGTACCTTTGACATATCTCTCTTGAACTTCTCCAGTGCTGCAATGTTCTGAGGTTCCTTCTCTTTTCCTGCTTCAAACTGTGGTTCCATGATCTTTCCTTTCACGATATCTAGAACTTTATTCTTGGCAAGGATGAGGTCAATCCTTGTCTTCCATGCTCTGAAGTTTGAAAGCCCTCCTAACTTGTTTTCTGACTTCATAGAGTAAGTCATGGTTGCGTTGACTTTGACTTTGACTTGGTCAATTGTTGACTTTGACCAAAAACTCAAACTTGACGCCTTGGCTTGCTAAGAGTACCAGGGGGTACACTAGGATAAGGCGCACTAGGCTATCCATGAATTAGGTCAAGCGCTTCACTCAAGGTGTCTCAACAAGAGGGTTAGGGTTTCGTTGCTACAGCAAAACGTTGACTGCAACTGCAACTGCAACTGAGGAAATTCTCCCAGTCTACCTTCCAATGGTTAGACTGTCCAAAGATAGTGTAAGCCTATACCCTGTTAAAATAATAGGTGTGCTCGTTTCACCATAGACAATATCACTATATTGTCACCCAACCATAGGCACAAGGCCAAGCCCGAGCACCTTAACATTGAAAGCTAGAATAATTCCGAAAGCAAACACTAGAACAAATAGCCAACCAAGATAGCGTACCTCTCTCCAAAGCTAGCGCACCAACTAGAGAAACCAAAACCATAAGCCAAAGACCAAGTCACCACTACAACAGCTGCAGCTCTCCTCCAATCATGTGCACCACTAGTCCTTATGAAGTCGTGAGAGTGAGTGAGTCCAAATGAGCTCAAGCGCCCTCTATTTATAGTGCTTCAAGTCACCTAACTGGGCCGACTTCTCTTCCTGGAGGCTAATAACTTAATATTAGATTTTCTCTTGAGCCGACTTGTCTTCTAGGGTTCTTATCCAACCATTTAGGGTTTCTCTAGCTTCCCGAAATATTCTAGTCTCGTCAAAGGTTACACGTCGAGGTTAATACCTCCCGCAGCTACCGTAACATCAACAATTCCTAACTAGGAGGAACAGGTAGCTAGGGTTTTCTTGGTGTCCCTAGCTAAGGTTTGGAGAGCTTGAAATTGTATTAGCTTGTGATGAACTGTGAATATGTACATGTACTACATCTTTTATATATAAACGAAGTGTTTCAGCGGTCGAATAATTGTGTGCTTGCAGATATGAATTTTATCTTGTATTGTCTTCTTGCTAGGGCAATATCCAACACTTCCTGTTCATGTTAATTTGACATAACATAGGGCTGAAATTTTTAAGTGATTTAACATAAATCTTGAGAATAAGAGAGGCAGATTTACTGCTGTAAATTCTGCTATAATAAAGTTATTTCAGATCTGCTATATGCATGGAAAAGTGTGCTCTAAGGGCTGTAACTTGTTGCAATTGAAGTATATTTGTTTGGTTTCTTTTCTCTTAAGCTGCCTAGTGATTTGGACTGAAGTGAAGTGAAATATTTGTTGTTAATTGTTTCTGTAGTTATATATTTCAGATTAGCCTTAAGGAAGAGAGCTCTCAGGGATTAGATCCAGAAAACCTCTATTGATAGGTGAAATTTCAGATTTGCATTAATTGCCCTAGATAGGAAATTTCTACATTCCCCACACTACATCATCTCCGGTTAGGATAAAAAATGTGAAAAAAAAATTAAAAAATAAACTTCTAAAGTGGCGACCATTCATCTAAAGCATAAAACCTGTTACAAACCCTAATCTATTTAACATTCTCTCATTTCATTCTTGAGTCTATCATTTCACTCTCACTGAGCCATCTCACACTTTCCTATCTGCATTTGCCTTTGGTGCTGCCATTTGTTGTTGGAGTAAATGTTTCTGCTTAGAATCGGCTACAAAGGAGTTTGCCAATGCAATTTAGAGACTCAGTGGTTTTTCAAGTTTTTTATTATTATTGTTCTATGTTTTCGTTGGTATTTTTTATTTTGTAATTGGAATAGGTACTTGGCACTTGCTTATTTCTAAAAGTTGATATTTCTGCAATAAAGTAGTTCTATTTCATCAATCATGTTTTCTGTTAATTCTAAAAAAAAAAATTATATTTTATAGATGATTATGATGATGATTAGCATCCATGGAGACCAACTTTGGTCTACCAGACCTATAAACTTAAATTAATTACTTAGATTTATTATGTTGTCTCTATGATCAAATAACTTGGAAATGAAATTAGTAAATTACTAAGTTCCTTTTGATTTTTATGGGTTAACAAGTTGTGGTGTTCAGTTTTTTTACAAATGTTTTGAAAATTGGCTTTAATGTCTTTGTAGGTTGGGCATTCCAAGATAAAGTGTTTTTCATCGACTACTTTATTCATCTCACAAATTTTACAAATTCTTTTCTGCCAAGGTGTTTTAGGTCTTGTCGAACACCTCGTTTCACTATGAAGCTCATGGGTATTCTTTCTTATCTTTGTAATATTTATGTTCTTTCTTCAACTAGCAACAATAGAAAGATAGTTATGATCTTCTAACTAGGATTTAATGATTTCTTTATGTCAGGCCAAGTATGACAAAAAACATAACTCCATTGTTGTGATTTGCATTAACATGACAGGTGCATAAATACAAATTACATGATTGTTAGTCTTCACTAACCACTGACTCTTCCTATCACCCACGACTCTTCATATTTACACTAATGTTAAAATAACGTAATCCCAAGGATTATGTGTCCAACATTCCCCCCTTAATCCGAAGGGGTGTTTGTGAGTCCAAGCATCATTATGAACTTCTCAAATTTTTCTCTTCCGAGCTCTTTGGTGAAGATGTCCGCAATTTGCTCATTTGTGGAACAATGTCTCAAGTGAATAGTCTTGGCCTCTACATGGTATCGAATCAGGGGATATGTTGTATTGATGTGCTTAGTTCGATCATGGAATCTAGGATTCTTGGCAAACTTGATTGAAGAAGTATTCTCAACTAGAAGAGGAGTAGAATTCACTTGTTTCTCCTGCAAATCTTCAAGTATTTTCCTTAGCCACACAATCTCCTTCGTCGCTTCTGCAGCTGCCACATATTCTGCCTCTCTTGTGGAATCCACTGGAACTCATTGTTTGTGTGATCTCCAAGAGACAACTGTTGATCCAAGACTCATGAGATAGCCTGAAGTTGACACTCCATTTTCCTTATCCCCAACAAAGTCTGAATTAGAATATCCAATGAGGTTGAAGTCATCCACCTTAGAGTACTTGAGTCCAAAATCTTGTGTTCCCTTCAAGTATTTTAGAACTCTTTTTGCAGCAAACCAATGTCCTTCATAAGGCTTTTGCATGAACCTGAAAAGAATCCCAACAACAAATGAAATGTCTGGGCTAGTTGTAATAAGATCGATAAGACTTCCCACAAGTTGTATGTACTTGGTTGCATCCTCAAAATCATTCCCTTCTTTTGATGTGAGTTTCAAATTCTGTTCCATTGGAGTAGAAACAAGATTACACTCAACCATCCCAAACTTGTTAAAAAGTTCCCCAATGTACTTCTTCTGGGAGATGAATATGTACTTTAGATTTTGAATCATCAATGCCCAAATAGTAGTGAAAATGCCCCAAATATGTCATCTTGAAGCCTTTCTTCAACTCTTTCTTTATGGATGCAATGTAGCTTTCATTGTTCCCTGATATCAATAGATCATCTACATATACTACAAGATATACAACACTTTTGCCAATTTTCTTGACAATCAAAGATGCATCGTCAAGATTGAAATGCTTGAAATTCAATTTCAGAAGATGTTCAATTAACTTTTCATCCCATGCTCGCAGTGCTTGTTTCAGGCCATATAAGGATTTGATGAGCTTACATAACTTATGTTTTGTCCCTTCACAACAAAGCCTTCTAGCTGAGACATGAAAACATTCTCTTTCAAGTCTCCATTAAAAAAAACAGTCTTCACATCCATTTGATGAATTTTCCATCCATTATATGTTGCCATGGAAAATAGAGTATGAATGGTAGCCCTTTTGTTGTGGGGGTAAAAGCCTCGTCATAATCAACACCTTCTTTTTGTGCAAATCCTTTTACCACGAGCCTTGCTTTGTGCTTGTCAAGTGAGCCATATGATTTGTACTTATTCTTGAATACCCACTTGCAGCCGATTGGTTTGGTTCCAAATGGAGGGTCCACCAACTTCCATGTCCCATTCTTGATGAAAGCATCATATTCCTTCTGCATGGCTTCTTTCCATTCATCATGAGAAGTGGCTTCTTCAAAGGAAGTCAGTTCAAGGTTAGTAGATAAATTCAACTCACAATCATATGAAACATCCATGTCATCTACATCACTTGAGTTTGAATTATCTACATTACCTCCATCTTGTCTTGAGCAAATTTTGGTTCCTGTCTTTCCTACCTCATCAGGATGAACACTTTCAAGGGTTTTTGTGAGCCAAATGGTCGACCTTTCTAAGATGGTCCAGGTTGCTAAGTTGATTGAGATGGTGTTGAGTTCTCATCAAGACTCAGCTTTTCAATCCTCTCGATTACATCATCCAAATGAACTTCAAGTTCTGATGAAGTGGCTGGAACTTCTTCATGTGGGGGAGATAGTGCTTCAAAAGGAGATTCCAGAGAATGACCCAAGATAGGGATTCCCCCTTCAAGATTTGGAACCTCATCATCAAATTCATGATATGTCTTTACACGAGTGAATCTGTCCAAATGATCAAGTTGCCTCTCAACAATGTTGTCAATCTTGGAGGATTCAAGAAAGATTACATCTTTGGAAATGATGAATTTCTTGTTTGTCTCATCATAAGACAATATCCCTTGGTGGTATTTGAGTACCCCAAGAATATGCACTTCCAACTCCTTGCATCAAGCTTGCTTATTTGCTCCTTAGGAATCAAGGCATAGCATGTGGAACCAAATACCCTGAGATGCCTAACCGAAGGAATGCAACCATACCACATTTCATAAGGAGTCTTGTTTTCAAGAGCATGAGATGTGTTGTGAATTTAATGCAGCTACAAGAGCCATTCTCCTGGAGGATGGCATAAGACCCTAGTTGTGGACTAGGGCCCCCAGTACACTCCTGGGGTTCTTGGTCTGGGACCAAGCAGTTAGAAGCCATGGCAAAAAACCCTTTTGAGGGCCCCCAGTAGATGATTGGGGTTCTTGGTCTGGGACCAAGCAGTAAAGACCCTAGATGTATTCTAGGGCCCCTGAATGTGCTCTAGGGAATCCTTGCCCTGAGCCTGGATTGATCCTTGGATGTGTTCCTTGGTAGTTGATATAAGTCCCTAGATATGTCTAGGGCCCCTGGATATGTTCGAAAGTACCCATGTCTAAAGCATGCGTTGATCCTTGGTCTTGCACCTTGGTGGGTAAGACCCCAGATGTGTTCTGGGGAAACCTAGTCTTTGACCAGGTAGATCTTGGTGTAATACCAAGATGTGTTGGTGTGTGATCCTCTTCCTCTCTCCAAAGATGGCCCATAGGACCTAGGAGAGACTATTAAGATGGGCATGACCACATTGTGTGATGTAACCCTTATGCAGTGATGATAAAGTTTATTGGTCACCTTGAGAATCATATGGACAATGTTTTGCCACTAAGAAAACCCCTTTGCCCTTCCTAACCCCTTGTTTGATCTTCACCCCTTGGTTTTTAAGTTTGGGTTTGAGTGGGGTTTGTATTTTTTGTTTTAGGGCTTAGTAAGATTAAAATGAAATATTAATTAATATTTAATATGACATATTAAATTAATATTTATATTAATTAATATGTCATTATATTAATTATTATTTTATTACCCTAAGCCCTAGCCTAAAACTATAAATAAAACTCATCCCTCACATTCTTTTACACTCACTCACTCTCTCCTCTACTAAGTGGCGGATTGCTCTGAGATTTTATTCCAAGTGTTGCGGCCTCCTTTGACTGTTCAGTTCGTTTCCATTCCTTGTGCTGGGAAGTAATCTAAGTGTTGCGTTGAGGGTTGTGTGTTGAGGGTTTGCTTCTTTTCTGAGTTGTTGTTGCTGCCAGGTTCACCCTCCATTTTTGTCCTACTCTAAGTTGTTGACCACCCTTCACTCCGCCAGTCTTCAACCAGCCGGCCCTCTTCTAAATGGCAGATCCCCTTCTAGAGCCTGTCGTCCCATTCTCTGTACAGATCAGGAACCTTGAGGGGTGCGGCGATCATGCTGAGTTGACAGCCCCTTTCTGTAGGCAGTCGTCTACATTTTGAGCAGATCTGGAATTCCAGACTTTCTCTCCTTTGCTGTCACACTTTTCTCCAAGCAGATTCCTCTCTGTGTAGCTGTGATAAGGGTTTACTTCCAGAAAACAGTTTGGCGTTTGTTGTCTTGTCTTTGAGGTTTTTCTATGGTGGCATAACAGTCCTATATTCTCTTTGATAAAGATCTAACCCTTAGAGGTTGATCCATGAGCCCATGACTATATCTAAGTATAATTCAGAGAGATACATCTCACTTGTGAGTCTAGCTCTTCCTTCATTTGCACAAGAGGTAAATAAAAGAGGTAAGTTTTCAGTTGCTTTTATTTCAGTTTGAATAATTTTGTCTAAAGCTCAGATCTATTAGTTAGCTATCTCAGAAATTAGTATTGCTTTAGATCTATTGGTTTTCAAATCTATTAGCTTGCCTACTAAGAAATTTTCTGTTGTTTAGATCAATGAATGTTGTTTTCAGATCTACTATACTCAGAAATAACTATTTGATTATGATCTATTAACTATACTCAGAAGTAATTGATTTAGTTCAGATCTACTAGTTGGAATCTTCAGAAATATTTTAGTGTTCTAGATCTAATTTTGTTTTCAGATCTACATTATTCCTCGGTTCAGAAATTTTATTTAGATCTAATGTTTACTTGCTGATCTAGCTAACAGAATTTTAAAAGTATATTCTTCTGTTATTTTTCCCTATTTCTAACAAGATGGACACATGTTTTTGACATAAATTGCACACAGAACTACATCAACCCAAAACATCAATTTTAAATTATTGAAAAACATCGAGGAAGAAAACATATTTAGGAGTGTGATGATCATTCCTTCAGTTACACCGTTCTGTTGAGGATTGTATGGAACTGTGGTTTGATGCTTGATCGCATGTTGGCGAAGGTAGCCTTCAAATTCATTAGATGTATATTTTTTTCCATTATCAATGCGAAGCGATCCAATACAAGACTGAGCTTTATTTTGAATCCATACAAGAAAATTTTTACAAGTTTCAAAAGCTTGTGATTTATCTTTCGGTAAGTACACCCAACACATCTTGGTGTAATCATCAATAAAAGACATAATATATTCATTGCCATTTGCAGAAGGAACATGCATAGGACCACATAAATCAGAATGAATCAGTTCAAGTTTTCTACATGCTCTGGAAGTAGAATCATGAAATGGTTATTTGTTATGCTTTCCAAGGATACAAGCATCACAGTGCTTCAATTTCCTAGGAATAGTAGGCAAACCAAAAGCACCATTCTTTCTAAACAAACGGAGACTGTCATAATTAATATGGCCAAATCTAGCATGCCACAAAAGACTAGATAGCATTACACCTTCACCGTGATGAGAGAGGTATGCGGCATTTTCTGTATAGGCGGTTGTCCCTCTCAGTTTCAATAGTCTTCCATCTTCCATTCCAGTCATGACAACCATGTTGTTTGAATCCTTCCTTATTTCAACTTTTCCATCAAACATGTGAACAGAGTGGCCTTGCTGTCGGACGTGCACAAGGGACAGCAGGTTACTTTGCAACTCAAGAAGATAGAGCACATTGTGCATAAGAAAATTCGGGAGTCTCGGCAACTTAAACCTAATGGTGCCCATTCTCGAAGGTGTGAGACTTGATTTATCTAGAAAATACACTACACCATCTACAATGTCATTGAAGTCTTCGAAGAAGTCTCTTCGAAATGTCATGTCCGTTGTTGCACCTGTGTCAAGAAGCCATGCATCTCTCCAAGGAGTATATTAAGTGTTAAACAAATCTCAAGTTACTCCTATATTGCAATGGGCAACAATGTAATGAGCAAATTCAGGTGGTTTACCTTTTGTTGGTTTCGAAGTTTTACGTTTGTCCTCTTTCTGATTTTGTTTGTCTTCTTTGATCTTCTCCCATGGAACTCTAAGTCATTTGCTTCATGTGACCCATTCTTTTTGCAACGGGTACAGTGAAGATTGGATCTCTCACCTTGGTTGTGTCTTACCCCCTGCTTCTCAAAGTCTTTCTTCCACGTCCTCTTTTGTCGCCTTCTCCTCTAGAAGAATCATGCGGTTGACTCTTCACTTTCTGAACAAGGCACACAGTCTCATCGGTGGAATGGGTTGACTTCTTTCCAAAGGCTTTCTCACATTCTGCAACTTTCTCCACAAAAACGTGTCAAATGTTATGGATTTCATTTGACAATTGGCTTGCAGAGATTCAAGGTAGTGAGAATATATGGGGTAGACAGCCTTGATTAAGGCAGAGAGACAGACATGAAGGCATTTTCTGCACGCTACAAGAAAGGAAACGCTACTAATAATAATGGAGTTAACATGCGCTCAGATACCCCGGTCAGGCCAAGTATGACAGAAAACATAACTCCATTGTTGTGATTTGCATTAACATGAGAGGTGCATATATACAAATTAAATGATTGTTGGTCCTCCCTAACTAGTGACTCTTCCTATCCCCTATGACTCTTCATATTTACACTAATGTTACAATAACGCAATCCCAAGGATTGCGTGTCCAACACTTTATAATAAATCAATTCCAAGTTACTTATAAACATGCACCACTTCCAAGTTTGTACTATCATAAACAAAACTTGCAGGATTGTTTGATCAGATACTAGATCCCACCATGATTCATTACATTCGAGATATGGTGCAGAGGAAGACAATACTAGTGGAGTACCTTCCTACAAATGAGCAGATTGCAAATGTTCTCACTGAGCCTCTTGCTAAGTCAAAGTTCGAGTACTTTCGTGATAAACTTGGAGTGGAATGCCCCTCTCGTTAAGAGGGAGTATTGATGATTGCAGCTTCGTGAGACATTCTTCTGTGACGATACTCCTCGATGGATTGAGTTGAGTATCACACTTATCGACAGACTGATAAGTTGTACAGGGCCTTCTTCAACCTGCATACATGGGACTCCTTCCCATGAATCACGAAAACATCTGGCTACTCGATATACACCTCTTCCTCAATCTCGCCATTGAGGAAAGTTGTCTTCACTTCCATCTAATGTAATCTCCAACCCAAGGTTGAAGCAAGTGCAATAATCGTCTGAATGGAGGTACATCGAGCAATAGGAGCAATGGTCTCCTCATAGTCTATTCCCTCCACCTGAGAGAATCCTCTGGCCACAAATCTCGCTTTGTGCTTCTCAATGCTCCTGTCAGCTACATGTTTTATCTTGTAAATCCACTTGGAAGTCACCACGGACTTGCCTTTGGGTCTTGAAACAATATCCCACACATCATTCTTCATGATGGACTGATACTCCTCCATACTAGCTGACTAGATGCCTCCTCATAACTGGAAGGCTCAGAATCAATTATGTGGCTCATGGTTGCAACATAGCTCGAGAAACTCTAAGGTCTCTTACTTTCTCTGAAAGTACCACGAGGAGCACATATCTCTCTGCCTTTTGACGCAAACCCCCACCCTCACCTAGGGTCCACTGACCTCCCGGTCTAAGGATCTTCAAACTTGCAAGAGTTGAATCAGCTCACAAGGTCCAACTAGGCCTTCTCTATTTGGTTCCATGGGCCTTTTCTGCAATTTTTGGGCCAATCTTCATTCTCTAATAGGCTCCTGCTAGACAGGCACCAGCTTCATGTGACCCCAGGCTAAAAACCAGGGGCTAAACCCTTGAACTCCACCAAGTTCGGGACTTTGGGCCATTTGTGCTTTGGGGCCTTCAATTAACAAACCTTGTGATCCTCCCGAACCACAACTTCATGGAGTATCAAAATCCCTTTGGGATCGACGGTTGGAATGATAACAGGTGGATGGCCCAGATCCCTTGAGAATTTCGGGGTTTCGGGGTTTCTCCCGTCGCCAAACCTTTGCACTTCTCCGAACGTCGGGGTAACGGAGTGGATCTCCACTCTCCACGCGTCTCCTCCAAGATCAACGACTGACAATGCTTCAGCCTCCGTGCATCTTGGAACTCTCTAACCCTTGAAACCTTTGAACCCTCAATCCTTTGGAGTCTTTAATCTGCTGACAATTGTCCTCTGGACCAACAGTCTTGATGGACTCTGGTACTTCAGTCTCTGGGAGTCCTTCCCCTCCTCCTTGATGTTGTTCCTCCCAAACAACAAAGTAACAAAGGACCTAATCGGATGCCATGCGTTCACCAATCCGACGATCAGGATTGCTTCAGGCCTCCGAGTCTTCAAGGGCCTGGACTTATGGAACTGCACCTCAAGCTCCTCCGAAGCGTCCTGGCACCGAAATACAGGATCGCATCATTGATGATTGCAGCTACGTGAGACATTCTCCAGGACACAAACTTGAGAGAGAGCCCCTGAGAGGGGTGTGTGGTTCTTATCTGAGACAGAGCTGGAATGTAGAGATGGCCTCCTCCTTACAGAGAGATGAGAAGAACTCCAGATGATTCTCCTGTGTAACATAGTGAGAAAGGAGATCTGCAGAGTTGGACGTGCCTGTGGCTGAGCACAAGGTGAACGTGTGAAATCCCAAAGTGTTGGGTGCATCGTCATGAGACAGAAATGAAGATGATATATTAGCCTCCTCTAAGCAAAGAGTTGATGAGAAACTCAAGATGACTCTCTTGTGTAATGCAGTGGGAAAGAAGATCTGTTCAATGGACGTGCAGTGGAAAGAAAATGGAGCCTTTCACATGAAAGTGTTATCCCTTCCCAAGAGCCCCCTTTGAAAAGGACCCATCCTGGGGATGAAGTTGAAGTTGTCCTACCTGAAAACGTTGAGCAGTATCCTTCGAAAGATTTCTCTCTTTTTATCCACCAAGTAGGGCACCCTGTTTCCAAAGTTCGTGAGCTCACACATTTCTATGTCACACTCCAAGTCAAAGACTCTCTCCTCCATAACTGTCTCCTGCACCCAAGTGCCACAACCAACATGATGACAGAGGAAGTTATGTGTCAATTGGGCCTAACCCCCTCACAAACAAATACTGGAAATGACTTTGCAAAGGGAATCATTAACAACCTCGAGGTGGCCTTTAACTCATGCCCCAGTGCCCCTTTCTTGATAAATGTAGTCGTCATCAATGTTGTAAATAATTTGGGGGTTATTCTTCACAAAGATCTCATAGAGCATTTGAATGGAAGTATTCATGAACAGCAGTCCAAAGCAACCATCCCTCATCCTGAAGGGGCGTTCTTTACCATCTACAATGAGCCTCTTGTTGGCTCCCCGGTTGAAACCTCCAATGAACCAAGTGACCAACTTTTATGCATCAATAGCGGCCTTAATAGTTGGTTCATCCAAGAAGGAAAGTTAGATATGGATACCGTTGAAGAAACCAAGGGAATCTGGACCTTAGAATTCAATGGATCACACTCAAGCTCTGGATCAGGTGCTAGAGTAGTTTTAACAACCCCTTTGGGTGAAGTCTTTTACCATTCATATAGACTGGAATTATGTTGCACCAACAAAGTCGCCGAGTAGGAAGCCTTGATTCTAGGTCTCAATTTAGCAATTGACAAAGGTGTTACAATCCTGGAAGTAAAAGGGGACTCAGACCTCATTGTGTCGCAAGTTTTGATGAGATTTGCCACTAAAAATGAAAAGTTGAAAAAGTATCGAGATGTGGCCCAAACCCTTTCAAAAACCTTCAGAAAAGTGTCGATCGAAGCCGTTCCTCGAGAAGAAAACCTTGTGGTCGATGCTTTAGCTGTCTCTGCTTCTACTTTACAACCATGTGAAGGACCTTTTCACGATCTATTGCAAGATGGAAGTCCCTTTTAGGCCTTCTGTTCCCGACAATTTGGAACATTGGCAGGTGTTCGAGGATGATGATCAAATTATCAGATTCATGGAGAACAGCAAAGAGTTTACCGATTCGCAAGTTGCTTTCCTGGCTGATTCTATGGATCTGGAAGTCATTAACCTGCAAAGCAATACCTTGCCAAAGGGTTGTATTCCCCTAGAAAACCTTTTTGACAGGCATGATGTTTTTAAGGGAAAGAGAACTAACAAGCAAGCTGAAGAAGCCCTAGAATTCAATATCGGTACAGAGATGGACCCAAGGATGGTCAAAATAGGAAAGGGCACCACCGAGAAAGAAAGAAAGGAAATATTAGCGCTCATCAGAGAATTCAGAGATACTTTTGCCTGGAACTATGATGATTTGAAAGCCTATAGGGGGGATGTCATCCAACACGCCATACCTATGGTAGAAGGGGCCAAACCATTCCGACAAAAGCTAAGACATATCAACCCAAAGCTGGCAAGCCAAATACAAAAGGAGCTCCAGAAAATGGTCGATGCTGGTATCATAGCCCCTATCAGGTATTCTTCTTGGATGTCAAACTTGGTAGTTGTTCGGAAGAAAAATGGTGATATTCGCCTGTGTTGATTTCCGCAACCTCAACCAATTGTCACTAAAGGATAATTATCCCCTCCCAAATATGGAACATTTGCTTCAACGGGTCACAGGGGCAGGGATGATGTCTATGCTAGATGGGTTCTCAGGGTACAACCAAGTCTTACTCAAAAGGGAAGACCAACTCAAAACTGCATTCACTACACCTTGGGGAACTTTTATGTACTTAAGGATGTCGTTTGGTCTTATGAACGTTGGTGCCACTTTCCAGAGAGCAATGGATTTTTCCTTCAGAGACCTCATACAAAAGATCATAGAAATTTACCAAGATGACCTTACAGTTGTGTCCAAGGATAGGAAAGACCATCTCTCCCACCTTAGGATTGTTTTTGAGTGATGCAGAAAGTATGGTATCTCACTGAATCCCAAGAAATCTGTCTTTGGGATTGACAAAGGAAAATTGTTAGGACATGTGGCCTCACAAGGAGGAGTATCCATTGATCCTGAAAGAGTCCAATCAATAAAAGATGTCCGTCCTCCAGCCAACAAGAAAGCTTTGCAATCTTTTCTCGAAAAAATCAACTTCATCCGTAGATTTGTAGCAAATTTTGCCGAGAGGACAAAACCTTTGAGCGCTTTGCTGAAAAAGGACGTTGCTTTTAGGTGGGGAGATGAGAGCAACAAATCTTTTGAAGACATCAAAAATGCTATCTTCCAAGCCCCCGTCTTGATTAGCCCTGATTTCTCACGGGATTACATAATATTCTCATTTGCATCCCAGGATACTATTGCAGGTGTCCTGATGCAAAAGGACGCGGATAACTATGAACACCCCATGGCCTTTCTGAGCAAAGTCCTAAGAGACTCAGAGTTAAACTACTGCATCACAGAGAAACAAGCCTATGCCTTGGTCAAGTCCCTTAAACACTTCAGAAACTACATCGGTTACAATAAAATCAAGGCTTATGTCCCATACCCAGCCGTGAAGGACGTTTTATCGCAACAAGACTGCATGGGTACTCGAGAGAAGTGGGTTTCCAAAATCCAGGAGTATGACTTAGAAATAAAACCCACCAAGATAATAAAGGGACAAGGTTTGGCCCAAATGCTGACTGAAAGCAATCAAGAAGCCATACAGATGGGTGAGAATGAACAAGTAAATGTAATGATCAGTGACCTAGAACATGACGAGTGGTATTCTGATATCGTGTATTATCTAAAGAACTTGTCTTGCCCTGATCACTTAGTAGATTACAAGAGAAGGGCTATGAGATTGAGAGCTATTAAATACTGCTTGACTGAAGATGGACTTGGATGGAAAAATCCTAATGGTGTTATACTTCGGTGCGTAAACAAGGAAGAGGCAAAGAAGTTACTGGAAGAATTGCACTCTGGACATTGTGGTGGACATTTTGTTGCTCGTACCACTGCCCGTAAGATCTTGAGGGCTGGCTATTATTGGCCAACGATTTTGTCAAAGACTTACCAGCACGTCCGATCTTGCCAACCTTGCCAGTACTTCTCCGGCAAACCAAAACTCCCAGCACAGCCCTTGAAACCGGTGGTAGTAGAGGCGCCCTTTCAGCAATGGGGTTTGGATTTTGTTGGTGAGTTCAAAGACAATTCGAGTAATGGCTATCAGTGGATCCTAACAGCTACAGACTATTTCACCAGATGGGTCGAATCAATCCCTACAAAAACGGCCACCGAGGAAGTAATCATGAATTTCTTGGAAAACCGAATCATAACTAGGTTCGGTGCCCCTTCCAATATCACTACAGATAATGCCAAAGCTTTCATCTCTTATGCTCTGGTAGAATTTTGTTTCAAATATGGCATTACCCTGTCCCATTCCTCCAACTACTACCCACAAGGAAATGGATTAGCAGAATCAACCAATAAGAACCTCATGAATATTTTGAAGAAGGTTGTCGGAGAGAATAAAAAGTCATGGGATAGCAAAATAAAATATGCAGTATGGGCAGACCGAATAACGACCAAAACTTCCACAAGGAAAACTCCTTTTGAGTTGGTATATGGACTTGAAGCGAAGCTTCCTGTGAACCTCCAAATCCCTATCCTTCGTTTTGCTCAACAATACACCACAGACGCTGAAGCAATCCAAGGAAGGGTCAATCAACTAATAGAGCTAGATGAAACACAGAGAGGTGCCTTGGGTCAAATGACGAGAAATCAAGAAAAGATAACGAACACCCTTGATCATAAAGCCAAGGAAAGAAATTTCGCCAAAGGAGATCTTGTTCTACTTTGGGATAAGAGAATGGAAAAGCCTAGTATGCACAAAAAAATCGACAGTCTATGGGGAGGCCCTTATAAAATCATGAGTTGTGCAAGTACAAATTCTTTCAACTTAGAGACCATGGAAGGAGAAATCCTAAAGCTGCCAGTGAACGTTTTACATATCAAGCGTTACTACCCCCCAGAGACCTGACTCCACAGGTAAGTATAGGTAGGTAGGCATTCTTCGTGTATTATACCATTTGCATTTCATGATAGTTTGCTTCTTCACTTGCATATTGATTGTTTTATTTTAGTCATATACATATATACATATTTTGCGGGGTGGTAATACCTCCCCACCTTTATTACTGATGCCATTTTCGAGTATGAGCAGGTCTGCAAGTTATGCCAGAGATGCTGAGGTTCTCATGCGCTCTACAGTGAGCACATGTCCCCGAGTTGGAGCCAGATGTTATCCCCGATTTCTAGGGATAACTAGGAGATCATGTCTAGAGGCCCACAGGTCCTAGACATGGAGTACCGAGAGCAGGATTGACCTGAGCATGGCCCTGGAGGGCCTATCTTTCTTCTCTTTCATCAGACTTGTCTTGTCAGCAGCAGCAGCATCCATCACCTTCGCCTTGGACTTGTATCGGAGAAGACTCTTGTTCCATGAGGTAATTGGTCCATGTATCATAGTATGTGTCATATTTGATCATTATAACCTTTAGATATATGCATCAAATTCCTTTTATTTCTGACGACTGCTTGGATCTTACATTAACCCACTTGACCATGGTTGGGGGGATTGACAGGGTACCCTAGCAAGCTTGTACCCATAGGTTTTGGTTTGCCACTAGGGGGATTTTTGAAGGGCCATCGTCCGCTCCCGTCATATAATCACTCTTACATCTTATCTCCCACTCATCTGCCCCATTCCCCTAGTCTGGACATTAGGATGATTTGTTTGTGGGGTTACACCTTATCTCGTGGGAAGAAGGGGCTAAAGGTCCAGAAGGTAAAAGCAGCTGGTAAAAGATAAAAGCCATAAAAAATGAAACCTAGAGATGCCTCGCCCAGGGATCCCCGAGAAGGCAATAAAAGGCCTCTCAGCAAGAAATAAGAGGGACCCGAAGAAAAATAACAAAACAAGACCTAGCCAAGAGGATAGGGGGTCTCATCACGAGCCAGCCTATTATGTTCATGGGAACCTAGCAGTATGACATTGACCATTATCTGGTTACCTCGCCAGGGCAGTGACCTTTGGTTGCATGGCCAAGGGAAAGGGGGTCTCATCACGAGCCAGCCTTATCATCTCTGTGAAAGTGCTTGTGGGTAACACTGTCAACTCTGGTCACCACGCCAAGGCAGTGTCCTCTAGTTAGACCTTGAAATAATAAGAAAAAGCAATAAAGAAAAGAAAGAATAAAGACAACAAAGGGCTTGAAAAGAATTGCATCCATGACGGGTACAGCTCGCCTTCTACAAAGGCACCCACAGGTAATATCGTACATCCATGTCTTTCACTCTACTCGCGTGTCTGGACATCCCTTGACCACACCACCTCGTGTTACATGGCTTGGATGATATCCTCTGGAGACTTTCCTTTTCTTATGGATGCTGGCCCAATAGGGTATTTTGTCTTTTTCTTCGACCTTGTATAGTAGGTCATTGTAATATCTTTGAGCTATTGAATGATATACCAGGGGTTTTATGCATGTATTTGATAAAATTAATGATGAAATGTGATTGACATTGCTATGATCCCTATGACTAATGAGCCCGTGGAGGGCGAAGTTTTTGATGTGCAGGACCATGCCCAACGAACAGGTACCAGTTGGACCGGTACACATGGGGAGATGATTAGTTTAGACCTCCATGGGGCTGAAGAGCCCATCAGATGGTTGTTGGGACCCCATCAGGGCAGAGACAGGACAGTGATTGGATGAGCCTTTGCACATGAGAAGAAGAAGGGCGTTCCACCCAGGACACTTTGGCTGAGCCCAACCCAGGGGGGTTGACCCACTTCAGATGGAACGTTTTCCTTTGATGACCAGGACGTCACCCAGGATGTCTTGACGTCCCCTTGAGCGTGTAGCAGTTTGATAGGATGGTTGGCACGTGTGGCATCTTGGAGGAGCCCAGGAAGGGCTAACGTTGGACTTCTGGATGCTGGACTAGCCCCAAAAGGGCCTAACATCTCTACCTCAGAGGGGCTTGACGTCTCACTTTTTGCTCATTTATGTCTTTTACTTAGCAGTTAATGTAAAATCAGTATGATTTTGGTTTGTAGCCTTGTCGACTATTTTTAATGAGCTAATTTTAATTAAAGGGTCATGATACACTATATATTGAGGATGTTTTTCCCTCATTTGAAAAGAACACAACAACTCACACTTGTGAGGTCTGATTTTTGCGCCCTAGTTTGGGTATTTGGTCTTTTAAAGGAGGCACACTTGTTGATGGAAGGATTTTCTTGGCATGTTTGGCATTTCTCTTGAAGGAAGGTTTACAACTAGGGTTTGCTTATGCTTTTCATCATGATATGTAAGTGTTTTTCTTGCAAAACTTCTTAATTGAATGGTTGTAGGTTATAATTCTTGCATTTACTTATAAATTTGTTGATTTTAAAACCCTAGGTGACAAGCACACAAGTAGGTCCTTGTCTCATGTCCCCTTAGAGAGAAGTATTCAGCCATTGAAGGAGGAAGAAAGAGCCTAGCCTTTGCTACACTCTTCTCACTTCTTCCCTTAAGCTAGCTTTGATTTTTAAAGGTTAAAAGGAGGGTGACGTCCCAGGCATAGGTTATCTACACCTAGGGTCGTCCATCTTCTAGGGTTTTAGTGATAGAGCCTTGCCTTTGCAACACTCTCCCTCACTTGATCCTCTTGTTTTATCTCTTCTCATATGCTAGTTGTTTTGCCAAGTTTGACCTAAAGAAGGAGGAAAGAGCACGAGGCCTTGCTTAAGCAACACCGGAGTGAGCCTCTTTCCCCTAGGGTTTTGATTCTAGGGCCCTGCCATTGCAGCACTCTAGAACCCTTCCCTCTTGTCTTTAGCCTATTACTCCTTCAACCTTGTGGCCTCTCCTTGAATGACTCCATATACCCTTAGGCACTGATCTTAGACACACAACGTTGAAGTGTTAGTGCTCAAACCAACTCTCAAAACCTTAAATTTTGAAACCCTAACTAACTAGCTAACCCTAACTAGGCTAACGTCATAGTTGGTTATTCCATCTTGACGCAACAAATATTGATAATAAGCAATTAGATCATGTTTAAAGGCATTTATTGAGTAAATGATTGATTGAATATATTGTTTGCTACATCATCTCGATAGTTATTGATGAAATAATACTTTTCCATTGCTATATTGATAAAACGTTGATCTCATTAAAACCTGTTGTTTCATTTGCTTATATATTGATGTCAGATAATCACATGAAGTACTAACCCACTGATATATAGCCTGCATACATATTATCTTGTTATTGTCTTGTTCCGGGCAGGTGTTCTCTTTTGGGCATACACTTCTTTATTGGCTGACTAGCCGGATTATCTGACCATTGGTGGTAACCTGTGAGGAGGAAACTTTGCCTTGATCTTTATACTTTGGCCTCTTCAAAACCCCAGGTTGTCAGGGACGTCCCCCCTAGGTTAACCTCCCTAAATAGAAAGAACCTCTCCATTGAGGTGACATTGGGTGGGGAAGGTTCTTGTTACGCCAGTTTGGCCTCAATCCTCTAGCCTTTTGACCTAGCTACAAACTGTGCGATAACATGACCTATCTAAACCAATATATGCTAGTTGAAAATGAGATGGATGTACAGCAAATATAAGAGCAAGGTAATAGATCTAGATAGTTGGAGTGTAGAAAAGCTTCAAGTGACCCTTCCCTTCTAGAAGGAGTTCCCAATGAAACTTTGAAGGTGAACCTGCAATATTCTTTCAAACCCAAGCATGCACAAGACAATACGTTGATGCAATGATAATAAACGACACTTCAATTTAAATCATACATCAAGATCTATATACCAATAGGCATACGCACTACCAAACCTACTTCGATAACACTTTACCTAAGATCTAGTGTTGCAAGAAATAAGAAAGAACGTTAAACAATATTACCTCCCATGCATAAGAATAGCAAGCACACGCATTACCCTTCTTGTTGTCCTCCAAAGATTCCAAAATATTATTACCAAAGAAGTGATCTTGGAGAGGAATACTCCAAAACCCTAGAGCAAGAATGAAATGAGAATGAATGAAATGACAAGAGAGAGAGAGGAAAATCAAGTAGCATAACAATAGCTCAAGATATGGTGAGTTGGGAGTGAGAAATGAAATCTATTTATACTTGGAGAGGCAAACCTACCTCTCTTGGATCTAAGCCAAGTGTCCACCACCAAACAAATGAGTAGATCTCAAGGCTAGGGCACACCATCTATGGTTTGAAAGCTAGATCTAGGGTGTAGAAAAATGTAGGAGGTGTTGGGATCAAGCAAAGAGGTGTAGGAGGCCTTGGGATTGATGCCAAGGAAGGTGAGAGGTCTCAAATAATTTTTTAAAAAATCATTTGTGGAGTTTCTAGAAGAGGGGGGCGTAACTCCTCTTGGAGGGGGCTAAAAAAAGGTGAAAATGAAGAAATGGAGGGGGATTAATGAGAAAAAAGGCGTGGAATCACCCTAGGAGGTGATGTGGGGGTCAAAGGGAGTCATAACTCATGAGAGAGGGCCCCAAATAAGTCACAACAACATCCACCAAGGAAAAATGTCAATCCCCCTGGGGGGCGTGACTTTTGAGTGTGGAGGTTGGAAAAAGGGTTAGACAAGGTTGAAAAAGGTTGGGAGGCTAAGGTTATGCTTAGGGGGTCTCTCTCTAACCATCATTTCAACATTTCACATCATCTAACTCATTATTACAATTTTTACATTTTGCCATGTTTGGACTTTAGCAATTAAAA